>CM074451.1:27027401-27604901 GCA_037101425.1 Elopichthys bambusa | reverse complement strand
ATATCGCAAAATGTTTAAAATCACAATATTGTATTGTGGCTTAAAGGGATAGTTCACCCAAAAATTAAAATTGTTATTACTTACTCACCATCAACCTGTATGAGTTTCTTTCTTCTGTTGAACACAAAAAATGATATTTTAAAGAATTATGGTAACCAGACAGTTGACGGCACCCATTGACCTCCATAGTAGGAAAAAAAAAAAATCAGTGGGTGCCGTCAACTGTCTTTAAAATATCATCTTTTGTGTTCAACAGAAGAAAGAAACTCATGAGGGAGTAAATTATGACAATTTGCATTTTTGGGCAAACTATCCCTTTAAGAATCACGATAATATTGTATCATGGGGCCTCTGGTGATTCCCACCCCTAGTTGTTTAGTCCCTCTGTGACAATATTAAAGTTAAAATGATTTTTTTTTTTTTCTTCAGGATTCCTTTCACTATTCAGCGTCTTTGTGAGCTTCTTACTGAGCCAAAAAGAAACTACACAGGAACAGACAAGTTCCTCAGGGGTGTGGAGAAGGTATGATGCGTTTAAGGAAATGAAAAATTCTTTGGGAACAGATTATTTGTAGTTGATAATTAAGGCAGATTAAAACTCTCTACTTGGTTAAAAATAAGTTTTTTGTTTTTGTTTTTTTCTAGAATGTGATGGTGGTCAGTTGTGTGTATCCTACCTCAGAGTGAGTTAAACTCTTTCCGCTCTGTTTTACGGTTTTGTGAGTGGGCAGCTTTCAATATCATCTTTTTAGTGATGTTTGTAATGTTCTTAAAGACCGTTCCGGTGTCCTTAATACCATTATGCATCTTTTATTTTTAAAGGAAAAAAGGGTCGGGTTGTGTGAACAGAATGAATGGTGTCATGTTCCCTGGCAACACTTCAGCTTTTCCAGATAGGTGAGTTTATCGCTTTAACCACCATTGTGGAAACTTTGAAAATTGCCTTATGGGTCACTAAACCAATTCAGTTTGAAATGTTAGTGCTCACTGTAAAGAGAGATTAGTAGATGAACATAGTTTTACTGTCTGATGGTTTGATGTTTCTTTGATTGTCTGTGATAGAAATGTGAATGGTCCAGGAACACCCAGGCCACTGAACAGACCAAAACTCTCCTTGTCCAGCAGTGTAGCTACCAACGGCCTTCCTGACAGCACAGAAAGCAAAGAACAGGTCTCTGAGCAATCAGAGAGAACAGTCAAGTAAGTGCCAAATGCCAATGTGTGCATTAGAGTTGCGCGGATCAGCTCTAACGTCACCCGAATCTGCTGTTAAAAATAAATCATCCACCCGCCATTCACACAAACCTATGATTTTCTCTGATTTAGATATCCGCACCTGACCCACACGATGATTAAAATTCTCAGTGTTAAGCGTGATATGGTAACATATTACACTGAAGTAGGATGCTTTTAAAAAGTTAGTTCACCCAAAAATGAAAATTCAGTCATTAATTCCTCACCCTCATGTCGTTCCACACCCGTAAGACCTTCGTTCGTCTTCAGAACACAAATTAAGATATTTTTGATGAAATCCGAGGGTATCTGATCCACACACACCTTTTGACGTCCAGAAAGGTAGTTGAAAACATGGTTAAAATAGTCAGTGTGACTACGGTGGTTCAACCTTAATGTTATGAAGCGATGAGAATATTTTTTGTGCGCAAAAACAAAAGAAAAATAATGACTTTATTCAACAATTTGAGCCGTTTTCATACATGCTGAACTCCTTGTTTACGTCCGACGCCAACTTGGTACTGGCCGAAGCTGAACACGTGAGCAGCACGACGCATGCATGTGATGCTTAAACAGGATCCGGCCAATAATGAGCCGGCATTCGGACGTAAACAATGAAGCCTGCACTGAGTTCACTACATATGACATCGGTTCAAATGGTTGAATAAAGTCGTTATTTTTGTTTTGTTTTTGCGCGCGCAAAATATTCTCATCGCTTCATAACATTAAGGTTGAACCACTGTAGTCACTGTACCTTTCTGGACGTCAAAAGGTGCAATGACGTTGCTGCTTAAGTGTGGATCAGATACCCTCGGATTTCATCAAAAATATCTTAATTTGTGTTCTGAAGATGAACGAAGGTCTTACGGGTGTGGAGCGACATGAGGATGAGTAATTAATGACTGAATTTTCATTTTTGGGTGAGCTAACCCTTTAAATGAACGTTTATTTAAAGTAAAAGTTTGTCTTTGGCAGAATTACACAAAGGCTGGATACAGGCTTTATTAGTTTGTCATATTCAGCATTCCACAGCCGTCACATATGAAATACCCAGCGCTTGATTGGTCCTGGTTAACTACTTCACTAAAAACTACTTCCTCCCAAACTGTACTTTTCTTTCCTTCCTTATGTTTTATTTTTAATTCCCCTTTTTGAAATTTCACTCGGATCTGTTTTGCCTCCATTGCTGCTTAATAAACAACTGGACTCCGCAACTGCGTAGCTTAATGAGAGTCTGCAAATTAGTGCCTGATGAAAATTTAAGCTTTAAACACATTAATATTTCCTTTATTATGTTGGAAAACACTCTTATCAGAATAATTTTCTTTTAAGCTTGTGTATATATTTAGTTAAAGCTGTTAAAGTCTTATTTCGCCCAAAAATGGAAATTATCCCATGATTTACTCACCCTCAAGCCATCCTAGATGACTACCTTCTTTCAGAGAAATACAATTGGAGATATTATTTAAAAATATCCTGGCTCTTCTGAACTTTATAATGGCAGTGAATAGGGGGCACTATTTTGAAGCAAAAAAAAGTGCATCTTTCCATCGCTAAAGTACTCCACACTGCGCCGGGGGGTTAATAAAGGTCTTTTCCATATTTAAAACTTTTATTAACTGTAATAACTAAGTTCTAGCAGGTGACCGCACACATTGATTTGCGGCAGAAGAGTAACTCCTGATGCAATGATGAACGCGGAAGTTCAGAGGATGGAGCAAAACAAAACACCGTGCAGTCGTCTGACAGAAGCTAGTTATTTTAGATTATAAAGTTTTAAATATGGATATTTTTCTTACAAAAACCCATCGTTTTGAGCCAGGATATTTTTAAATATATCTTCAATTATGTTCGTCTGAAAGAAAATAGTCATATACACCTAGGATGGCTTGAGGGTGAGTAAATCATTTTAGGGTTAACTAACTCTTTAAGTTGAGCAATATCTCATGCAGGTTTTTTCCTTTGTGTTTTATATAATGACCACTAGGGGGTGCATGTTTTCCCTGAAGAGATAAACGTTGTTGTTGAAAACGATAGTGAGGGATAGAGTGAGTCAGTTTCGTTGTGTTTTTTAAAGTTTCGTGTCTTTATTAAAATCAACAGTTAATGATTTCTCTCCTCTCTTTTATTTATTTTTTTTATTACTTGGCCGCCTGACCTGCGGATATAACAGTGATCCACGCATCGCTAGTGTGCACGTGATGCTCTTGTTCTAACCGTGTAGCCCCACTGTGACAAAGACAATATGGAAGATTTAATAAATGCAGTTTTTTTTTTTGTCTTACTAATTTCACAGCTGTTGTTTTACATACTTAAATTCTTAATATTTTATGTACTAACTTTTTGCATAATTTGACAATTTCAGAAAGTGACACAATAAAAAAAAAAAAATCAGTTTAACTGAAAGGATATTTACCTTTCTTATTGACGTGTTTATACGGATTTCAGTGTTTCCCGCCCTGAAAAGTATGACCCATGTGAATTGCGTAAATCGGAGAAAAAAATGGTTTTGGGGGGTGGAATGCTGGTTTATTGTATGATTGAAATCGCAAACAATTAAACAATTTACATCCTAAGCGATTACTAAATAAAACTGCAAAATGTTACGTTTTCTCATACATTTATTTCATGCACGGATTGCTCCTGACAATGCTGCACAAGCTTGCGGCGCCATCTGCGGGACACTATTAGCATGGGTTCAAAGCGCCAAATGTGAGTAAAAATCGGCGTTGAAACGGTGTTACTCGCCAGTTGCCCGGTAACTTTTTTTAAAAATATTTTTTATGAATTTTGACAATGCATACTTGGTGAGAATGTGATATGGCTTAATGCGATTTATCAAATCACAACGTTTGTGATGTAATCATAAATAACACAAGCCCAGCACTGTTTTCATTTTCGATTCAAAGTAAATGCTACTCTGCAAGTGCTGTGTTTGAGTCGTTTGTCATGAGAATCATTTATAAATCTGTTTTTGTCAATAAAGACAAATGGTGCAGTTTTACGCCAAAATAAAAGCTCAGTGGTTTAATGTTTGAAAACAAAGAAACTTAAGACAATCATAAATGTTAGTATTGTAATTTTACTGTTGTTCTGTAAAATAAAGATAACTATAATGTAATAACTAATAATTCTATTAATAATCTATTACTACTTTTATAGCATATATTGTATTATAATATATTATCATGATTATTAAATACTTGATTTATTTTTATAGTGCAATAGTTATTTAATCTGATAAAAAAAAAAAAAATAATTGTTGACACCACAACTGGGATGCAGTCACTTTATTTTATAATAATTTGATAATTTTCACATAATCAATATTAAAAAGGTTTATTTGACTATTTGTTTAGATTATCATAGTTTTAAATGTGCAGTAAGTTTTATGATTTTTCATAGTTTAAGATTTAAATCTGGTAAAACAAAGGTACAACAAATCTGTACTTAAAGCATTTGAAAATAACAAAAATAAATGAAGGCATAATAAAAAGTTCCAAGACAGTTTAAATGTCACCTTTTATTTAAAAAAAAAAAAAAAAAAAAGCTGAAATCTGTTAGTCTTAATACAAAAAAAAAAGAACCTTTGATATCAATAAATGCATGACTTTGGCATTAAACTTACAGAATAAAAGCTCTGAAAACTGTAAACTGTGTATTTGGAGTCTTAACCCTTTTCTTTTTTTTGTTAGTGAGTCTTCAGCAACAGAAGCAGAAGGTTCACACGTCGGTCCAGTGAAGAGTAAACATTGTGAAGATGAGGATGCAACGAACGCGGACATGCATGAAGCCAAGAGGCTCAAATTTGACAAAGAGGAAGAAGAGGAGGATGATGATGATGAAGATGAAATGGAGAAAGAACAAGATGAAAAGCAGTTGTCCTGCATATCAATAGCAGAGAGCTCATCGGATCTACCGCAGTCCTCGTCAGACGTCACTGCAGAGGTGAAGGATAATAAACCTGACGAATCCATCGCTGAAGACCAAGGTACGTCCTTTTTACGGTTTCAGAACATAACCTTTGCACACCATTAGCATACACACACACACACATATGTGGGTAGATTTTTTTTTTTTTTTTTTTTTTTTTACATTTAATTGAAGCATCTGGAACTTTTCCATTCATTTAAAGTGATTTGCCAATCATCATAGTGGCTTCTGGGATGGTCAAATACTTGCTAGTGTTGTAGTTAGATTATTAGCGTATGGCACTGTCTTGGGCTGTTTTTAAATTTGGTTTGTTTGGTCTCATTTCCCCGAAGGTCTTTTTAATATAGTATTATGTGGCTCAGATCCACAATGCATTTGTATTATCAACACGAGTTCTAGTGGCAGCTGTTTACCACTGTAGCTAGGTAACCATTCATGAGAACATGCCAAAAATGGAAAGTGCTATCTGGTTCACTTTTTTTTCACTTGTGTTTTTTTTTTTTTTTTTTTTTTTTTTCTTTGCTAGCAAAACTAAATCCTGACATGCACAGCGAAGGCAATTTCTGCAGACATGAGCAGCAATGAAAAATGCATTATACTATAATAGGCTTCCACATAATAAACCAGATTATTTTGTCATTTGCTAACAGTACTGGAGTTCACATAAACCCTACCCCAAAATCCCATTTTGGAGGTTTGGTGCACAGCCTCGTTTAGAAAATATACTCGTCCCCCTCTGCCTGTCAGTCTGGTGGTGCTAACGCATATATCAGTGTCATTGCAGGCTTTTAAAACTTTAAATATATAGTCTTTCTTTGCTATGGGGGTATAAAAGCATGGAAGCAACCCCCCATCTGACGACTGATTAAAGCCAGCTGGATTTAGTGGTGATTGTGAATGCCTTCAACAAATGGAGAGATGCTCTGCAATTACACACTAACAGTAAAAAGTTTGGACATGTTATGAATTCCTATTATACACATTTTAGAATCTTAGAAAGGTCATTAAAACTAAGAAACAACGCACATGAAAGGATGGGAATACAACAATTTTGTATGTTTTACTTTTTGTGAAATTTTAGTTTTATAAAGAAGATTTTTAGGACATTTGAGTCTTGTAGCGTATTCTTATATATTTTGAATTGATTTAATGTATTTTACTTGACATTCCTTGATGGCCTGGGTGACTCAAAATCATCATAGATACACTACCAGTTTGGAATAATTATGATCTCTTTTTTTTTTTATGTTTTTGAAGTCTCTCATGCCCACCAAGGCTGCATTTATTTGATCAAAAAATACAGTATTATTGTGAAATTTTTAAAATACATTTTCTGTATGTAATTTATTGCTGTGATGGCAAAGTTTAATTTTCTGCATCATTACTCCAGTCTTCAGTGTCACATGATCCTTCAGAAATCATTCTAATATGATGATATAAGTAAACTAATAAAACTAATATAAAATATCAAAGCCCAAAGAGCACACACACTTAAAAACAGACACATTCAGCAGAACTAATATCCACTGGCAAGCTATTCCATAACTTTGGAGCCCTTACTGCTAATGCTCTATCTTCTTTAGTTTTATATTTGGTTTTTGGAGCACTCAGCAGATTGTTAAAAGAAGATCTAAGGGCTCGTTCACACAGAACGCGTTTTTGCTTTAAAAAACATGAGACCCAGGCAGTGGAATGGGGAAAAAACGCAAGGTCTGGAGACACGTGTTTTTTTTTTTTTTTTTTTTTTTTTTTAAGTTGAACTGATTTTAACTTGAGCGCCACGTTTTTAGAACCCTATGTCATGCGTGAGACGCTGCAAAAACACGACGCGAGCGCAACGGTCATACACGTCAGTCTAGCGTGTGTTTATATAGAAAAACGTTTGAGAGACATCTCACTTTTTTTGTATTTGATGCTCAAGAAATGTTACTTATTATCAATGCTGAAAACAGTTGTGCTGCTTCATATTTTTTTGTAAAAATAGTAATACACTACCATTCAGAAGCTTGATGTAAGATTAAGAAAAGGAAGAAAAAAAAAAAGAAATTAATGAGGATGCATCAAATATGAAGGTAAAGACAATTATTGTTAGAAGTTTTTTTTTTTTTTTTTTTTTTTTTCTCAAATAAAATCCTGTTCATTGACGTTTCTATTCATCAAAGAATCTTGAAAATGTGTTACGGTCCACAAAATATTAACCAGCAAAAACTTGTCAACATTAATTATCAAGCACCAATAATAATTAAGCATTATATTAGAATGATTTCTGAAGGATCATGTGACACTTAAGACTGGAGTAATGATGCTAAAGAAATTCAGCTTTGTCATCACTTGGATAATTTTTTTAAATTTTTTTTAAATATATTAAAATAGAAAACAGTTTAAATGGTAATACTGTGAAATATTAGTTTTTTTTTAAATCAAATAAACGCAGCTTTCATGAGCATAAGACTTTTTTCTTTTTTTTTTTTTAAAGCTATAAATCTTAATTGTTCAGTGTAAATTCATCGTATTTGGGTTCAATCAGTGTAAAATAAGTCACTAATGTTAATTTTTCTTGTTTTATTTCAACCAGCTTGTTCATGTGAGTAACTGCTGTGCTAATATATATTTTTTTTAATATCTTTGCATATCAGCAGCTGTTGAGCATCTCTTTGCATACGTGATATTTTCTGCTCCTCTCTCTACAGAACCCTCTAGTACACAGTCAGAGGTCTTAGAAAACGGGGTTGACAAATCTGCTTCGGAAGATTCACCCGACCCTTCCCACGATCAGGCGACCGTCAGGAAATCGGACCTATCGGAGCAGCAGCCGGAGAGGGAAGAGAGCGCCGAGGCTCAGGAAGCGGAGGAGAAAAATGACCCTGTCAGCAGTAGCAGCAATAACAGCAGTGACGAGGGAGTGTCCAGTGCAGAGACTCTATCTGCATGTCCCAGCAGTTCCACAGAGCTGGCAGCAGAGGGCAGTATCACTGCAGAAATCAGTTCAGACAGCTCAGAGACTGCAGATGACACCATGGAGCAAGACTGAAGTGGGGCCCCACGTTGTTGATTTTTACACTCTACTGTACAAACACCCCAAAAATCACTTATCCTGCAAGTTTAGCAGATCCTTTATAGACCAGGAGAGGAGGGCATCTGGTGACGTCCCTAAAGACCTCTCGTGACACATCTCCTTGTGACCCTTCTCAGGGCGTCTTCACTTAATATGGGTTTTGCTCTGAAGAACAACTTCAAAAACTGGAAGCTCATCTTTCTGGTGGTTTAGTGGAGCATTTGCCATTGAATAACAAGAAAGCCTTGTGTACATGGCAGTTTTCTGTAATCCTGTTCTAATCATGAAAACACCCTTTACTTTGCATCGATCTCTCTCCTGCTCTACTAAGAGTGAAAATGTGGCAAATCTTTGGTTGAGTTTTTGTGAATGTGTGCATATGTTTGTAGGGGTAAGGGGTGTATGTGCACTTCCTTTAGTTTTGATTAGTCAACGAATGATCTCAGGATTCCCGTTGACCGGCAGACCAGTGTCTAAACATTCCAGGAGAACACCCCTTTTCTCCCAAATTGCCTTCTGTATTCATCTGCTGGTTTGTAGCACGAAGTGCTCAATAGCAGAATTAGACAGATTCCCTTTCTCTGCTAATTCTTTTTCTTTTATTTTTAGATCCTTTGATTTTAACTGCCTTCCCAGCATAGCACCGAAATGTATTAATCCACTGATGCTGGTAAATAGTTTCTAAAATGGACTAATGTGATTTTCCATGCACTAGATATTCGAGTGCTGTTGGTTGCAATGTGTAACTTAATATAGTGAGCCTGTCTTTTCAACCGACATAATGTGCTTAACCACTATTGAGCCATCCTTATTTGTCATAATCTTTTCATTTTGTTTCATCAAATATTGGCAAACAGTTGTATGAAGGTTTAAATGAGCAACACTGTCAACAAACAAGTCTCTTAAACTGTACTTTACATGCTTCCTACAGACATGTATACAGGCTGTCCTATCCATACTTATTTCCACAGCTCCTTTTTGATATGTAGAATTTTTAAATTAGATTTTGTAGATTATGATAAGTGTTCACTGCTTTTGTGAAAAGTGAAATTGTATGATCTCCATGTGAACTGAATGCTTGGGCTTTCAACAGTATTCCTGAAGAGCAATAAAAGTTCACGTTAAAAGCAGTGATATGCTTAATCTGAGGCATTTCTAAACTTTTATCTGAATAAAACTCTTTGGAATAATCAGGTCATAGACACAATTCATTTGCACTACAATATTTGGTAGGTGAAACCTAAAACTGATAGCCATCACATTTAAGAAGTGGGTGATATGAGAGTAGTGGGCAGTAACTGCAAATAAGAGCTAGAATTTTTACATAAAATAGATCCATTCTTAGAAACCCATGATCGTTCGTTCAATAAAATATTTCATATTATAAACTGATGTGAATTTTTGGTGTGGCCTCAAGTATTAAGATATGAAATCTATACTTTGTTTCATCATCACTGTTATGTTCTCCAACTCTTGAGTCAGACAAATTGCTATAGATAAGTCCCTAAATGACCCACCTCCTTAAATGAGGCAAGATTTCCCACACCAACCCGCACACAATTTTACACGGTAAACTAGTAAAGTGCCCCAAACCAAAAAATCCCTTACACTGTAGTCACAGAAAGAAAGGAATTATACAGTCTAGTCCCATCTGTGGACTTTGTGCCATGTGTCAGCAGCTCCTGAATGGTCATCCAGTTGTCAAATATCCTCTTGTTCCTCCTTTTCATCATCTTTTTACGGCTCAGCTGGATAATATCAGGTTTCTCCTTGTTGTTAATTGCTCCTGTTTGTCCCTTGCTCTCCATGTGGCACTGCTTCATGAGTTCCCTCCGTTCCTTAGCTTGTGCCACATGCTGTTTGCGCTCCTCCTTGTTCCAGTACCGACCCAGCTTTAGTTCACTTGCTGCATCGTCATCTGTAGTTGCGCTGCAGCGTTCTTCTCGGATGCGCAAAGCACGCTCCTTCAGCAGCTGGTCCCTGATGGGCCTTTTGGTGATGTACCTTGTTCCATCGCTACGGATCTTTACCTTCCACCCCATCTTGGGCCTGGCATTAGTGGGAGTGGTTTCTGGGTTCTTGCACAGGCTGGCTAAGCTGACTTGACTCTGGACGTACTCCACAGACGACTTCTGCTGGATAAGTTGCATGTAGCTTTGGTAGTGTTGTGCATGGGCTGGGATGTAGGTGTTCTTGTATGAGGAATGATGTAAGGAAGTCAAAAGACTCTTCCTGTGGTTCCTTTTCTTACTCTGCTTTCTTTTCCCCTGATTTGTGACCTCTGGATCTCCAGGTAAACTCTTGGTGGGGCTGATCTCCTGAATAGGAGAGAGGTGATGTTTGGAGCATGCAGCTGTTGAGTTGCGTCTATGCATGGGAGAACTTTTACTCTTGTCTCCAGGAACCATTCTTTGGGAGTCAGGAGAATCTGACTCCAGAGCAGGATGTAAGCTCCAACAGCTCTCTCCAGTGTTGTAAGCACTAGTAGAGCCTTCGTTGTCCACCTGTTTATTGATGAGGTCCTGATGGACTTCGGTATTTATTTGCTCAGTTAAGTGCTTGGTGCAGCAATTTTTGGCTTGCTGATCATCACCCTCAGTTTGAAGCCTGTGTGCTCGTATGATACTCAGGCACTCCAGCTCAATGTTCAGCAACTCCTCATTAAGCATCTGAACCTCCTGATCATCACAGTCTACACTAACAGTCTTTCCATATAGTGTGTCGTCATGCTCCAGAAATCCCTGAAGACCATTACCATTGACCAGGCATTTCAGTTCAAGCTGTTTCTGGAAACGTTCACATGCCGTGCCAGGTATACAAAGGAAGTTTCCACGGTCTCCATTGTCAACTGAAAGGAAGGAGTCATTGCTTAAGTGCATGTCCCCACTTTCAAAAGTGCCTTCACTATACTTCTTGTGGTTTTCTGAGAGTGTGTCGCAAAGGGAATTCTGATCATCTCCCAAGATGTCCTGCTCTGAGCTTTCATCATTACGAGTGCTTTCATCAGTGCGGCCAACGCCACTGTCTTTCTCGTGATGGTTGGACGGTAAGGTTGCCGTGTCAGTAGTACCTCCATCTTCTTCATGTGTGCTCTGTTAAAGTGAGTGGGAAGACATTTTAATGGCTAGCAAATCACTTTAATAGTGATGTTAGCACCTTTAATTGGATCAAGGAAGCAATTTACTTGTTGACTTGACCCTCATTAACTTATCTGCTGCAGAATACTTGCAGAGAACTCCCTGACCTTGTTATGCTGTTGCTCCAGCATGCCCATGTGCAAGTCATCTGCCAAGTTGTTTCTATCCTCCTCCAACCAGCCAATATCCTGTAACCCAAACCGAAATGCAATGTCAACGTTTACTTAAATCAAGGGGTTCCACACCTGCTCCTGGAGGGCCACTGTCCAGTGTTTAGCTCCAACTTGCCTCAAAACACCTGACTGGAAGTTCCTAGTAAGACCTTGATTAGCTCGTTCCGATGTGTTTAATTGGAGTTGGAGCTAAACTTTGCAGGACTGTGGCCCTCCAGGAGCAAGAATGGATACCGCTGCTCTAGAGTTTTGGTCCAGTTGGTTCAGGTGTGTTTAAATTGGGTTGGAGATAAACTTTGCAGAAAGGTGGTCCTACAGGAGCAGGGTTGGAAACCCCTGACATAAATCAAATGAAATTCACCAATTCACCATCATCTGCAAGTTCACAGAAGAGTTAGCAGACCTGACTTTCTGGTCGAGCCACTAGGAGGGTCACATTCTTACTCTCCACCTTGGTCAGAAGTGTCACTGCCTCCTCATGGCTTTGGATGTCCACTCCATTGATCTTCAACATGTGAAAAGTACAATACATTTTATGTCTTAGTCAAAACATTCCAACAAACAAACAAAACTATGGAATCAATTCTACCTGGATAATCTGGTCTCCTTCCTGGACTCTGCCATCCTTTGCTGCAATTCCTTCTGGATCAATCTAAGCATGGTGAGAACAGTGTATTTAGCCTTAATGTTGGAATACATAAAGCTTCACTGAGTAAGTCTGGTAAATATATATTGTATACTAAATCAGTGGTGTAATTTGACATTGATTCAAAAATTGCCTGATCAGTTACTGTTTGGAGAAATTCCTATTTAAGAACCCTACCTCACTAATATAAATGGCAGTCGTCTCGTCAGTCTTGTAACATAACATCAGGCCAAGCTTATCCTGAGTAGTTTTCCTCTGGAGATCCACTTCCTATTAAAACAGATAATTGATTTTGATGACAAAGATTTAGCATTTTAGTTATTGTTAACATTAAACATGAGCCAAACTATGTCCGAGTTTACAGTAGATAATGATTCATTTGTGTAGTAAATCCATATGCAATTATAGAGGTCTTGGGAAAATATTAGAAAGTATATGAAATCGAAATTAAAATGACCTCAGGAGACACAGAGATTAAACATTGCTCAGTACAGTGAATGAATACAGTCTAGGCCAACGCAATACCTCATATTCCAGTCCTCTACTCTCAATGTCTTTCTGTACACCATCATCGAAGTCTGTGGGGTAAGGGGAGTCACGTCTTGCCATTTGACACCTTCAGTATAATGAAAAATGAACATTAACTGAAGCCTCATTCACGGCAAATCTGATTTTAATATGAAAATTGCTCTCAAGTTACTTACTGTGAGGATGAATGGAAACTATCCAGCATAGCCATACACAGTGGTCCTGAAGGCGACGGTAACTTGGCCATAGTCTCTATATGTTTCAAATATTTCAGTGTAATGTTGGTCTGAGTACTGTTGTTCACTCCTCGGGCTGGTTCATGAGTCTTGTGCGCCGCCCTGCGCAGTACCTCAACCTCAATGGGGTCTTTTGCAGTTTGGAAGGCCTCTACTGCTTGGTCATGGGTAGCTACGGAAAGGCTCCTTCCGTTTACCTATATAAAAAGAGGAAGTTTAAATGAAAAAAGGTGAGATGTGTGGAATGTAGTTTTCAGAATAGTAATGTAAAGTACAGGATGCTCGTTTATAACCTTGGCAGGTCATGTAAAAAGTCCACATTAGCTTTTACTTCCAATAGTATTTTTTTAGAACCTTATTAGTGATACTGAAACTTATTTTGTGTGTCAGTTTGTCTCTATGTGTAAATAAATTGAATCCAAAGCATATAGGTATGAGTTTTCCCTGGGACTCGAACCAATGACCTTGCCATTGTCTTCACCAGTTGTGATACTGTACAAAAGCAGATCAAATGCTGAACATTTCATATTTTGAATACACTTAAAATATCACTTTAAAACCTGTTTTAATCTTACGCATTGCATTTGTATGCATTGTCATCCCAACTTTAGAATATATACTGAACTTGAGTGCCATGTGTGGCTGTACATTAACCTTAAAACCAGACGTGAGGACAAAATCCAAAAACTTGTCTGAGGGAGGATTCAACATTCCAAGTAATGTTCAAATCAGTATTTTTGTCTTAAATCATGTATACAATAAAGTCTCTATATATAAAAATTATAAACAACCCTTGCAGAAAAGAAGTTTATTCAAGTATGCTATTATACTTCTTTTAAACTAAAAATAAGAAAGTATACTTTCAGTCTAATTTGTATGTACTTAAAATTACACTTAAGTATACTTGGCTTTTAAGGCGGGCGTACGCGGCGCGATCTTTGCTGTCGTACGAGCTTGCAGGCGATTTTTTTCTTTTTTTTTCAGTCGCGTGGAAATATGGTCGTATGGTCGTGGCTCGTTTCTTGTGCGATGAATTACGAGCCGAGCAGAGTACCTCACAAGCACTTCCCGATCATTTTTAAACATGTCGAAAAAGTTCGGGAGCTATCGGTTTGAATTTGTGACATGTGCGGTTGAACGAGCCGATTTGTCTATCTATCTGAAGTTGACCAATCAGGGAAACAACAGAAGAAGAAAGATGACAGCGCCATGGTGAATTTGGACCATTGAAAAGGAGGATTAACTCACTGAACTCTGGCAAGAACGGCGAGCGCTGTATGATGTGTCAAGCAGTGTGTACCATTATAGGGTCGTCCGAGATAATATTTTACAGCGGATTGCCCAAGAACTACAGTTATCAGATGAGATGTTACCTATAGCTACAGCTATTGCTAGTTATAGTGTGTAACTAGGCTTTTTAATTCACTCTCTCTCTCTGTCACACACACTGAACTCCGTGTGATTGCTTCGGAAATCGGCAGGTCGTAAAATCGTGTCGTATATCACTGCGTCCGTACGATTTTCAGATAAACTCACTCGTGACGTGTGCGTGGACATACGATCTTCCGACCGTCAGAATTCGCACCGTGTACGTCCGCCTTTAGTTGTGTTTACTCTTGAGTAGGCTATTAAATAATTTTTTTTCCCAAATAGTTTTACATACGCCCTTATAAACTTTCATGATATATTCCTAAGTATCTGAATTTTTGTGTAGGCTAGTCCACTGGTATTGTACATAGGAATTTACTTCAAATCTACTTTTACTCTTTCCCCACCATTGAATTTTCAGAATAAGCTGGCGGGGAATGAGTTAAAGTGCAGTTAAAGGTATATTTTAAGTATAAAAATTAATACCGTAATAGGAACATAGTAGTATACTTAAAGTACAAAGATAATATACAAATTGTAAACTATAATATAATTATATACAGTGCATCTAGAAAGTATTCAACAGCGTTTCACTTTTTCCACATTTTATGTTACATCCTTATTCCAAAAGGGATTGAATTCATTATTTTCCTCAAAATTCTACAAACAATACCCCATAATGACAACGTGAAAGAAGTTTGTTTGAAATCTTTGCAAATTTATTAAAAATAAAAAGCGAAAAAATCACAGCCTTCACAGCCTTTGTCATGACACTCAAAATTGAGCTCAGGGACATCCTGTTTCCACTGATCATCCTTGAGATGTTTCTACATATTGATTGGAGTCCACCTGGTAAATTCAGTTGATTGGACATTATTTGGAAAGGCACACACCTGGATATATAAGGTCCCACAGTTAACAGTGCATGAAGTCCAAGGAATTGTCTGTAGACCTCCGAGACAGGATTGTATCGAGGCACAGATCTGGGGAAGGGTACAGATAAATTTCTGCAGCATTGAAGGTCTCAGTGAGCACAGTGGCCTCCATCATCCATAAATGGAAGAAGTTTGGAACCACCACGACTCTTCCTAGAGTGGGCCAAACTGAGCGATCGGGGGAGAAGGACCTTAGTCAGGGAGGTGACCAAGAACCCGATGGTCACTCTGACAGAGCTCCAGCGTTTCTCTGTGGAGAGAGAAGAATCTTCCAGAAGAACAACCATCTCTGCAGCTCTTCACCAATCAGGCCTGTATGGTAGAGTGGCCAGACGGAAGCCACTCCTCAGTAAAAGGCACATGACAGCCCGCCTGGAAGACTCTCAGACCATGAGAAACAAAATTCTCTGGTCTGATGAAACAAAGATTGAACTCTTTGGCCTGAATAGCAAGCGTCATGTCTGGAGGAAACCAGGCACCGCTCATCACCTGGCCAATACCATCCCTACAGTGAAGCGTGGTGGTGGCAGCATCATGCTGTTGGGATGTTTTTCAGCGCCAGGAACTGGGAGACTAGTCAGGATCGAGGGACAGATGAATGCAGCAACGTACAGAGACATCCTTGATGAAAACCTGCTCCAGAGCTCTCTGGACCTCAGACTGGGGCGAAGGTTCATCTTCCAACAGGACAAAGACCCTAAGCACACAGCCAAGATAACAAAAGAGTGGCTACGGGACAACTGTGAATGTCCTTGAGTGGCCCAGACTTGAACCCGATTGAACATCTCTGGAGAGATCTGAAAATGGCTGTGCACCGACACTCCCCAACCTGATGGAGCTTGAGAGGTCCTGCAAAGAAGAATGGGAGAAACTGGACAGAAATAGGTGTGCCAAGCTTGCAGCAGTCAAGAAGACTTGAGGCTGTAGCCAAAGGTGCTTCAACAAAGTATTGAGCAAAGGCTGTAAATTTTTTCCAATTTTTTTTTAGTTTTATACATTTACAAAGATTTCAAAACAAACTTCTTTCACGTTGTCATTACGGGGTTTTGTTTGTAGAATTTTGAGGAAAACAATGAATTTAATCCCTTTTGGAATAAGGCTGTAACATAAAATGTGGAAAAAGTGAAACTTTTCTTCAACTTCATTAATATTTAAGTAAAGTTGAAGTATACTTATATAGTTATATACAAGCAGGAGTATGGTACAGAAAGACAAAGCAAGTCTAATACTGTCCATTCAACTTAAAGTATTTGTGCTGCCTTAAACTTGAAATGTGAAGTTGTACTAAGTGACAACTTGGATATTTGAGTTGACTAAACTTTAAATTTGAAGGCAGCATGGACACTTTTAAGCTGAAACTTTTTTCTTCTCTTTTTTACAGTGTAAGCATACAAATATTTATTTTTAAATGATTGAACTAGCTCACTGGAACGAGGAAAACATATAGACACTATAAGGCCCTGTAAGGTTGTTAGAGTTGCAAACAACCTGCAAGACACAAGTTAATGATTTGGTGACCAAAAAAAATGAAAGACTGTCATATGAAACACTGACTTCTTGACCTAAAACAGTTCATTTGGCTAAACACTGCAAAGTCAGTCCTGACTGTGCAAGGGCAATACACCGAGATATTTATGTCCGGAAGCTCGGTTTTAACATTATCTCACAGTTAGTGAGATTTCATTCATTGATTGAGGTCCAACAGGGTGTGTAAAAGCTTTTGAATCGCACAAGGAAATGGCTATGTGCCAGATAGCTAATGGGAGAGAACTTCATTTATCAAAGCGCTGTAAGACTCAAATCTCAAAGCCAATGTCCTCAGGGACCTGAGCTCAATCTGCTGTCTGTTCTGGAATCTTGCAGTGGCAATAACACACATGGGAACTTTGTCAGTGTGCCCATTCATGTGTGAGCTGACAAACTACTTTAAATTCACTCACTCACATTGTTTCTCTTATGCCTTTTGGCACACAGGGCAGAAAATTCACTGAATATACTTGAGTTTAATTCAACGAGACACCCTTTCCCTGACTATAGCGACTTTTAAAGTTGCAGTTTGATAATCGATAACCTGTTGATCTTCTTTATTATTATTATTATTAATGAATTAATCAAACTCAAACTTTATTTCAAACTTTATTTCCAACATTTTATTGAAAAGCATTACATTCTGTATCTTGTCCAATTCACAGTGTTTAAATTGAGGGGTTGTAAACTAAAAATGCAAATGTATGCAATACATTGTGTGCACAGAAAAATAGAAGCATAAAAGGTTTATTTTTGTTGTGAATTACAATAAGCTGCAGCCCTAGCACACACACACACACTATATATATATATATGTATTACTTGCATTTATCATTTTGGGTAACACTTTACTTAAAAGGGTCCTTGATTATGATTTCACTTTTTTAACTTTAGTTAGTGTGTAATGTTGCTGTTTGATCATAAACAACATCTGCAAAGTTACGACACTCAAAGTTCAATGCAAAGGGAGATATTTTCTTTTACAGAAATCAGTTTTTAAGGACTACAACAAACGGCTGGTAGGGACTACAATAAGCTCAACCTCCCAGGTTAGTGACATCACTAAAATTTACATAAACCCCGCCCCGGAGAATACGCAACAAAGGCGGTGAGGCCATGTTGGGCTGCTTTAGAGAAGAGGAAGAGTTGTTGTAGTAGTGTGTTGTTGTCATGCCGTCATTTTACGCCGGACTGCTTCACAAACGAGTGTCAATTCAACGTTGGATTTGCACAAAAGATTTTACGGCACATGCTAGTAGATGAGTTGAATCAACTCCACAGCAACTACATAAATTTATCCATAAATTTTATAACTTCTTCCTGAGTCTCTCCATCAGTGTCGACTCCGGTTTGAACAATGTAAGGCTGAACACAATCCTCATTTTGGCTGCGTGAGATTCTCCAGCTTTGTTGTTGTTGAGCAACCGAAGCGTGAGCTGTTAAAGCTCCGCCTTCTTCTGGAAAGGGGGCCGGGAGCAGCAGCTCATTTGCATTTAAAGGGACACACACAAAAACGGCGTGTTTTTGCTCACGCCCAAATAGGGGCAAATTTGACAAGCTATAATAAATGATCTGTGGGGTATTTTGAGCTGAAACTTCACAGACACATTCTGGGGACACCAGAGACTTATATTACATCTTGTAAAAGGGGCGTTATAGGTCCCCTTTAAAGCCTTTATATAATGCATTACAAAATTATTAATTATGCCTTGTAATACACCTTATAATGCATAGTATAGTCTCATAAATAATTAATAATTGTATCCACAGTTATAATACATTATAATACTTATGTTACACCTTTAGAAAGTATAATGCATTCAAACACATGACAAACAACCAATTTCAGATGAAACAAGGAATCTGCAAATATTATAATACATTTTAACACTGGTTATAATTATTTATGAAAAGATATAATGCATTATAACATACATTATGAATACCTTCATAATGCATTATACATAAAGGCTTTAAATAAAGAGTTACTGCATTTTTTCCCTTTGCTCTCTGTCACAACTTTTGCTAAAGATTAGTATAGTTCACACTTTCAGGTTACAGTTACAGTGGAAGCTAATTACACAGGGATTGTGGGAAAGCTACTGATCTATAATAAACCAAACCACATAAACAAACATATAAACACACAGTCTTTAAGTATTGTGACAGGACCTCAAACATTTCTCGCTCTTGTTCAGTAGAGTGTGACCCTCTCATGACCCTGTCAAATGTATGTAGTCTCCAAAACAAATTCCTTCCTTCAGCAAAATAACCTTTTGCAACCTTTTTAGGAGGCAAAACAACCTCCAGAGGCAATCTGCGTAATCTCAAAGGCATTTGAAACGTGTTTATTTAATCAAATTCTAATTAATGCAATAAAAATGAATGACATTTAATCAAATTAAATTTAATCAGTCATCCAGCCTTTATGCTAATAAAGAATAAACAAACCAAAATGACACTGTGACAAGTCAACTGCAACACAATGCTGCTTCACTATTGTATATTACCTGACATGTTCCTCGTAGTAGTTTGTAGTGCTCATCTGGCCGCTGTATACTACAAAGACTGCACCCCATGGTGGAAACACATCAGCAAATTGTACAGCGGCTCCTAAACGTGATCTACAGAGACTAAAGCTTACAGACACAACAACAGCAGCGTGAGTCTGTTTGTGTCTGTAAGCTACACGCATGTGAGAGCTTGCTCCCTCCTCCCATTCAGTGCAACCATCTCTCTCTCTCTCTCTCTCTCTCTCGCTCTCTCATTAAAGGAACGTGTTGTCTTTCTCCTCAACTATGTTGTTTTTATCATCATAAAAATAATTCAACCCCGTAATCAACAATCCACCACATTACCAAAGATGATAATAACCACGTTCCTCAGGTGTGGCGCAAAAGAGTCTGTTTCGTAATGTGCGGAAACAAGTCGTGAAAATGTTTTGTTGCAGGCTAATTAAAAAGCTCGCTTCTCCAATTACTGGCACGAGCATGTCTATAGGAAAATTCTTGCAATAAAATGAGCAGCTCCTGTTATGTCAGCGTTCTCAACAACCGGAGGGTGTTGCTATTTGTTATTCCTCCAAAAGTACACAAATGCTCTCAGCCTGTGGCTCCAGCCTGTGATGATGTAATGTGGCATGTCACAGACAGGGTAAAGGTTACTGAGGAACACGATGTGTTCATTGCTTCGGACCACATTACTGCAGAATTGAACAGGACGTAAATGGTTTATTAAATTATTAAGCAAATGTTCCTTTATCTTCTCACATATAAGAGTTTAAAACAATTATTTCAGAACTCAAAAAAAAAAAAAAGTGTATATCGAAACCAAGATTATTTGGCAGTAAGATTAATTTATTTTTAAAGATATTAATACTTTTATTAAGCAAGGATGCTTTTAATTGATCAAAAGTGATCTTCTTCACAAGATTGATTCAGTAGGGTTAGGGTTAGGGCAAATCAGCAAATCAGTTCATTCAGTAAAAAATTCATTGTAACACTGGTATGGGGAACACATACTCACTATTAACTATGACTTTTGCCTCAGTAAACTCTTAATTTACAGCTTATTAATAGTAAGTTATGTAGCGTTTAAGTTTAGGTATCGGGTAGGATTTAGGGATGTAAAATAGACGATATGCATGTGACGTCACCATCTGCCGTTGTGACTGCAGTTACACCCACTGAGTGGCAAAAAGACTGAGTGGAAACATGGGTTTTCAGCATGAATGCCGCGAAAAACATTCAAAATGGGAAAGAGCTTTGCGAATGACTGTACAAATAGATTTGACAAGAAATCTGAGGTACATTTTTACAGACAGCCCGAAAGCTACAGAAAAGCGAAGCACATGGATCGCTGCAATTCAAAGAAACAATATCCATGGATTACTGGATCTTTGTAAGGAACACCATCAAGTCCAACCTTTAGTTTAAAGGGTACATAACACACACAGTTTCGGCCAATGTCATGTTAATTTTGAGTACCTATGTAAGCAATAATGTACGAGAGGCTGTGCTGTTTCGTGAATAAGTCACGGCTGAAGAGCGTTGTTAGGCACGACGCAAAGCCGTGACTTATTCATGATACAGCACTAGCCTCGAGTACAAAACGGTTACCACACAATACAAATATATAAGCCAAAAATATGTATCAATGCAACTTTCATGAAGTAAACTTTCACTAAAAGCCTTCCTTCCACCGGAAAAAACAGTCCCTGACCGTGAACAGCAACAGAAGTTACATTATTACGCCATTAGATGGCAGCAAAGACTGTCTTGATAAGTGTGTGAGTCAGTAGTGAAGACTTTTATATTGAAAAGACTGAATTGTTGTGAACACAGAACAAGACGCAACTGACAAATGCTTTGACTAGCGCTGTCAGTCACGGGAAAACCCCTTAACTGTTAAAAGGACAAGATAATACATCGGACATTTAAACAGATATTATGAACATAGGACTGACCTGAAGGAAAATGCTAGGTTCTCTTTCCCTCACAACCAAAAACACACTTCTTTGGTGCGATTGTTGATTTCGATGTGATAAATTCTTTCTTGAGAAAGTCCTGTGCAGCGCTGCCGACGACTTCCATAACCCGAAAGAAGCACGATGACGGGCATGCTCTTGCTCTCTCGCTCTGGTTGATGTGTGCGCACGCTTTTCTGGGAGAAGTGCCCATACAAGGAGTTCCACCCTTTATTACGTAATACAGGGCCATATTTGAAAAAAACTCTCTGAAACATGTACGATCTCTGAAGTAGTGTATTTGGCACAGATATACTCCGTTATACGTCCAACTCATTTTTTTGAAACTTTGGCCATGTTTAGCAAGATAATCCAACTCTTTAACAGTGTAACTGAGTTAGAATGCATGAAATAGCATTAGACCCCCCTTTAATAATTTGTTTTACTCGTGTTTTACTCGCGTTTTCGCAGTTTCCCCTATTAAATCCAGCCATGCAGCAGAGCAAACCCTCTTTATGGTCATGCAGAATAAGGCATTAATATGTACTTTATAAGTACTAATAAGCAGCCAATATGCAAGCTAATAAGCAACTTGAATTATTCATTAAAAGATCAGACTCATTTGCATCAGACATCATTGGTGGTTCACGCTTGTTTTTGAGTGCAGCCTGCAAGGACAAATCAGCAGATAGACATGTATTTGTGACATTTTTACATTAAAAAAAAAAAAAATCACATTCAGACTGCAAACTCACATTTACAACTGTGAAGATTCAGCAGTGGTTTGAGATTCACACTGAGCTCTGGTGCTCAGGTGGGTGATCTAGCATGGAATGTTTACATCTCATTATGCTACAACTAAAAAAGGTGAAATCCGTTACATATGAAAATACCAAGTTACACTTAGTGAAAGGGAAGAAAACTAATAGTATGACAAATGCTGGTGACTGCATGCAAGCCATGCAAACACACATGACAACCAGACACATGGCGTTCTCCGGGGAAAGAGAACGCTACATCCAGCCCCTTCCATAGCAGTGACTGCATACAGTATGTTTGATATGTATGTAAATACTGAAGAAGAACATGGTAAAAGCAATGATAAAGGGTTGCAAGTCCCTTTACACTTATGTGTACTGATATCCAGATATCATTAAGCTGTTCCTCAGGGTCTATATAATCTCCTTATATGGCTCAGTGCTCCATCAGGCTAATGGAAATCTCTGCTCGAGGTTGTGTATCATTGAGCTGCAGTGTCTTCCGCAGTGCGTACAGCCAACTAAAAACTGAAGTGTGGCATTTAACGTGCACGTTCCTTTAACCAACGGCGTATTTTTGCAATTAAGTTTGCTAATGCAAGTGGTGCAGAAATTAAACATTCCACTTATAATTTAGCTGCAGGAACCTCCAGAGTGGAATCAATATAAAACATTTGTCATGAAATTTACAGCACTCGTAATCGAACCGATTTGTTACAGGAATAGAGAGCTGTTCTGAGGTTTGTAGAGATTCATAATGTCTTTGGACAGCTGTGTCTGTGCTGTAGTTTAGTGTGGTCACATATCTTCTATTTCTGCCTGTAAACTGAGGAGAGATGATTCAGTTTGTGGAAGAACAAAGTGTCAGGACTGAGTCACCTTTCGTGACTGTGCTGAGAGAAGCTCTGTCTCTTTTGGACATCTTAGGAAAACCATGACTCACACATTGACTGTCAGATAAACTGTTCTGCTCTGCTTTGTTCTATTCTAATCCATCTGGATGTTTATATGAAAGTGTACCAAAGCCTGTTCTGTTCTGTTCTGTTCTATTCTATTCTAATTTTTCGTTTCCACTGAGCAGTACAGTTCAGTACAGTACGCAATTTTTGCCATTTCCATTGTCAGAAGTTGTGAATGGTACCCTAATTTCGAACTGTACAGTACCACTTTTTTGGGACCCTTCCATTGGGGTACCTAGCACACTAGTACCAAAAGTACTGGTACCAAAAGGGTAGAGCTACACTCACTGCAGAACGTTGATTGGTTGTCAGAGAATCGTCACTTGCGTGTGCTACAAGGAGAATGACAACACAAGAGGCACCACACAAATGTGGTTCAGGCAACGCGTGCATTGATTATCTTCACTTCATGTAGGCTATATAACAAAACGAAATATAAAACACAACCCTGCCTCTTTTCGTTTTCATTTAAAAAAATATGAAACCTATTAATGTGTGGTTCAGGCAATATGTGCATATGTACTCTGATTATCTTCACTGTATATGTAGCCTACATGTAGCCTATAATAAAATGAAACAAGACAAAACAACCCTGTCTCTTTTTGTTAAAAGTCAGTTTTAATTATCAATAATAGCTATTATAAAAGTATAAAAGTATAAGAAGCTATTCAATAAGAAATAAAGACAAGCAAACAATTCAGTCAAACATACAAAGTCAGCGCTCTAGTACAACGGTAAAGTTAAATAAATATATAAAGTTATGAAACTTCACTTTGCCCTCAGCCAAAACGATTTGCCCGGGAACAAATTATAGATTCTAACAGACCAAAGATTGCCTGTTAGATATCCACAAGACGAATGATATCTCATGTTTAACTACTACAGAGACATCTGAGCCAGCGGCAAATGTCAGAAGGACTAGCCGCGGTACAGCTGTTCTTGGCTGGGTACATGAGCACTGAGCGCCCGGTGATCGCCTGGATCTCACAACTATGACAATGTCAGATCAAATTTTCAAATAGAAAATCTGTGGTTCTGTGGTTTATTATAAATAAACTTGAGCTTTAAACAATTACATTCTCGCCTGAAAAACTTAAAACTACATTTCATGACACAATAAAGTAGTTTTTAAATTACGCAGGTTTTCTCCTCTGCTTCTCTGCTATTGACGCTTGCTGGTAGGTGTGAACTACCAATGACACAAATCCGAACTTTGTGTGCGTGGTACTTTGGTATTGAGAAACGCCTAAGGTCGGCACGCGGCAAGCAAAGCTTGTCTTCTTCTTGTGACAAACAGCCACATGCCGAGAAGCAAGAACAAGATCTGCTATCTGCTGTATGTCCTCCATTGTTGTTTACTGTGGAAACGAGCCATAAGTCTTTGTAATATTTTGTGAATATGGGCCCTGAATATACACAACCATTCAAATGTTTGGTTTTGGGCGGTGTATGCAGAGCTGTATTTTCCGCATCATTACAGTGTCACATGATCTTTCAGAAATCATTCTAATATGCTGATTTTGTCACAGTTATCTGGACTCATTCATCTTTAGTTCCACTTTCATGGACTTTCAGTTTGTTTTCATCATTCACGTGTCTCTTTGTCTTTGTTTCCCGCCACTCATCAGTTCCCTTGGACACTAACCCTCCACCACAGTTATCTCTGTGTATTTAGTTCCTCTGTGTTCAGTCTTTGGCTGTCAATTGATGTTTGTGTACATGTAGTGTTTATGTTATGTTTATGCTCCTGTGCACTCTGTTACTCCTGCGTGCCTTCTTGTAAATAAAACCGTTTATATTTGATGATCCCGTCTTCAGTCCGTCTTCCCTCATCTTCATCTTGTGTAAAAAAGTACGGATTATGCAGCACGATTTTCCGTTATTGTTCGGGAGAGCCTTGATTTTTTCCCCTTCACTTGACTTTTCAGAGACCCTGAAGTCACTGTTCTGGATCAGGGCTAATTACCATCACCCCTTAAGACATTCCAGACACCTCTGGACTTAACCGGAGGGACGCTGTCATCTGGTGTCTGGAGTGTTTACCCCCAGTCCAGAACAAGCCGGACCCAGGGCCCATACCACCACCATCGACCATGGAGGAATTGTGTGAGCCCCCCGCAGACGGAGAGCTACCACCCACCGCGACGCATCAGCCAGTGCCCGAAGATGAGAGGGCAGTGTGGACCCTCGCCCCGGAGCGCCCCGGTGAGTCTGACTGGCTGGTTCACTTCAACATGGAGGTATTTTTTCCCACTCTATCCCTCCCCATTTCAGATTTTTCATCGCTGTTCCTAGACAGCACTATGGACTGTTTGAAATTTTTATCTGTTATTTCTTAACCTTCATCACTGTTTTTAAACAGCACAAACACCTGAATGGACAACGTTATGTTACCTTCAATCCTGTCTAGCCTTCATCGGCCTCCGTCAGCACCCTGCTCAGCCAGTCCTCCAGCCCCATCTCTGTTGGAGGTTGTCAGCCCTGTCAGCCCAATCTCCTGCGATGTCAAGCACTCACGTCGAGCCTCAGGTCCTACAACCACCATCAGTGCCTGAGTGGATAGATAGTGGCTCCGTCTCCGGCCTTAGATCGTCTCGCTCTGTCTCGGTCCCTCGATATGTCAGCTCCACCTTGGCTCCTCCCACCTTCGGCTCCACCGGGTTCCCTCATCCCACCAGCTCCCCCTTGGTCAGTCGTCACTCCACCTTCACCACAGACTTGCGGACCTTCCACTACGCTCTGTTCCTCCACCCCTACGGCTGCAGCGGGCTCCTCTCTCCCTTCGGGTTCACCTCGGTCCTCCATTACATCGGCATCGCCTTAGCCCTCAGGCATTGCCAAGGCCTCCTGTGCCAGTGATGTTGCTCTTCTCCATCAGCTCTCCGTCTACACCCCAGGATCCATTGGCTCCACCTCCATAGGTTGTCCCCTAGTTGATGCAGCCTCCACGCCACATTGGCACCTCCCTCGACTCCACCGTAGGCTGTCGTCTCTGGGCTCTGGGTCTGTGCCGTCGGATGCCCTTTATTGCCGACGGGGTCTCATCATCTGTACTGCACCGTTCTCTCATCATCTCCTGTCTTCTTCCCTGTCATCGCCTCGGCCACCTCCAAAGCCCCCTCCATCCCTCCCTCACTTCTGTTCCTACGGCGCGAGGTTGCGCCTACTGGGAGGGGGCTTTCTGTCACAGTTACATGGACTCATTCATCTTTAGTTTCACTTTCATGGACTTTCAGTTTGTTTTCATCAGTCACATGTGTTTCTTTGTCTTTGTTTCCTGCCACTCATCACTCATCGGTTTATGTTTATGCTCACGTGCATTCTGTTACTCCTGCGTGCCTTCTTGTAAATAAAACCCTGTTTATATTTGATAACCCCATCTTGAGTCCGTCTTCCCTCATCTTCATCTTACTGTCAATTCTGATCAATTAAATTTGTCCTTGATGAATGAAAGTATTTATTTCTTTTCTTTTTTTTAATAAAAAAAATCTTACTGATTTTTATGGTAGTGTATCTGTGCATCAAAGGAATTTTAGATCAAGTCATTATCAATTAAAGTTTGACTAATGAACTATTTAAGTTGTGCAAGTATGGCTTATTTTGGTTATTAGCCTATAATTCATAAATGCCCTTGTTTACTGAACACCTTTTTCTGCTATTGGCCATTTTACACAAACAATATATAACTCAAGGCTGTGCAATAGTCACTATAGCGTTCCAGTAATTCAAACAGTAGCGCAAGCAATGCCAATGTCATGTGTTTTATTCCCAAGGAAAGCATGAACCAATAAATGCACACCTTGAATGTGTAAATATAAACACATTACGTAACCAGTTTTACCCTTTTACTCTTAACTGTGTCATTGTAACACTTGTGCTCTCATGGTTTATTGCTTTTATCCAAATGAATCATGATTCAAACAGTGATTATTCTTTCTTGCAAAGGATGCACTCCCCACAATCACTTTCTCACCCACCACCATAAGATACTCTCTCGTCACATCAACACAATTATCATAATTACACAGTCGCACTGCACTCGCTCAGGATTTCCACAGAAGACAAGCCAGTAAACCTGTTTTTAACATCTTGACATGAAAGCACTTGCCACACCGACACCTTGTGCAATTTTAGGACAACTTGTACAAAAACAACCACAAATAAACCCATCAAGCCTTTGGGGTCAGGACTCAAACTGCTTTTAAATGGGGCATGCTACATAGCTGCCTTGAGGAATTAAGCATGAATATTTATGGAAATGAAACATGGAGCTTATGAGACAATAAAAAAACAACAACTGTTCAAACACTGACAGCTAACCCAACAGACGCAAAAACGGAGGTGTTATAACATTCTGCTCTTTGTATTTGTCTGTCTGGTTTATCACGGCAACATTTCAAATGCTAATTCTACTTCTGTTATAGGGAAATAGTATCTCCAGCAAATGAAAAGCAGCAGTTTGGGATGTCAAAAAAGGCAGACAAAAAGAAAAATAAATTATATACAATCGCTTTAAGATTATTTTAAATTTTATATTCAGGCATCGCATGAATGGGCAAAACTCCAAATGCATATATATACAAAAAAATTGGGACACTGTACAAATTGTAAATAAAAAAAGAAATGCAATAACTTACAATGATGTTAATAATTTGCAACTTATTAGGTCAATTGGCAACATGATTGGGTATAAAAAGAGCCTCTCAGAGTGGCAGTGTCTCTCAGAAGTGGAGCAATATCAGAAAGGAGTTTCTCAGAGAAAAATTGCAAAGAGTTTGAAGTTATCATCATCTACAGTGCATAATATCATCTAAAGATTCAGAGAATCTGGAATAATCTCTGTGCATAAGGGTCAAGACCGGAAAACCGTACTGGATGCCCGTGATCTTCGGGCCCTTAGACGGCACTGCATCACATACAGGAATGCTACTGTAATGGAAATCACAACATGGGCTCAGGAATACTTCCAGAAAACATTGTTGGTGAACACAATCCACCGTGCCATTCGTCGTTGCCGGCTAAAACTCTATAGGTCAAAAAAGTAGCCATATCTAAACATGATTCAGAAGCGCAGGTGTTTTCTCTGACCAAGCGCTCAGTTCAGAAGCCTGCATCTCTGATGGTATGGGGTTGCATGAGTGCGTGTGGCATGGGCAGCTTACACATCTGGAAAGGCACCATCAATGCTGAAAGGTATATCCAAGTTCTAGAACAACATATGCTCCCATCCAGATGTCTTCTCTTTCAGGGAAGACCTTGCATTTTCCAACATGACAATGCCAGACCACATACTGCATCAATTACAACATCACGGCTGCGTAGAAGAAGGATCCGGGTACTGAAATGGCCAGCCTGCAGTCCAGATCTTTCACCCATAGACAACATTTGGCGCATCATAAAGAGGAAGATGCGACAAAGAAGACCTAAGACAGTTGAGCAACTAGAAGCCTGTATTAGACAAGAATGGGACAACATTCCTATTCCTAAACTTGAGCAACTTGTCTCCTCAGTCCCCAGACGTTTGCAGACTGTTATAAAAAGAAGAGGGGATGCCACACAGTAGTAAACATGGCCTTGTCCCAACTATTTTGAGATGTGTTGATGCCATGAAATTTAAAATCAACTTATTTTTCCATTAAAATGATACATTTTCTCAGTTTAAACATCTGATATGTCATCTATGTTGTATTCTGAATAATATATTGAAATTTGAAACTTCCACATCATCGCATTCCTTTTTTATTCACAATTTGTACAGTGTCCCAACTTTTTTGGAATCGGGTTTGTACATACAAATCACTGCAGTTTCCAGCTGAAACGAGCATTAGAGGCAGTAAAACACCAATAACTTGTATTCCTTTATACCTTAATTATGATAAAAGAGGCAGATTTTCGATTAATGAAGACTCATTTTCATGCAGTTTCTTGCACGATGTTATGACCTCAAAACACTTTTACAATAGTTCATAATTTGTAAACTAATACATTTTCTCCAGCTCCATATATACGGCTTTCCTGATGTAGTAAACTTGCTCTGTACCTCACCTGGTACAGCACTGCATATGAGCTCCGTGAAACACGAGTTACAATAAAAAAAGCTCAAAGACTTGTAGAACAAAGATAAAATGGCATGGTTGCTTCAGCAAATGTGTTTTTGCCTCACGTTTGCTGTTGTTAATACTTATTTACATTATTTTCAAACACGACAGAGCATTAGCGCCGATTTCCGAACTGCCGCAATACGTACAACAACCAACAAATGTAATAAAACCAGATTCACTTTCATTTTTTCAGATAAAACTGAATGCACTTTTAGCACCACTCACTGGACATTTCACCTTGAAACTATCGAGAAACGAAATATCATTTTGCAACATTTTTCCAATGACCCTAAATTGTGTTTATAAGGATTTGTTTAGACATGGCACAGGGTTTAAGAACTAATGCAGGACACCTGAATCCACATAAAGATTTTGAAATCACAACGATGTGAAATTACAAGGCCTCTAGTGGTAACTGTCATGAATGAAGGAGCATCAGACTCTGTGTAAACAACCTGCTGTTCAACTTTGTTCTCCTCAGATTCATAAACTTCTGATTGCGGCTCAGGAAATGCCCATCGTTTTTGATTTGACCCTCATCACGTTCGATGACAGACAAAAACATACCAGTCATAGCGGTTTGGAACAACATAATGGAAAGTAAATGATGAATTTTTTACTCATTTAATTTAATACCGAATGTACATCTAACACATGCACAGCCAGATTGTGCATTGTGCTCTAGTCATCATTGGTTAACACCGGTGAATTCAGATAATGCTGTAGTTAAACAGGTCTAGTCTGTTTTCTGGCTATTTATATAAGATGACTTTACAAGCTGTAAGAAGGAAAAGAGGTGCTGCATGTTCTTATTAAGACACGAAAACATGGCTTTATTACCTGAAATGACTTGCAGTGAAGCACTGTAATGGTTTGCTTTGCCTTTCAGTTCAGTGCTCCTATAAAAATAACACATTCACAGAATTCAAAAGAAGGTACTTCCTTTTAGGTTTCCCAAGTCTATGGTTTTCAGGCGTTTTCAGATGGTTTTTCATATCTGATATTATATTTGACTGAAATGCTTTTATTGAAACATTTTATATTCTATCAATGATAAAACTGTGCTAGATGTTAAGTTTTGCTAAGGAGGGCCACTGGTAGGGATCCTTTGAGCTGTGTTAATGATTGTTATAAAACGGTTAGTTCCTGTCCTTGATTCTGATTGGTCAATAGCTGTGTTTTATTCACGATAAAACATGGCTTTGACCGCTTCACCCAACGATTGTGTGTATCACTACACAAGACCCTAAGCAACCACTCTTAGCAACGTAAACTGTATGTTTTCAATTGATATTGTTCATTGAAGCTTACTGTAGAAGAGTATTGTGAGAGAGATCGAGTGAGCGAGTTTATTACCTTCATTCAGATTTAGCATTTTCCTTCATAACAAAAAATCAGTTTAAATGTCCAATTTATTATCCTGTCCTTTTAACATTTAAGGGGTTTTCCCATGACTGACAGCGTTAGTCAAAGCATTTGTCAGTTGCGTCTTGTTCCGTGTTCACAACAATTCAGTCTTTTCAATATAAAAGTCTTCACTACTGACTGACACACTCATAAAGACAGTCTTTGCCGCCATCTAATGGCATAATAATGTAACTTCTGTTGCTGTTCACGATCAGGGACTATTTTTTTAGGCGGAAGGAAGGCTTTTAGTGAAAGTTTACTTCATGAAAGTTGCATTGATACATATATTTTTTGGCTTTAATATTTGTATTGTGTGGTAACCGTTTTATAAAAGCAATAAGGTACTCGAGGCTAGTGCTGTATCGTGAATAAGTCACGGCTGAAGGGGTTACTCCGCTTCGTGTCGTGCCTAACAACGCCCTTCAGCCGTGACTTATTCACGATACAGCACTAGCCTCGAGTACCTTATTGCTTACCTACGATATAGTGGTTTTCAATTTGCATATCAGTGACTGTAAAATATGTATTTTAGGTATGGGAATGGCATATTTTAAGTTTTGATATTTAGAATATGGCCACTCGGCTAGTTTTGTAGTTTGGCAACCCTGCTTCCCTTGAGACTATTCACGCTTTCGAGTTTTAAAATAGGCAGAAAAGAACAATGAGAATAAACAACTGTACAAAAGAGCTGTTCAGCCTCCTTTCCACAAGAGAACAAAAGATGCCAAGAAAAGCAGACTTGAACTTAAGACCAGAGTCACATTTCACAGGAGGTAAATTTAGAGAAAATTCTGGCCGCTTGAACCTGTAAATGGACGATCTATACAGAGGTCATTCATACCTCTTCATATCTCTAGTTATCCAAAGAAAACAGATTTATTACAGTCACCTTTCAGGATGCACTCAAAGAATGTGTTACCATATTTCTTGTTCTAAACCACGATCAGCTGGAATTATTTATTTATTCAAATTATAAATATATTTTTTTGTTCCATAGTTCTATGTTAGTTCATAATTCTATCCATAGTTTCATCTACAATCAGGGTATCTACCGTTCATTCGTCTTTTGATTTAATATTGAAATCAGAAAAATTAGAAAACTGTACTTTTTCTCATTTTTAAAAAGAAAACGAAAAAACAAAAAAATTGGCTTGATTTTTCGTTTCTTTTTTTAGTTCTGGGATTGGAAACGAATAATCAGCTTGAATTTATGTCTACACAGAATTAAGCCCTGACTCCGCACCAGTACGATTTGCGTCAAGCCATTTACTAGTCTGGTTATTTGATGAGAAAGAGATCTCTTTATTCTTAATCTAGAATAAATGTGTTAAGAATCCGTACAGCTGTAGAGCGAGGGACTTTTACTCTGTTGAGCGGAACCGACGAACAACTGATGACGACATGGTTTGATGTCTGGTTGACCAATCAGCGGAAAGAGGCGTTTCATTCCCGCCCACATGTAGAGATCGAATATTCAAGCTGATTATTCGTTTCCAATCCCAGAACTAAAAAACGGAAAATCAAGCCAAAATTTTTGTTTTTTCGTTTTCTTTTTACAAATGAAAAAATTACAGTTTTCTTTTCAATACTTCAATATTAAATCAAAAAACAAATGAATGGAAGATACCCTGATTCATCTGCAGTATATCATCTAATATATCATTTTTGGAAATATCCTATATGTTGTATGATAACATGTTTATGGGTAATCCATGCTAAAAAAATGAACTGAAATAAAAAAATAATAATAATGCATGTTTTCTGTTTCCTAGCTCAGTTCAAAATCATGAATTTCAAAGGAATTCTCTGTTCATTTCAGAATGGCGCTGAACCCTGATTCCATAATGTTTGTGCAATCAGTGACACCTTAATGACACACTTAGATTGTTGTATCCTTGGCAATGTTATTTATAAAGCAAAGACAAAAGATTATATGATTAAAGCAATGCCTTAATATAACTATTTGAGTAGTCCAACCAAAAGCAATGAAGGCATGTGACATCTGAACTCATGCACACACACACTAATGCAAATTAATAACTGGCTGGCTGCCCAATACACTACAGTATGATGCTTTTTATTCAAACTCTCTCTGAGAGGCACAAGCAGTCAAATCTGAGGAGCACAAGAGCTTCTCTCTGCCAAATTTTTCAGAGTGAGCTTGGCAAGCCTACAGTTCTGGCCCTATAAACGCATATCTAAAATAACCATCATACCACCAAGTCTTTTAGTATCTAGGTATGAAGTTTTGCAGTGGTTACATGTTTATAATTACGTGAATCATCCAAATGTATTTTATACAAATACAGAACAATAATCCAGGGAAATGTTTCTCAAAGTATAGAGTTAAGACGTTTTAATAATATGCAATTATTTCTGTTCATATATACTTTGTTCACAAAAGTATGTGCTTTGATTTTCTTGACATTTTTTTTTTTTTTTTGTCATTCATTAGTAATATCTTCCATAGCTTCTGCCAACTATAACTACTGCTGTTATTGTTACTAATATATATAAAAAAAAATGTGTATACATGTTCCAGTTTAACATAGTTTTACTGCAATAACTAAGAATTATTGAATTTTTGACAAAAAATATGGTAAATTTGTGAAGGCAATATATAAGTTAATTTCAGTTTAATTAATTTTAGTTCAATTACTGTTTATGTTTGATCAGTTCCAACATAGACTTTTATCTTCATGTCCATGATTTCTGAGCATATTTGTGAACATGTGCAAATGTTTAATTTTAATTTAAATGTAAGTCTGTGAAAGAATGACTGATTTTTTTTAGGAAGTAACTTGCTTTAGACATACATAGCAAAGAATTTAATCGATATAGTAAATATACTATAGCATATAACATGTTTTGTAATTGTGGGTCTTAAATGAACACAAAAGGCCCAAGAAAGGTTAACAACCTCTAATTTAGAGAATTCACTCTGGCAATAAATGGGATGCCACTCCTAAAACTTTGCTTGTAGATGTGGCCAGTGACACATAACATTTACATCAGATTATCTCTTCCACGTGACAGCACAAAACAACACATGCATAATTTGTTGATGAATTACCAGAAGAATGTTTATAAATCTGCTTGGATCTCCCTGGTTTTTTTTAGATTAACATATCACATTAATCATCTTATGTCAACTCTGATCTTCATTCCATCGGAATGTTTTATGAAGTAGGTAAACAGCCAATACACATCTGGCCTTAAGTGTTTATGAACAACAATGCACCACATGACTGATCTGTTCTAAATGTCAGGTGTGGTGAGATCTGCACTTGGATGCAATGAGCTTATATGTTACAGTAAAAATGCTGCATTAAACACCACACCTAAAAACATAATTCTACTTTCACTTGAAATGTGAATGTAGATATGAGATATCATAAAATATTAGCATCAAATTTCCTTGACAAAAGTGCACTCATTACCATCAAAGGACTGTGAAAATATATAATATAATATTACAATCTTAAATAGAATATAAACTATATTTTAAAACTGAAATTCGAGACCCTTCCATTCTGTTTCATTCATTTGCACTCTGCCTACATCTAATCGTACCGCTAGGTACCACCAAAAATGGTACCATAACCTTTTTGGTACCTTTTTACCATGTTTGTGTAAGGTTATTAAGATGTGTAGTAATAGCCAAGTCACACAATTCAGACAGTTTGATCACAATCTAAATATTTAAAAGTCGGCATGAAATGGAAGTTGATTGTCGACTGCCTTTTCTTCACTATTAGGTGCTTTCACACCGGATAGTTATAGGAACTTAGTTACAGGAACTAGCCACCAGGGCGGTTCCCAAGAACTAAATGTTGACCTGACCAGGCAGTATACAGCAGCCGCCAGACAATGCCGTACCCAATTGATGCCCCTGGTGTGTCCATACTTTGAATTGTTCTGCCATAAAACATCAGATGCAGCCAAACACACTACCACAATTTTATTACAATCCTAGATCACAACCATCAGATACAATCCCATGATACTTACTCAATATCATCAACAAGCATACTGACGAAAATGTTAATTGGCAAACTTTTAATTAAAAATATACACTACCATTCAAAAGTTTGGGCTCATAAGATTTTTTAAAAAACAATACTTTTATTCTGCAAGGATGCGTTGGATTCATCAGAAGTGTCAGAATTTACATTGTTATATTTCCAAATCTCTAAAACTGCAGCTCTTGTGGGGTGTTCCCGGTCTGCAGTGGTCAGTATCTATCAAAAGTGCTCCAAGAAAGGAACAGTGGTGAACCGGCGACAGGGTCATGGGCGGTCAAGGCTCATTGATGCACATGGGGAGCGAAGGCTGGCCCGTGTGGTCCGATCCAACAGACGAGCTACTGTAGCTCAAATTGCTCCAGAAGTTAATGCTGGTTCTGATAGAAAGGTGTCAGAATACACAGTGCATCACAGTTATGGAGCTGCATAGCTGCTGACCAGTCATGGTGCCCATGCTGACCCCTGTCCACCGCCGAAAGAGCCAACAGTGAACACGTGAGCATCAGAACTGGACCACGGAGCAATGGAAGAAGGTGGCCTGGTCTGATGAATCACATTCTCTTTTACATCACTCTTACCTGGGGAACACATGGCACCAGGATGCACTATGGGAAGAAGGCAAGCCGGCGGAGGCAGTGTGATGCTTTGGGCAATGTTCTGCTGGGAAACCTTGGGTCCTGCCATCCATGTGAATGTTACTTTGACACGTACCACCTACCTAAGCATTGTTGAGACCATGTACACCCTTTCATGGAAACGGTATTCCCTGGTGGCTGTCTCCTCTTTCAGCAGGATAATGCTCCTGCCACAAAGCAAAAATGGTTCAGGAATAGTTTGAGGAGCACAACAACGAGTTTGAGGTGTTGACTTGGCCTCCATATTCCCCAGATCTCAATCCAGTGGAAGGATCTGCTGCTAACATCTTGGTGCAGATACCACAGCACACCTTCAGGGGTCTAGAAGAGTCCATGCCTCAACGGGCAGCAAAAGGGGACCAACACAATATTAGGAAGGTGGTCATAATGTTTTGCCTGATCGGTGTATATATATATATATATTAATATATATATTTAAAAATAAAAAGCAAAAATGAACTATGTGGCAAGACCGCTCATACGAAATAACTGCAACTGCATTATTTAACATACAGTCTATACAGAGGTCTACACAGCTTTCAGTCCTAAGACCCAACACCGTTTGTATTACCTTCATTCACTGAGCTTCCATTCGGCTCAGTGACCATTGTCAGAGACCTGTTTCCTCATTCCTCTAATCTTTCCATGATCCTTTCTGATGTTTTTCCCTGTATCTTTAATCTAATTCACCACGTGTTGCAATTATTCTAAGCAGCAGTTGGAAATTTGAAGTCGAGAAAGGCGGTGTCAGGGTTTAACTCGCATAAACACGGCACACCGAGATCAAAGAATTCTGGCTTAACACTGTTTCTCTAATGAAGAGAGAGAAACTGAGATAGACTTAAAAGAAAGCGCACAGGTCATAAACAAACATTAGACAATCCCATAACAAGGATATATCCTTGTCTCTGTAATAAGGACAGTGTCTTTTTGATACCACAGGCTTTCTCCGATGGATCGGGAGTTTTCTGACAAGGAGGGATTTTCTTTAGAATCTTTTTCACATTTTAGGGTCTGTCAAGTTCAAAGACAACCTTGAGAATGATTATTTTCTTCAGAAAAAAAGATCAAATATCAAGTTCTAGAAATAATTTCCCTCCAAAAATATTTCCAATTTCTTCCAAACCCCAGATTGCCTCCTTCTAACCTAGATTTCCCGTAGGGTGCGACAGACCCCCTAATGCGAGATGCAAGTTCAAAGCACCTTTTATAAACATTGAAGGCTAAAATATCATTGCTGTCCTGCTGACACTGACCTCCCAAGCTGGTGGTCTTAACCTCTGAATTGGCTCACCGCAATACTTTTCACCACACACCGGTGCGCTTAATGAAAGTATCAGTGGAGGAATGCTTTCGTAACCCCACAACCTGAGGGAGGAATATAACATGCTTGCAGCTGTCCTGCCCGTGCATATTAACTCAGGAGAAAAACATTCCAATAGTTTGTTTGTCCAGATTTACAGGATGTCATAAACATGCTTACAGCAAATGAATCACCTGGGTATGACTTTTAGCATATGCAGAAAAGCCTTAAGGTAATCCATCCACACACAAACATCTAAATGTCACTGCAGCATGAAGATTTTCCTGCTATACCACACATCTAAACAGAGAAACAAACAGAAAACAAAGAAACAAGGGGGGGCTCAACAAAAAAGAATAGGCCAGCGCTACATATTTCGAATATATAGTTAAAAATCACAAAACAAACAGTAATGTTTTGCGATGTATGCTATCATTTTCAGTTAAAAGTAATTTATGGCTGAAAACTGCAATTGTGCGAAAAATATAATATGATAAATAATAAAATATTGTGTATATATATATATATATATATATCAGTGGTCTGCGGTGGTGTTTTAAAATGAGGAGGCAAAGTCCTCGAATTTTTATATATCAAAATTTTATTTTAATGTATCAAATACATTTTATATATAAATTTATGTCCCTTTTACACTTAATTTTCCTGGTTAAATAAACATTATAAAAAAGAGAGACCAAATACAATTCTATTTTGTATTTTTACAATATGTAATGTTCTATTTATTATGAGATACATCTCATCAAGTTAGTGTTTTTATGCATTTTTACATTTATTCCAAAATAATAACTAAAGGCAGTAACAATTTAAATAATATATATAATATTTGTGATCTAATGTTCAGCTTTTCTTTTTAATAGTAGATGTGCGTTTAATTTCACCACGCTGATTGCTAACTAAAAACCCCTATGGTCATCACGTTTTCAGGCTATTTAAAGTTTGATTTTGATGTAAAGTGGTGATATCTAAGGGTGTACTCACACTAGGCACGGTTGCCTTGAACTGAGCCAGAGCGCGACCGTGCTCGAGCCCAGCCGAACTGGGCTCTAGCCCGCCTCTTCCAAGCGGGCCAGAGACGGCTAAATGAACCGGGCATGGAACAGAGCGATCACACTTGTCAAACGAACCTTTGGGGGTCAAACGCGCTCGGGCACGGTTCAGATCGCCTAGTGTGAGTACACCCTAAATGACAGTTGTTTACTTACTTTTTAATTAGCCTTCCATTAACGGCATGATCGTCTTCATTCAGGGCGATTCGACGAGAATGCGCACAAAAACAAAAGGCGGGATTTATCGCACAAACCAATCATAACCGATCATATCTAATCATAGCACTGCCTTCTCTCATGTGACTTTCCCCCATTCATTCTCAATTACCCCCCACTAAACCCACCGCACGCTTTGGGGGCTCTGTCAAAAGTCAATGAGGGGAAAGGAGGCGCGTCTCCCGCTGTAACTTCACCTGCGGGTGTCGCTGTTAAACAGCGTTCCTTTATAAATACGAGTGACGTGTACACTTTTTTGTCACATTTTGTAATATTTGCGCTGTTATATTTTAGTAATATTAATTATTATGGAAACGAATTGTAATCAAGTTAAAGACGATTGCGGTGACGTACAGGAGTCGTACAGTAAGCACGTGAGTCCGTTATATTGATGCGCTCTCGATGCACTGATCACATATTGTATTTATGCACATTTCAGTACATTCATTAGGCCTACATTGTTTCCACACCCATTCAGGATAATGTTTTGATTTGTCATGTATATGCTGCTGTTTAGTAATTCTGAATGGATCTATGTACAGTAGGTACATGCAGTCAGGTAAAGGTGGTTGGTTTAGGGGTTTTTATTGGCATCTCCATGTGGTCCTGTTTGGTATCGCAACTTGACACGTCTTAAAACAAGCTCTAAAAAGCTCTTTGCTGTTGCACAATACTGTACACTAAATTCTGAAAAGGTTTGTTCTGTAATGTTTTTGTTGAATAATTTGAATAAAGTCTCCTTTTTTTTTTTGGAAAGACAACTAAATTTACCTTGAAAATAGCTTGCAGAATATACAGTTTTGTGATTAATTTCAAGATAAGCATGTGGTTAATAGCACAAAAGGGTGCGATTAATCATGATTGAAAATGTTAATCTATTGACAACCCTAATATATATATATATATATATATATATATTTATACAGTCAAACCAAAAATTATCCAGATGTTTTTGATATATTTTACTAGTGGGAGCAGGATATTATAGTTCATTTATGTAAGTGAGGATAGCAAAATAAAGTAAACTGTGACATTGTAACAGTTGGTTGCACAAAGATGAGGATGTAGGATCTAAGTGCAAACAGTATTTTAATAAACAAACTTAACTATACAAAACAGAATCTTCAGGATAGAATTGGAACATAACTGACATAACGCAACAGAGAACTAACAACTGAACTGAACAAACACAGGGCTTAAATACACTCAAACAAAGGAACTAATTAACTAGACGCACCTGAACATAACTAACTCAATCAGTAACCACAGAGAATAACAGGGGGAGAACGGAGGAATACAGGACTAATTAACAAAACAAGAAAGCTTATACATATTGTACCCAAAAATTCTTCATACAGTGGACTACCAGTAAAATTGATACAAATTTGGGACCAAAAATTATTCAGACACTTTGACCTGACCATGTTTTGCTTAAGAGTTATCTGACATAATTAAGATAATTTTTTTTTATGACACAGTTTAACTTATCATATTTTATTACAATTTTTTAAACTATAGTGAATAAACTGTATTAATGAATGAAATGTTCAAGGTGTCTAAATACATTTTGGTTTGACTGTATATATATGTACAATGTAAAATGTAATATTAAATATAAATACAAGTATACATTTAAAATATAAATTGATACATTTGTGTAAAATAATCATATAAAAGTCTAAAAGTCTAATATCCATTATGTTTATGACTATCAAGAAAAAGCACCATAAATTTGACATTATGAGCTATATTGCAAGTATTCAACAAGAGCTATGTATGAGCAAGAGAACTAAATTCATTATTCATGAAAAATCCAATCTTGTGACATCAGAAACCCAGCAATACAGCATAGATGTCATATCAATTAATTTTATTATTATGATTCCTCTTTTTGTATTTCATGAAAAACACAACATACAGAATTGAAATGACAAAGACGTTACCAACTGTACCTTCTCAGTTCATAAAGGGGAGTCCTGAGACCACCACAAAAAGCTCCATGGCTGACTTCCTCTTCAAAACGAGCAGTTGTATCATGCATTCTTTGGGGAACAAATCGGGTGTGATGCACAGATTTCAAAAGGCTCTGCTGCCATTGTTATGTTCACCACGTCAGACAGACAGCAAAGAGCCCACATGAGACAAAGTGAGTCAAGAAAGAAACCATCATGCTCTGCTCTGCTTGTGTAAGAGTATAACATGGGTTTTTCTTATACATTCAATGACAAGATGATGTTTTGTTTGCTCTTTTGTTGATGTTTACAAACTACTAAATCTTGATGTTGTGTTGTCATTGTTATGTGCCCTTACAAACACATTCTCTTTTGTTAGATGAAACATTTTGTTCCTGTTAGATGCTGAAACAGTACTGCTGGATGAACAGACTAACACCCTTTTTAAAGGAATCTGCCCAGTGTGAAATCAACCTACAATGGCGCCAACATTGTTAGTCTGACTAGATCTGACAAATCTAACAGACAGACTGTGAAAACATTGGCACCAGTTGAGGAGCTCAGACTAGCGGTATGATGTCTATCTCCTTTGGCTTTCATCTGTCTAGTGGTTGTCTTGGTGACTCTTTTGAGTTTGATTGCATCCAGCATGTTGGCCTTCACCCTGTCTAAGAAAAACTTCACAAACTCTGCAAAGGACCTGCGCTATCTGCAAATCTAAAAGTAAATTTTGCACCCATAAAATCGACTCATCCGCCATCACTGACAAACCTCAATGATCCTGTCATGAACATGCAGTCCGGCCTTATCAGCTGCTCCGTTTTCCACTATCTTGGATATATAGATCCCATCACTGAAATCTTCATGCTCCTCTGGTTCCTTAGATAGAAGCAAATGTTGAAAATTAGACAAGATAAAGGTGTAAAACTTTCAAGGTCACTCGCACCAGTCTGCTATACGCTTGATTTAGTAGGAAATACTTCTTAGCAAACTTTTAGTCATAGTGGTGTCGACTCAGTCCCGGTGACAGGACGCACGACTAGCAGGGGCTTTTATAATTCTCAGAGGGTAATATGGGGGAGGGGGTTGTCGATACAATATTATATTCCTGCAATACCGGAGGCTGCAGTTTCAGGATCACAGTTCTAGGACCTACATTTTTTTACTAGCCAATTCAGCAGTCTCCAGTTATTATTTAGCTGTGTAAAAACAGTTCATTGTGCTGCTGGGTGTTGTAAACTGGTATTTGTTTTCAAATGATTTTAATTTATTAACGTACTAATAAACTAGTTTGTAGAGCAATTGTTTTACTGTTTACTGCACTTTGTTAAGTGGGTCACACATCAGGCTAGACGCACTACGCTGCGGCTAATGAATTGAAGTCTTGAACAGACACAGAAAATAATCTTTCCAAGATATAAAGGGGTTCAGATCATTGCAGGGGGGCTTGAGATAATCATATGGTGGGCTAAACCTCCCAAGCCCCCCCTTGAAGCTGGCCCTGTGTCGACTTCATTTGTTCCCGAGTCCAAGAATTTAAAGTGTAAAAGTTTAGCGGGAGAAAGTTACTTTCGGTTTCCAGTGAAGGATCCAGTGCGTCGTAGGCAGCGGCTAAAGACTGCAAAGATAAATACAGAGAGAACGTAGCGACTGAAAATCTGAGAAATCTCCATGTTTGCAGTCAACATTTCAAACTGGATGACCACGAACACAGTGTTTTAGGCCAAACAGAGGGGAAAAACTGAAGAAATTACCATTCTGTCAGTTCAGCCCGAAGCAAAACAACATCACATACATGTAAGAAAGCTGTTGCCGTAATATTCCATTTTTACCATAATGCTGACCAAAAATGAGCCGGCGTTCTGACGCTGAACCTGGAAGCCTGCAATTTCTATACAATGTAAACAGCATGGGAGAATGACAGGGGAGAGAAGAAATTGTTTAACAAAGTCGTTATTTTTGTTTTGTTTTTGTGCAGAAAAGTATTTTTGTCACTTATAACATTAAGGTTGAACTACTGTAGTTACGTTGACTATTTTAACGATGTCTTTACTACTTTTCTGGAACTTGAATTAGGTAATTATGTTTCTATGGGGGATATAAAAAATATCATCAAAAATATCTTATTTTGTGTTCCAAAGATGAACGAAGGTCTTACGGGTGTGGAATGACATGAGGATGAGTAATTGACCCTTCGCCGGGGATATGATTGACAGGCGATCTAACCAATCATAACGCTGAATCCGCCATTTTGTCTGACAAAGCAGTCAGGGGAGTTAGTGGATTAACGCTGGTGGACTTGAATTTGAAAAATGGTGTGTACTGACATCTTTCCGCAGTTGAAACAACATTCCTTATGATGTTCATTCATGTTTATTTGATGCTATAAATGAACTAGTAGGAAGATATGATCGGGGCACTACTCGACATATTAAAGAGCCACAAAACCCTATTTTTTATGGTTTACATTTCCTTAAAAATGACAACATTTTAAGTAACCTGTTCTGTCTTGTCTGTCAACGTGTTGTCAGTGTCCTCTTTGCTCCGCGATGTATTTTTCACTGCATGAGAACATGATGTGTGGTGCGAGAGCGGCACTGCTTGTTGGACGTAGCAACAGTAACTAAAGGGGGCGGGTCTTTGCGAACGGTCAATTAATGACAGAAATTTCATTTTTGGGTGAATTAACCCTTTAAATTCAATTTGCATGTCAATTCAAGAAAGATATTCTTTCCTTTACCACAGTGGTTCTCAGTCAGGGACACTGACCCACTAGGGGGCCTCAGCAAATTGCCAGAATGGCTTAAAAATATTTAAATAAAAAAATAAAAAAATTTAATATATTTATATATATTAATATATCTAGTTCTTATCTAAACTATCATTGGTGGAAAAAAAAAAAAAATTAAAAAATAACTTTTAAAACAATAATAACTAAAAATCAATACCTATTTCTTACAGTTCTTGAAACCTCATTCATTTAATATATCAATACTCTGTTTCTGTTAATAAAGAAATTTGAAAACAAGCAGCTTTGTCATCATTACAAAACAAAAAATTAGATAAATTGGAATGTCAAGAAAATTGAATTTCTGGAATTGTAATTCAAATAAATTGAGACAACAGCAGACTTTAATTAGTTCAGTAAAATGTTCAAGGATTTTTCTTTCTGTTTTTATCTTGTACGCCCCTTCATGTTGTTTGGCTCCGTAAATTAAAACATTCATGGAATTAAATAAAATGTAAAAGGCATTCAATTAAATTCTGAATAGAACATGAGCCTGACTCAAGGGCACGCTCTCTATGCATAAATGTATGTACAGCAAGGATAAACTTGCATTGAAGAAAGGTTAACTATGGCTGTCCATTGCAACTGAACAGGTGGTAAACAGCCTGTGGTGATTCTCCACTAGATTAGAGAAGAGAATGTGATGTGAGTGAAAGCCAAACCCACAGCTTGCTCTCTCCTCTCCACTTGGACACAATCTATGTGAGAATTTAATGGCTCCCACGCTCGCATTTCACACAGTGTACTCGAGAGAAATGTGCGGAGCTCGATTTGTACAATCTGCAATTATCTTTTTACATGTGGCTTAGTTGCTTTCTTTCTTACAATGGAGGGGTTGGTTTGGTTGAGTTAGAAATGACTGCAAAAATGGCTAAAAGATGAACTAACCCACTTTACATGCATTTCATGGCATTATCTTTTTTATTTCTGCCATTTATGTATAGTATAGGGTGAATTCAGGTTGATTGGGACACGTTTTGCCATTGAGATGACTGGGAAAAAGTGTTCCATTCAACCTGAATTCACCCCTATTTAAATATATAAATACGCATTGTACATTTCAGAACTTTCTTTTTTCACTGCAATGCAAAATGAGTTAATTATAGAGTGTCCAAGTAAATGAAAGTAAATGGTGATCATAGCATGTTTTTCAAAGATCATCAGCCAGACAAGACCTAAATTTCAAGCATTTCCTCACACAAAGCTATTATATGACTTCTTGAAATATAGTCATATGGACCACTTTTATGATAATTCAAGCTTTTTTGCGCTTGACAGTCCCTGGGCCCCATTCATTTCCATTGTATTTAAATAAACAGCTTGGACGTTTGCTAAATATCTGCTTTTATGTTCTACGGAATAAAGAAAATAATGATTAAAAACTATATTATACATGGTAGTTCTTTGCACAGTAAACTCACCTCACACAATCTTCCTCCGATTATACTGAATCCAAGTGATCCTGACGTTCTGTGGAGGGTGACTTTGAGGCTCCTTGTATCTTCTCCCTGGGATAGAGGGATAGGACAGAAAGAGAGAAACAGAAAGGAAAAAAGACATAATTTAGATGCTGCAACAGACTGCTACAGCAGGTTTCAACACAGCTTCACTGACCATACTAACCATCTCTCCCCTAAGAAGCGGGGCTCTCTCTATTAGTTACCTAATGAAACGGCAACGCCACATGAGATTCAAGGTATTTTCATATATCAAGCAGTGAAGACAGATCACACCCTCAGAGACACCTGGCAAAATCACAGCCAAGGTATTATAAATGTCTAAAAATAATTTATGAATGCATAGCCAGGTGTTTACCACACTTTCAGTTCAAAATACCCTACAGATCATTTATTATAGCTTGTCAAATTCGCCCCTCTTTGGGTGTGAGCAAAAACACATAGTGTCCCTTTAAATGCAAATGAGCTGCTGCTCCCGGCCCCCTTTCCAGAAGAGGGCGGAGCTTTAACAGCTCACGCTTCGGTTGCTCAACAACAACAAAGCTGGAGAATCTCACGCAGCCAAAATGAGGATTGTCAGTAACGGCGTTCAGCCTTACATTGTTCAAACCGGAGTTGGACACTGATGGAGAGACTCAGGAAGAAGTTACAACTTTTAGAATGAAACTGGACATTTCTGAATGGTTAGTGGATAAATTTATGTAGTTGATGTGGAGTTGATTCCACTCATCGACTGGCATGTGACAACAACACTCTATTACAACAACTCTTCCTCTTCTCTAAAGCAGCCCAACATGGCCTCACCCCCTTTGTTGCGTGTTCCTGGAGGCGGGGTTTATGTAAATTTTAGGGTTAGTGATGTCACTAACCTGGGAAGAAGCTCGTTGTAGTCCCTACCAGCCATTTGTTGTTGTCCTTAAACAGAGAATTATTTAAAAGAAAATATCTCTCTTTGCATTGAACTTTGAGCGTCGTAACTTTGCAGATGTTGTTTATGCTCAAACAGCAACATTACACACTAACTAAAGTGAAAAAAGTGAAATCATAATCAACCACCTCTAAAAACCACACTTCGTTCCTTTAGATCAGGGCAAAAATACAAATATCTGTTAGTTTTATGGCTGGTAGGAGATTTTTTTTTAGCAGCAGGTGTGGAAAAAGGTTTATTTTGTACCCTAGGTATTGCTAAAAAAACCGATTTAATTGCAGCAATATTTGTTATGTAGAAGGGAAAAACTGTTAAATCCATATTTGTAATACTGCTTTATGACAGACATCAAAACATCTCGGCAGCTGGGTTTGATCAGCAGTCATGAAGCAGATGTGCCCGAGTAAAAATCAGGGGAGGCCTGTGACTTTTCAAGAATGACAGACTTAAGATAGCCTTAAAAATCTGAACTTAAGTGAGTTGTTTATCAAACATTCCTAGCAGTGGCGTCCCCCGCTGAAACTGCAGCTGCAGGCGGAAATCTGTCACAATGAGTGAGACAAACATCATGAGCTCTTGATTAGAGTCTGACTCAACCACAGCAAGCCAAAAGAACGAGAACAGACTCTTTTGTTAATGTACTATGTCCCTGAAGTCCACAAGACATGCCTCCTGTCAACTCAATTAGACTTACGTCTTAATTTTGTTGGTTTCACTGACTATCCACTCACTATCAGACTCCTTGCATAAGATGGGAGACTGCATAATTATGCGAAAGCATTTGAATACAGAATGAAGATGTTCAAGTTTTTTTTTCCTGTTCAGATCTTGATAATTCAAGTGTGAATGCTTTAAACTGACATGAAAATGAACTGACAATGCTGGCTTGGTGGCAGTGAAGTGTTTTTAGTGAAGAGAGAGTACAGAGAGAAGTAAAATCAGTGGCTTCCAGAAGTTTTTTAGTAGAATATCTTCAGCAGAATCTTACTGTATACACTGTAAACAATGTTTGTAATTTTTAAAAGAAAATTTAAATGCAGTAAAAACCAGAGGCTCAGTGTGACATATCATGTGTGATTATATTTTATATAAATAATTTAATTTTTGCTATCACTAATGTACATTAGGGTACCTCATGTTGCATTTTCTGTTATTTAGTTCATGTTTATTGCATTATTTTAGTGTTGTGTGTTACTCTATAGGTCTTTTGTCTTTGAATGACCCTGTGAACATCTGTATATGAGTATTTGTCATGTTTTATGGATAGGCCACTGACGATGAACTCATCATGTGGCTTTCTATTGTACCATCGATATAATTATGTTGGTTATCAGTATATTTTAAGGTAAAAAGCAGATTTTGGTATGCTAATATATAACTTATATATTATATGCCATTCCGTAATACCTGAAACATCTTCATGTTTTTGTTGTAGCTCTTGGGTGAACAAGTGAACACAATAAAACTACTTGAGGCAAGTATTAAAGGTGCAGTAAGCGATTTTCTGAGAAATGCTTTTGATATATCAAATCACCAAAACAAACACGCCCCTACCCAAAATGATCACACCCCTATCTTTATAGCCCCGCCTCCAAATTCACAAACACACCGTGCAACACGTGCCTGTGTTGACACACTGATGCTGACTGGCTACAAGTGTGTTTTGGTGCTTGGTCTGTTCCACTTTCAACAGAAGAACGCAATAATGAATTTCCAATAATGAAAATTAACCCATAATTTACCATCCTAGCTGTATAGGACTTTCTTCTTTCAGCCGAACACAATCAGAGTTTTATTAAATAACATCCTGGCTCTTCCCAGCTTTGTAATGGCATTGAAGTGGCCAAAAAGTGCATCCATCCATCATAAAAGTAACCCATACGACTCCAGTGGGTTAATAAATGCCTTCTGAAGCGAAGCGATAGGTTTTTCTAAGAAAAATATGCATTTTTAAAACGTTATGAACTGTAATCACTGGCTTCCGCCAACAGCCATACGCACGCTATTTAATGCCATTACAAAGCTGGGAAGAGCCAGGATATTATTTAATATAATTTGATTGTGAATTGAAAATTTGGCTGAAAGAAGATACACCTAGGATGGCTTGAGAGTGAGAAAATTACAGGATAATATTCATTTTTGGTGAACAATTTCTACCAGCCATTTAGATAGTTTGGAAATACTTGTATGTTTACATTGTAACATTCAGAAATGATATATATAAAAAAGCCATTCATTATAGCTAATTCTGTACATACATGCTGCAAATTCAAAGATGGCTTTTTATTTTAGCCAATATTCCATATTTCAAAAGAAATACTCTTTTCTTTGTTTTCCTCAAAACACTAATAGGCCTTGTCATCAGATTCCAAATATTAATCTGCACTTCTGAGAGGTCCCAGGGCCTCACTGTCAAAATGTTATGACAATATCCAATTAACATGTCACAAGTTTCATAAACTCGTTTTTATGAGTATTCAAAGCTTGATCAGCAATTAAATTCAAAGCGAAACGGTAATGAACTCCACAGCAGGTTTTCACTTTGATTCGACTTACAGCTTCAAGTTTTGGATGGCTTTTTTTAAAAAACGGTTCACTCCATTCACACCATATCATGAAACACTGACCTTATCGAGAGGCATCCAGCTGTTTGACAGCGCGTCAATCCTGCTCTTGTACTCGGTGATTTTCTTCTGAAATGTGAGCGCTGTGATGTGCAGCTCGCAGTGGAGCGCGGAGAGTTTAGAGAGGAGAGACTTCTCTCTCTTGCTGAAGCCCAGGGACTGACGCTTTAGCTCTTTCTCCAGACTCAGCACTTTGGTTTGGAGGAGACCGCTGCGTGTCTTAAGTGCTTGGAGACAGCTGTGGTCCTCCGACCTCTCCTTGAGTGTCAGCACGAGTCCACATCCATTTTTACAGACCTCCACCGCCCTGTGCTCGCATCTCTCCCGCATGTGTGAATCCACATCCTTCAGGTTGAGCACCGCGTCGCATCCTTCATTCCTGCATCTGACCGGAGAAAAGTCGCACATCTCCGCGTGCTCTGAAAGATGCTGGAGCTTCATTACCCGGTTGCAGCCTCGTTTATGGTGGTCGCACTTGATGTCCAGCTTAAAAATGAGGTTTTTTAGGGGCAGGACGTGGTTCAGCTCTTTGGTGGTGATCTTTTGGCACAGGACAGGGCAGCTGTTGACTTTGGAGAGCCACTGTAGCGCGCACGCGGCGCAGAAGACATGTCCGCACGGTGTGCTGAGAGGATCCTCTAAAACTTTCCCACACAGTTGACAGATCAAGTCCGGATCCACAAAACCCTCAAAACGGTCTAGATCAAAGCCCATAATCTTGACATGAATTACGAGAACGACTCCGAAACAAGGAAAGAGCTGTCTTCTCAGTTCCCACGCTGATGAAATGAGTGAATAAACTACGAGCTTCACTCAGGACTAGAGGCGCGAGCTACCGTAAACACTCAACGAGCAGAGCAGGGTGCGCGTGGATAAGTGCTCGATTAAAGCATACAGATTATGAAGTGAGTGTCGTGTAGTAGTTCATTAATGCTGGTTCATATTTTTGAGGGAACTATGATACTTGAAATAGAAACCTCTTGAAATGCTATACTGTCACTTTTGATCAACTGAATGTGATCTTGCTGAATAAAAGTATTACTTTCTTAAAATAAAATCTCTCAAGATGTGTCTCATGCTCACCAAGTCTGCATTTATTTGATCAAAGATACAGTAAAAACAGTGACATTGTGAAATATTATTACCATTTAAAATAACTATATTTTACTCTTGTCTTTATTGCCTCATGATCCTTCAGAAATCATTCTAATATGTTGATTTTGTGCTCATTTCTTATTATTATCAATGTTGAAAACAGTTGTGCTGCCTAATATTGTTGTGGAAACTATGATTCATTTTTTTAGGGTTCTTTGAGGAATAGAAAGCACAAAAGAACTGCATTTATTTGAAATATAAGTCTTTTGTAACATTATAAATGTGTTTAATGTCACTTTTGATCTTTTTAATGTGTCCTTGCTCAATAAAAACTTCTTAAAATAAAATCTTACTGACCCAAATCTTTTGAATATATATGAAAAAAAAAAAAGTTTTTGCCTTGTGTATTTAGTTTTTTCCCAGTTAATTAATAACAATATCTGTTGGCTAAAAAATATGGTTTACATTTTTCTTTTGTTTCTATGTTAGGTTTCATAAATGTTGCTGTTTAACATAATACATCTACATATAAAAGAAAAAACTACACACAGACTGCATGTGTAGATACATCATCAATCTTTCTTCCAAACCATGTTTTTGTCTTACTCTGATTCACTATGGAAAGCCTATTATAAGTGTTTATATTTTAGACCTGTCAGGATGGTTTTCGCGGGAAATTGCGTTCATATGTCACTTGCCTGTACGTGTCTTGTCATATCCTAAATAAAATCTCGAAACTCTGCGGAAACATCGATCAGAGGAGAGTCTGCTGGCAAAAAGAGAACATGACAGGAGCTCGTAATAAAACAAGAATCAACATTGGCTTGGCTTTTCGGAGATGGAACATTTGAAATGTTTTAAAAAGGACGTGGAGACAGTGTCTTTATTACTCAACAGGTTGGGTGTAACAAAGTTCACGTTCAGGGAAGAAGGAGTCGGCAACCGGCGAACATAATAATACATACAACAATAATACATTAATTCTAAAATACACAAACAACCAAACAAAAGTAAAGCAGCAGCCCCTCACGTATGACTGCCGCATAAAAACAAGGGTTATAAGGTTATATTATATTCATCCGCACAAGTCACGCAACAGCCAAAGCACAACCAAAACAATGTTCTTTTGCAAAATGCATGCAGTTTTGTTTTTTAACCACTAGAGTGCCAAAAGTAACATAAGCCTCGCTTCCACTGAAATTACCTGGAACAATTTGTCCCAGGAACCTTTTCCCCCCGAAACAGTAAATGGTGTGCATAATTTAGCAAATCGAGGGAACAAAATAGTAAATCGTGTGCATGATTTAGTAAATCGAGGGAACGAAATAGTAAATCGAGGGAACTAAATAGTATATCTAGGGAACGAAATAGTAAATCGTGTGCATAATTTAGCAAATCGAGGGAACGAAATAGTAAATTGTGTGCATAATTTAGCAAATTGAGGGAATGAAATAGTAAATCATGTGCATGATTTAGTAAATCGAGGGAACGAAATAGTAAATCATGCGCATGATTTAGTAAATCGAGGGAATGAAATAGTAAATCATGCGCACGATTTAGCAAATCGAGGGAATGGAATAGTAAATAATGCGCAAGATTTAGCAAATCGAGGGAACAAAATAGTAAATCGAAGGAACTAAATAGTATTATCTAGGGAACGAAATAGTAAATTGTGTGCATAATTTAGCAAATCGAGGAAACAAAATAGTAAATCGTGTGCATGATTTAGTAAATCGAGGGAGCGAAATAGTAAATCGAGGGAACTAAATAGTATATCTAGGGAACGAAATAGTAAATCGTGTGCACGATTTAGCAAATTGAGGGAACGAAATAGTAAATCGTGTGCACGATTTAGCAAATTGAGGGAACGAAATAGTATATCTAGGGAACGAAATAGTAAATCGTGTGCATGATTTAGTAAATCGAGGGAACGAAATAGTAAATCGAGGGAACAAAATAGTAAATCGTGTGCATAATTTAGCAAATCGAGGGAACAAAATAGTAAATCGTGTGCATGATTTAGTAAATCGAGGGAACGAAATAGTAAATCGTGTGCATAATTTAGCAAATCGAGGGAACAAAATAGTAAATCATGCGCACGATTTAGCAAATCGAGGGAACGAAATAGTAAATCGAGGGAACTAAATAGTATATCTAGGGAACGAAATAGTAAATCGAGGGAACAAAATAGTAAATCGTGTGCATGATTTAGTAAATCGAGGGAGCGAAATAGTAAATCGTCCACACAATTTAGCATAGCGGTCTATAGTACTGTGAAGATTAAGTCCGGTGACGTAGGACTGCGCACGACTTTCCAGTTCCATCTGGATTTCGTCCTCCGCATATAAGCTTAATAAGGCCTGAACCTAGTTGTCGATCCATCTGCCGTATTTTTTAAAAACTCCATTGTTGATTTGAATAGCAAACAACTCTTACTGCACACAATGAAACAGACTTTTAAAAATGGTGGTTAAAATAAAACGCTGCATGGAGTCAACCAATCAACATGTTCAGCACCCAAGTCCCACCCCTGAGAGTTCCTGAACTTTGAAAAAGTGCTACCTCGCAAGCAGGGACCTTTTGAGGAGGGAATTTTAACCCAGAACTTTATTTAGACCCTGGTGCCTGCCATCGAAACACACCGAATACCACCCCAAAGTCCCTAGTTCCCTGGGGAAAGTTCCTGCGGTGGAAATGGGGCTACCCTTAAGCCAGCTGGACATTGGTTTAACCTGGAAGGTTTGTGGCCTGCTTTGGGAGCTCATGTCAGCAATGCACTGCTTCTTATCAGGCCTGCATTTCCAAAGCATCAGCACTTGCCTGATTCCCCTGTGTAGATACAGCAGTGTTAATATATTTCCCAGCACAGGGTCAAATGGCAGAAAAAGTGCTGTGAGAGGCTGCCTTATCAAACTCCTGAAGATTGGGAGGTAAATCTTCAGCGTCTTACATGACAGCTGGCTGTTTTTGCTGGAGGAAAAGGAAGATGGAAGAGTGCATAATAATTAAAGACTATCTGTTAGGCTACAGGAACAACGCTATTCATTAACATCTCGTTATTTTTTCAGCACCTAATTAAAGGGGAGGTAAAGGGCACTGTTTAAAGGCATGTGTGGGTAAACAGCATTCATCTCAACCTATTAGGTTTATATGATTCTCTGACAGGCCATTTGACAGTTCACCTTGTAAATGAATGATATTGAAGTCTAAAAACACTCCTCTGGATCTAGTGTTCTGCATAGTTATGATGATGTCTGTAGGAACGATTCGTAAACGAGGCAAGGTTCAAACATTCACACCATAAAGAAGGTGCCTGTCATGGCTCATTCAACACAAGTGCTGATAAGAAATAACTAATGTATCCTGTAGACACAAGCAAAAAGCTGAACAATCAAAAAATGTTCAATTATGTGATTATGTTCTGGTCTGACATTAAAAGAAATTAACTGTTTAAAAAAACAATGGCCATTTTTTTCATATTTGCTTGATCTAATTTGGTTAAAAAGCTAGTGCAGACACTTCAGATGTTTTGCTTTGTGTTCTCATGTTGTAATCTGCACTTGTGTTGAATGAAGTTTAGGGAAAGATGACAAATCAACTGTCAACAGACCGCATCTGACAGCTAATAGCGACAATTAACAAGCCATTGTCTGATAGAAGCCTTCATGACAGGATAGACAAAAAAGGAAACATGTAACAACGTAAACTGTGTGAATTGTCACTTCATTAGTGTGATTTAATGCCTTAAAGCTCAAAAAATGTAAATTCTGTCATCACTTTCTCACCCTAAAGTTTCAAACCCATCTGTGTTTCTTTATTCTCTGAAAAACAAGAAGAAGAAAAAAAAAAGAAGTTTTAAAGAAAGTTCATGCTGCACTTTTCTATATTAAAGTGGATGGGAGCCACTAATATTGGGTCCTACTCTCTCAAATGTAATGCTGTTTTGTATAATGCCATTATTAATATGACAAATGTAACATAGAAATACAGAGATGCAAGAGAGATTCTTGCCACGGTCTAATGCTTGGCAACCTATCTACATCTGCAAGAGGAAACAGCTGCTGAATTATTGTGTGACCTGATGACTCACGCGCCGCTACCACACATTAAATCCTCTGCCTTGAATTACAGTCAAACCAATATATCCATCACATCCACAGGCAGTCACTCAGTCATGACCAATGCTTTGTGTAAAATGACAAAGACAGAGAAAGAATATGAATTTGTGTGTGAAAGGAGATTTTCTGATACACTTTCTCTCTTTCTTTAAACTCCATTTCTCCAGCAGATGAAAAACTCTCTGGTTATCTGAAGCACTGTGGCTTGATTTAGGTCTTATAGAGCTTCTAGATCCAATTAGTTCCCTAAAGGCCCATTAGAATGAGTAAATCATGCTAAAAATCTGCAGAGCTCACAGTGCACTTCTTAAATTAACAGTTTCAAATGCTTGAGGATGGTATTTTTTTATCTTGGATAATTTCTGCAAGCAATTACACAGCAAACTCTGACGATAAGCTACACTGGGTGCTTGAATTAAACCAAGATAACCAATTTTCCTGTCTTTCACAAAACACATTTAGAGGTCTCTAAGATAGTGCTGATGAAATCATTTTGTCCACCTTCAGAGCGCAAGTTGTCTTAACTGACTTCGTGCAATAGCGCCATCTATTGATGCGGCAACAGTAGGTGTAATTCTCATCATACACTCTGGGTGGCACTGTTTTGCTAAATATAAGCATTAACAACACTTCCCTACATGCATGCATGCTGCTAAAAGGAAATAACATTTGCTTTGTTTTAATCCTAAAGCAAATTATGGCTCGCATATCAAGAATCTACAGGCATTTCTACATGAAATCTTTGCAGTATTTGTCTTAGTACACGTGATAGTGACATCTTTGTATAACTGCACTATTATTTCTTCAACCAACTGTCCGTCTAGAGTTATGATTAAAATGTCAGCATGCAAAAGTTCTGCTTCAGTGAAATTTAATCTCGGAAGTTTAGTTTTCATCTCCATGACTTTTGCACAATATGCAAATTCTTTTAAAATATTCAGACATGATCATTGTAGAACTAGCCAACTTTTAGTTTTGTAGACCAATTTAGCACTTAAAAAGTATAACTGCTAGGCAAGGAATAATAATATGCAGTAAATATACAGTATAATATGAGAGCAATGCTGTCAAAATAAGTCGGAATGCGGACGGGCTCATTTCGAGTTACAGTGAAAAATGCCAATTTTGAGTTTTTTTGTTTTTTGTTTTTTTTTTAACAAAAATGAGCTCATTGAGTCCTCGTCTAGTTTAATTGCTCCAAATAGCAATTAAACATCTAAACGTATCTTTATTTGTACTTTTTCTGAGAGGAATACCTTTTCTTTGGCGGCTTATAAAATGGATAGTTCCGGCCCTTGATTGTGATTGGTTGAGCCGCGTTCGAAGCCGTTGTAAAATTCCGGAAAACATAGGTGTCTTAGCAACCACTCTTAGCAACGTAAACATTTGATTGTTCTCAATTAATTTTGTTCATTAAAACTTACTGCATTATGTAGAAGAGTATTGTGAGAGAGATATCGAGTGACCTAGTGTATTACCTGCATTCAGATTTAGCATTTAATATTAATAATAATAGACCCTTTTCACAGACTTTGATGACGCGTTTTAACGGTCATCAATATCGTAAATCCTGCAGTATTTTATATTTTCATTTTTAAAAAAAAAAAAAAAAACGTAGGTACATTTATAACACTATACTTAGTATTATATTAGCTTTGCATCAAATTACCAAAAATTTAGTTAACGCTAATACAGTAATAATAACGCTATTATTACAGTAATAATACAGTAACTCTAATAATAAATTTCTAATACAGTGGCTATGGGAGTGACGGTAAAAATGACATCTTTCTGTATTCTGACTGCCGTTATCAATCGCTTTCTATTTTGTTCCTCTTTTTGAAAGTTGTGAAAACACTATTGTGGAGTTTTTCTTTTGCTATTTGAGTAAGTGGAAACACAAACAAATTTTTTAATGTATTCTCTCATTCACCGCTATAGAATTTTACCCAACTATGACGACTTCTGAGAAACCCGGAAATGTGAAAAGGGTCAATAATTAAATATCGCTGCTGACACTGACAGTGCTAGTCAAAGCATTTGTCATTCCGTGTTCACAACAAGTTTCAATATAATCGTTTTTGAGACTCAGTGACTCCATGCCGCCATCTAATGGCATAATAAATGCGGAAGGAAGGCTTTTAATGATTTTTACTTCATGAAAGTTGCATTGATATTTTTTTACTTTAACATTTGTGTTGTGTGGTAACCGTTTTATAAAAGCAATAAGCCCGTGAAGCCGTGGTTTACATTGAATTTATAACACGGTGTTTTAGGCACTCCGCTCTGAAGTATATTCACTGTAAACCACGGCTTCTTGGGGCTTATTGCTTTAATTCCAACTTTGTGAATATTTATAGTGAATTCTCAATGACATGAGTCTGAACCAATGAAATGTGATTTTCAAACTCATGCTGATGTAAACAAAACGATCTTACTCGCGCTGACTGACAGATCCGAAGCGCACGCACAAAGACGCCGCGATCCCGATATACATAGAATTACAGTATTTCAAAATAATAATAATAATAATCTGTCTTGGCGAGTACTCACGCAAACATTATCTGTTATGTCTTAAGTGAATGTTTGGTTACTGTTGGGGAAAAACATCTGATGTGTAACATTATATTAGATCTGTGAAGGTCTTAATATCTGTCTGTTTCATTAACGTTAATCAAACAATTGTGGAATTATGGAAAAAAAGTTAGGTATAGATATGGGTTTTGACTTGGTTTGTGCCAAATTTGGAACCTTCAGAAAACTTTAACTCGATTTTTCTCAAAATTGACTCTGTTGAATTCAAACTGATGTAGCTCAGTCATTTTTCTGTCGGATTCCAACAAATCCATACATAATTTAAAAGTTTTTTAATAAAGAGTGTGAAAATAAGAAGAACTCATTTTTGATCATTTGCTCATTGCGACTTATTTTGCCAGCACGGGTCACAAATACAGTAAATTCCCATGTTGTTTTCATTTAAATGTGCATGATCTTGTGAAAAGGTCTTTTTGTTTTTTTCATAAAGCCCTGAGTGTCCAGACCAACTAGCAAAGCATGTCGTCCGTGTCTCTTTGCTGTCTCATCCCTGTCTTGCTTTGAGAGCACGGCTAGACCTTCAGGCCACGAACGATGATAGTTTCACTGCAGACACCTATCTTCACGAGCAATAAATCATGAAGTTTTAGCTTCACCGTAACGCATGTTGGAGCAGATTTCAAAAGCATATTGATTTTTTTTTGGGTGATGGCAAAGTACTGTCATGCTGTCATCCATTTGAGGTGGGACTGAAGTGTCAGGGTAAGCAGAAACCCCCTCAAAGAGGCACCATTTCAAGATGAGGCCTCTTGAACTGAAACCCATCATAGCTTATTACTTGCTGAGGAGGTAACAGGATTTATCAGTGAGTTCGGTTAACACAGTTCACATTGCACTTTTTACATACAAGACCACACATGGATACTTAGACACCAAGTGTGTTCAAAGTGAGAGCAGCTAATTTACCTTAACTAAACCATGTTTGCTTGATGCTCGCCCTAATTTATGGTGGAAAATAGCATGTTTAAACCTTCTGTAATTGAACTGATTAATCAGCCTGGGTTCAAATTTAGCTTCATTAATAAGAACTAATCTCCAAATAAGTACTTGATTAAACTAAAAACCTTCAAAATCCAGCGGTTGGCAAAAGAGAGGAGTGACTAACAGCACCAGAGAGGTAATAATATGAACATGAACTGACTGAAGTGTTGTTAATTACTATAAAATATATATATTTTTTTTTCATCAAGGACATTTTTTTTTTAGGTAGGAATTCAAATCGGATCTTTCCAGTTCACTCATGCCTTTTAAAAGAATTAACACATTGTATATTAGGTGTTTTTAACTACTATGTACTTGCATCAGAAAATAAGTATTGTTCATGTTGTATTGCAAAACACTTTTGCTGCTATTGAGGTGAGATACGGGTAAGGTTAGGGTATAAGGGTGGGTTATGCAGTAAAGGATAGGTCAACAGTGGAATTATAGATGTAACTGCAGAAATTAATTACAGGTGTAATTACATGCAGGTATTTTTAAAATATTAGTACAATGTAAAAACATGTATGTACACAATAGGTGCAAAAAACATTGAATTAAAATGTTAGTACATAGTAGTCAACAAAATTATAAAGAGGGAACAAATTGATATCTTACTTGAATTTAAACTTATTTTTTGCATTAAATTACAATATATATAATACAATATAGCTACAAAATTACATAACACACACACACACACACACACACACACGTGAGCATGATCTGAGAACCATTTTGTGCTTTAGTTGAAGTAAGAACATCTGACTGTCAATACAATGAGTCACATGTTTAATGTCACAAAGTTACTTATTTGATTAGTGACCTAGAAATATTCTGTATTCACTTCATGTCGTAGCCTAATTACCGTAATTAGATGACAAGCTGGACAATCTACTTAAAGCTGTTCATGTGTTTCTATGGCAACACAATTAAGGGCAAATGAAGTAATCAGTAGAAAAAACCAAAATACAAGAAGTATTTGTTATTTATAAACTTTAATTAGATAGACATTTAACCCTCTGCTAGTCTAGCTACATTAAACTTTTGTATCTCTTTAAATTATTTTCAGACTAACCTTATTAAGACATTAACAATAGCCAAATACTGCAATTTTTACAAGATGTAAAATAAGTCTCTGATGTCACCAGAGTGCGTTTTAGCTCAAAATATCCCACAGATAATTTTTCATAGCATGTTAAATTTGTCACTTTTCAAGGGTGAGCAAAAACGCTCCGTTTTTGTGTGTGTCCCTTTAAATGCAAATGAGCTGCTGCTCTCAAGAAGAGGGCGGAGTTTCAAGAGCTCGTGTTAGCAGCGCCGATTACCCCACGCAGACTCACTGAAAATTTCAGAAACTGTTCAGCCTTTTATGTTCAAACCGGAGTCGGAAAATGATGGAGAGATTTAAGAAGAAGTGCAACAGGACGCTTCTGAATGGTTAGCTGATGAATTTATGTAGCTGATGTGGGATATTTTAAAGTAATTGATTAGCATATTCTGTCATGATAATTACGATTATAACTTATGTTGGCATCTTGCTTTTATGACATGCTATTGCATTTGTGTTATGTACAGTATTGCAATAACATGGCCTCACCCCCTTTGTAAATTTTAGGGTTAGTGATGTCACCAATCTGGGAAGAAGCTTGTTGTAGTCCCTACCAGCCGTTTGTTGTAGTCCTAAACAGAGAAGTCTTTGAAAGAAACCATCTTGCTTTTCTTTGAACTCTGAGCATCGTTTTTTGCAGATGTTGTTTATGCTCTAACAGCAACATTACATACTAACTAAAGTTAGTTCAAATCATAATGAACCACACCTTTATGGCATCTATGCTGTGAGGGTCTAGTCGACCCCTTTGTATAACACAATTTCCAGGTTTCACATTAATCATAATGTGGCACAATTGTCGAAACTGATACCTAAGGAAAAATTAAGTGATAAACTTTGAAAAAAATGTGATTGTAAATGTTATAACAGTGATTTTATAATGTCTAAAAAATGAATGCGAAAGCAAAACTTGTGAAAAGAGCTATATTAGTGAGTAGAATGACAAAATTAACATTATAACCAGTAGATGGCAGCAGAGGGCCACTCATTGGCTCACTTTCATTTCGTTTACCACCAGTAATCTCCACTAAAGTAAGGCACATTTTCAGCGTTAACTCCATTAAGCGTGCTTACAGACTACTTACCTCCAGTGTTCTTCTCCTTGTATCCCCAAGCTCCAGCGATCTCCATCATCACCTGTAAGATCAAGTTATTACCTGTAGACTCACCTGTTGTTGATCCAAGGAAGTGTATGCTTACCACAATCTCCCACGCCTCCCGCAACACAGTAAAGACTTTCTTTATTGTGCTGTCATTGTCCTCTACCTGCAATAGAAATTCTGACTTACCTGATCTGCTCTACTAACACCGCTGCTCAAAAAACCTGTGTTCCTGATAACTGCCTTTGAGTCAGGTATATTTCCTGACAATCTCATTTTCAGTGTGTACTCTAGACCCCTATATGACAGTTTGAGTGCCAGTACACTCAATACATACAGATGCTTCTGTAATGCTAGGTTATAATCATGTGAAATTTTCCTGATTGATGGTTCTTTATTTAGTAGTCAGCTCTGTTGATAAGTGAAAATGAAGTGTAATTTTCTTTCCACTGTGTCCAGTCATTAACTTACTGTCAAGCTTACTTCGCCACCGCAGGATGAGCCTAGGAACCCTATAATAAAGACTCACAGGGAAATTTGACAAGACAATTCTATGACTTGGAAGTACATTTTTATTTTATTTTTTATTATTATTACAATATTGAATGATAGAGAGCTGCATTATTATTAAGAAACCTAAAACATTTTCAGTCAAGCTGGTTGTGTCATCTAAGTTAATAACATGCATTACTTACTGTCCACATGTCAAAAACATTCTAAACGTGTCCTAACTAGGTGCAACGACACGATGAAACATCATGTTTGGTTTCTATTTTTTCCGCATTGCTGGTTAGCTCCACCCACTGTAAGACGTCATTGGTCAACTAGCTGGTTAATTTCTTTCTGATTGGCTATGATTGTGTTGTCTAGCACAGTTCGCATTCAGTGTGAACTGCGTTCTGAAATATCTATTTTTGATGGTGCATTCCTTTTGTCCTCAGATATGGGAAATTCCTAGGCCTCAGTAGGAACTTTTAACTGGAATCTTCCCTCAAGTAGGATTTGCGACTGTGAAAATAAGAGGAAGTGCAACAACCCTTACAAAAAAAGTTTATTCAAGCGTGCTATTAGTGTTCTTCTTTTAAACTAAAAATAAGAATGTTTCAGTCTATTTTTTATGTACTTTTTACTTTTTTTGTTTTTTTAAATTTGAATAAAATGAAAACTAAAAGACTTTCAAATCACATGAACCAATATTTTATTCACAATAGAACATAGATAACATAACAAATGTTTAAGAGAAATTTTACACTTTTATCCACTAAATGAGCTCATTTCAAATTTGATGCCTGCTACAGGTCTCAAAATAGTTGGGACGGGGGCAACAAATGGCTGAAAAAGCAAGACATTTTGAGAAGATTAAGCTGGGAGAACATCTAGCAACTAATTAAGTTAATTGATATCAGGTCTGTAACATGATTAGCTATAAAAGGGATGTCTTGGAGAGGCAGAGTCTCTCAGAAGTAAAGATAGGCAGAGCTGTGAAAGATTGTGGAATACTTTGTTCCTCAACGTCAAATTGCAAATGCTTTGCAAATCTCATCATCTACAGTGCATAACATCATCAAACGATTCAGAGAAACTGGAGAAATCTCTGTGCATAAGGGACAAGGCCGAAGACCTTTATTGGATGCCCGTGGTTTTCAAGTCCTCAGGCGACACTGCAGCACTCATCGGCATGATTGTCAAGTCAAGTCACCTTTATTTATATAGCGCTTTTTACAATGCAGATTGTGTCAAAGCAGCTTTACAGTGATAAATGGTATATAAGCAGCTCTTAAAGAAAATGGTGTCAATGCAGGCAGATGCAAAGCACTGTTGAATATCAAATGTCAAATGACATTGTGTCAGTGACATTACTAAATGGGCCCAGGAATACTTCCAGAAACAACTGTCGGCAAACACAATCCGCCGTGCCATCTGCAGATGCCAACTAAAGCTCTATCATGCAAAAAGGAAGCCATATGTGCCATATGCTCCCCTCCAGACGACGTCTATTTCAGGGAAGGCCTTGTGTATTTCAGCAGGACAATGCAAAACCACATACTGCAGCTATTACAACAGCATGGCTTCATCGTAGAAGAGTCCGGGTGCTGAATTGGCCTGCCTGCAGTCCAGATCTTTCACCTAAAAATACGTCAAAGACGACCACAAACTCTTCAGCAGCTGGAAACCTATATCAGGCAAGAATGGGACCAAATTCCAACACCAAAACTCCAGAAACTCATAACCTCAATGCCCAGACGTCTTTAAACTGTTTTGAAAAGAAGAGGAGATGCTACACCATGGTAAAAAAAAAAAAACATACCCCTGTCCCAACTATTTTGAGACCTGTAGCAGGCATCAAATTTGAAATGAGCTCATTTTGTGCATAAAATTGTAAAACTTATCAGTTTAAACATTTGTTATCTATGTTCTATTGTGAATAAAATATTGGCTCATGTGATTTGAAAGTCGTTTAGTTTTCATTTTATTCAAATTTAAAAAAACGTCCCAACATCGTTCGGAATTCGGGTTGTATATTTGAACCAGTGGTGCACACAGTACTATCCAACCTGTATTTGTGTGTTGTTTCATGTTTGTTTTAATGTTTATAGACAATGATTTGCCAGAGCTATCATAAGGATAAATAAGCCAACTGCCATTAAATATTGTTTGTATGTTTCTGTTTTACCTTGAGAGCCTTAAAGTAAATCCAAAACATTTAGATAGCCCCCTGGTGGCTGGTGCGGTATAGGTCATAAATCCCGCCTTCTCCATGTAATCGGATAGGACGTGAGCCAAATTAAAACATCCAATTACACTTCAAATACCGTTTTTTCCAATGATGCTTACTTTCATTTTAGGTAGTCCTTATCACATGGACATATGTTAAGTGTTTGTTTTTCCAATAAATTTGGTTTTAGTTAGTTATTCGATGCTATAAAAACTACAATGACTTAATTTTCAGAGACTGACCCCTGGTTTCACAGACAAGGCTTAAGCCTAGTCCTAGACTAAAATGCATGTTTGAGCTGTTTTAGCTGAAAGCATCTTGCACTGACATATCTTAAAGTGCCCCTATTATGGCATTTGAAAGGTTCCTATTTTTGTTTTGTGAGTCCCCAACAACAGGTTTTCAAGCATGCAAGGTCAAAAAACACTTTCAATGTCTTATAATATACATTTATGTTTTACCTTATTTGCTCAACAACTCCAAAACGATTCATTTTGCCAAACCCCTCGTTTGCGTGACGCTAATCTGCGGTGATTGGTCAAATGACTTCTGCTGGTTAACATGGAGTACAGTATATTGTGCTTGCATCACTTACATTGTATTATAATAATGATGGTGCTCCGCTCTGTTCTAAAAATAAAGATTTTTTTGCGTTTATGTTAGCGAACCTAGCCCACAACACTCATGGTATATGCGTTAGCCCAACGCAGAAAATTATTGATAAAGCACTGCAGTTGTACACCAACGTATTGCTCTATTCTTTATCATAACTCCAAGTAATAACAACGACAAACATTTGACACATTTCTAGACAATTGCGAGCGAACACATATTGCTGTTAGCTGGTTAGCCAGAGACCTACAAGCTGCGTGGAGCGTACACAACACACAACTAAATGCGTATTGTGCATGATACAGAGAACATAGCAGCAACAATTATTAATCATACTTACAGGCTGTGATTCGGAGGAGGAAGAAGCTGGTCCAAATAAACTGGGTACTGACCCATCCTTTAATAACAACCGGCTTGCGAATCCCTCTTTGAACGCATTTAGGTTGAAGAATCAGTCGTCAGTAAAATGACGGGAACTCAGCACAAGGTTCGGGCTGTACTGCTGTGGTATTGTTGTAAAGATGAACTTTAACCACTGATTCTTCACGATAATTGAGGGGTTTCCTCAAAGTTTTCCCTGGTGTCTGCACACGCAATAAGTGGGCGGGTAATATGCTAATGTTTTGTTTTGACGTCACAACGAAACGGCTTGGGATTCGTTTTACAAACAACTCGTTTAATCGACTCAGAGTCGACTCTTACTTTTGAGAGACAATAACTTTATACACGGTGCACTTTCAGATTACATACACAGATGTCTCATTAGCAGCTGTTTCTACGGGCCACTATGTAAGCCATCTGCCATATTGGAATGGTCCAAGCCGGTCCGTGAACATTCGAGAGCAAGTTGATTGAGCGTCTGCAACCATAGTTAGACGCATAGTTGATCTGCATTAGACAGCAGATGATTTTTCTAAACTAACACAATACAAGACGAAGGCATCAGCTAACAGTTACCATAGTAAAATTAAAAACATTAAAAAGTACCATAGTAAAAACCTATAATATTGAGTTAATACATATAAAAACACGTACAACATTCCATTCCTGACCATTCCAAGATGGCGGGTGTGCCAGCGTGTCTGCGTATACATATCTATGCTCATTTTTATATAGTGGAAACAAGTGGTGACACGTCATCCATCTTTTTTACAGTCTATGGCAGCAACATACTCTCCTCCATTTACATACAGCAATTGATTTAACGGTATAGATATCTGATTTTGCATGCAGTGAATTATCATTGTATTGATGCATTTGATTATTATTAATAGCATTATATACACTATATAATGTATGTGTAGTAATTTTGATATGCTATGTATTATTTATGTGCTATGTGTTAGCTGGACTAAAATCCATGCAGGAATAAATGTTTATTTTATGAACGTACAAGCAAACCCTGCCCCTGCTTCGACTGTATTGTTATTTTAGCAGAAGCAGGAGGTTCCTTCAACAGAAATAATACAGAATCCTCTGTTATTGGCCCAGGTCTACATATTTTATTTAAAAGTAAGGGCAATAATAATGTAATGGCCAGAACACCCAACTCAATGTCTTAGTTCAACACTGGCCTACATAAGCATTGCTACAAACTGTACATTAAAATTCCCTGCAAGTGGCTAAAATAATAGGTCATATAGTAGAGCATATTTATTGTAAATGTCAAAAGTAATTACCATAAATAAATGTACACACACTGACAAAAGAGTTGTTTATTATGTAAGTATTTTAAGTTATGTATGTAAGTTATCGAAAGATACAGCTTAAAAACTCAAGGTAAAAAAGAAGCTTATAACACAAATATTTAATGGCTGTTGGCTCATACGATACCTCTGGCAAATCAGTGGCTTTAATCATATCAAACATTACACACAGCACAATCAATAAATTGATATAGATTACATTTTCAATTCCAGCTTAACTTTGTATGATGCTGAAACATAATTTCCTATCCATTTCTGTTACTGTGATCCAGGTAAAACTATTTTTTACTATTTATTTTAACGCTTTACATGAAAAATCATGCCCAGTGCATAACTCGGACACTGAATATTTCAGAACAATGGACAAATAATTGCTTTTATTGAATTGTTCCAGGTTAGGACACATTGTAACATGTACTGTACTTAGATTTTAGTATTTGGTTAATTCATGGACTCTGAATGCACCCATTGCTTTATGTCCAAAAAAATTAACTTCACTAGGAAACACTAGAAACGTCTAAATCAATTAGGACTCTCCTAGTATTCTTAGATTAATATAGCTGATCTAACTTGCTTTTTCCATCAAATGTCCTTCTATTGGCCTTCACATAAAACCATCATTTCTGTTTCTGTGCCTGCAGGATAATCAATTATTTACTTCTCATCACCGTCTATTGTCCAAAACTGATCATCGCCATTACAGCATGCTGGGGAAAAATCTCATTAAACTGCTTTCTCATCAGCAAGAACATCATTCTGTCACCTGCCCGACTGGACCGTAGGCCACGGGAAATTGGACACATTGCCACATTGAACTTATTTCTCCTAAATATTTGAGACTTCACCTTGCAGAACACCTTAATGGACAACACGGTCCGTCCTTCAGAGGTGAACCTGAGGCAAGGTGTTCTGGGTCTTTCTGTGCTGCGGCGTCTGACTGAGGTAAGAAAAAGCTATTGATCTGCACTCTTAAAAATTAAGGTCCCGAAAGGATGTTTTTGCAGCAGTAGGGGCTTTTGCACCAGGAACTCAGTTATAGGAACTAGCCACCAGGGGCAGTCCACTGAGAACTAAATTTTCCTCTAGGGACATTTTTCCTGGTTGCATTTGCACCAGCAGGAGGAACTAGTGATGGGCAATTTCAAAACGCTGCTTAATGTAGCTTCGAAACCTTTGCGAATATTTGTTTTGAATCAGTGGTTCGGAGCATGTATCAAACTGCTAAAGTCACGCGATTTCAGTAAATGTCTGTTTTAAAGCATTTCGAAATTTCAGTAGTTTTCGGGGTGGTTTATTCAGTAGTTTATTCATAAATTCATAAAAGAACACATATTATACAGACATTTGATATTTAATCTTATTAGATGATTAGTTAACTGCATTTGATTTTACTTTCAATAAAACATTTGCAATGGGTTTGTAAAATGTGTTTTCATGCATGCTTGGCCTGAGTTTCTGTTGCATTTACATTGTTCTGACCAGCAGGCGTCACCAGCGAGAGGCGTTTTGAACGTTTTGAAACAGTGAATCATTTTGCAAAGCAATTGGATCAATTGATTCGAAGCTTAGAAAAGCTTTGTTTCTTCCATTATTTATAGTAACTCTGAAGTCGTCACTTACGTCCTGCCACTCTGGTTGTTGTGCGGAACTTTTATTCTGATGGAGTGGTGGACTTTTGTTTTGATGGCATTGAGAACGGCAGAGCCTAAGCACATATTGCTCTCATCGGTCCATCTATCGCTGTTTTCCATGTTCGCAGAGTTAGTTTGTGGAGTAAATATATAGGCACTGCTTTTTAAAAATGAAAGGTGCCAGTGCTTTGCAGGCGTTCAGGCGTTCAGCCATTCAGCGTATACTTACATCACTGGTAGTTCCTATTGTGCTGGGTTAGACTCTACTCTAGCAAATTTAATCCCCCCAAAAGGCATTCGTGTAACTAATTCCCAGTTCCTGCGGTGTGAACACGTCAAAAATCATGTACTTCCGCCAATAGTAATAGGAACTATGAAAACTGTTTTCCATGTTTGTTTATTGTTGACATATAAAGCGTTAAATGGTTTGGCACCTATATATTTAACTGAGCTTCTGAGATCTTACGAAACAGGGAGATGTCTTAGATCTTCTTTTAACAAACTTCTGGCGGTTCCAAGAACTAGATATAAAACTAAAGGAGCTCCAAAACTATGGAATAGTTTGCCAGTTGATATTAGATCATCTGTGTGTCTGTTTTTAAATGTCGTTTGAAAACTTACTTGTATAGATGTGTTTTTGGTATTTTGTGATGTCTTTTGTTGTGTTAGTGGAGGGTGATATTTTTATATTTTATATTATATTTTGTTTCTTCTTTATATATTGTGTATAGCTCTTCATTATTGTATTTCAATGATTGTGTTTTTATATTGTGTAAAGCATTTTGTGCATTGTAGCGTTAAAAGTGGTACTTACTTTCCTTTTTTACTATGAAAACAGTCCTTCCTATTTATAGGAACTAGCCACCTGGGCAGTTCCCAAGAACTAAATGTTCCCCTAGGGCCATTTTCCTGGTTGCATTCACACCGCCAGTAGGAACTCTGAAGTGAAATAAGCCACACTTGTTGATGTGCCCTTTATTTTGACGACGCTGAGAACGCCAGAGCCTGAGCACACAGTGCACAGCGCACACATACGTTATTAGATAGAACTGTTATACAATTCAATTTAATTCAATTCACATTTATTTGTATAGCGCTTTTCACAATACATATCGTTTCAAAGCAGCTTTACAGAGAATGCATGTCAACATTACAATTTAGAGAATGCAGTTAGCTAATAATGTAATAATTTAGGCAATTTATTTACAATCACTGTTAGCAATTTAATTGAAGGTAGAAGCAATGAGCTCCTGGAAAAATGAATTACATATTAACAATTATTAGGATATTTAGAAATTTGGGAATGTGCGTGTTGATCCAGATGTTGCGTCTTCTGAAGTCTTCGCAGGAGTTGGTGCCGTCTCTTCATAGGTGTTGGTCATCTGAGGTCTTCTTAAGAGGCTGGATCCAAACTGAAGCTGATGTACTCTCTAGTTGGGCGTCCCAAGGAGAAGCAAATGGAGAATAATTAGCGTAGCTGCTGTTCATAACATTAAGCAAAGATAGTCATGTGCAATTGATCTGATATGAGATGCATTATGTGAATGCTTGGCTAAAGAGATGCATCTTTAATCTTGATTTAAACTGGGAGTCTGAGCCGCAAACATCATCAGGAAGGCTATTCCAGAGGTTATGAGCCAAATGTAAAAACGCTCTCCCTCCTTTAGAGGACTTAGCTATCCTAGGTACAACCAGAAGTCCAGAGTTTTGTGATCTTAATCTTGTGATCTTATACAATGAAAGTAAACAGTATATGAGAAAGTATTAGCGTTTGCCGTGTGGTTGATGCTCGGTGTCGCTAGCTAAGCAGAGTCGCGTTGGATTTTCTCCTTAGCGTAAAGGTTGAGAAGTCCATCTATCACTGTTTTCCATGTTCGTAGAGTAAATACAGGTGCTGGTCATATAATTAAAATATCAAAAAGTTGATTTATTTCACTAATTCCATTCAAAAAGTGAAACTTGTATATTATATTCATTCATTACACACAGACTGATATATTTCAAATGTTTATTTCTTTTAATTTTGATGATTATAACTGACAACTAAGGAAAATCCCAAATTCAGTATCTCAGAAAATTAGAATATTACTTAAAACCAATACAAAGAAAGGATTTTTAGAAATCTTGGCCAACTGAAAAGTATGAACATGAAAAGTATGAGCATGTACAGCACTCAATACTTAGTTGGGGCTCCTTTTGCCTGAATTACTGCAGCAATGCGGCGTGGCATGGAGTCGATCAGTCTGTGGCACTGCTCAGGTGTTATGAGAGCCCAGGTTGCTCTGATAGTGGCCTTCAGCTCTTCTGCATTGTTGGGTCTGGCATATGGCATCTTCCTCTTCACAATACCCCATAGATTTTCTATGGGGTTAAGGTCAGGCGAGTTTGCTGGCCAATTAAGAACAGGGATACCATGGTCCTTAAACCAGGTACTGGTAGCTTTGGCACTGTGTGCAGGTGCCAAGTCCTGTTGGAAAATGAAATCTGCATCTCCATAAAGTTGGTCAGCAGCAGGAAGCATGAAGTGCTCTAAAACTTCCTGGTATACGGCTGCATTGACCTTGGACCTCAGAAAACACAATGGACCAACACCAGCAGATGACATGGCACCCCAAACCATCACTGACTGTGGAAACTTTACACTGGACCTCAAGCAACGTGGATTGTGTGCCTCTCCTCTCTTTCTCCAGACTCTGGGACCCTGGTTTCCAAAGGAAATGTGAAATTTTCTTTCATCAGAGAAGATAACTTTGTTGTTCAAGAGTGGCTTGACACAAGGAATGCGACAGCTGAAACCCATGTCTTGCATACGTCTGTGCGTAGTGGTTCTTGAAGCACTGACTCCAACTGCAGTCCACTCTTTGTGAATCTCCCCCACATTTTTGAATGGGTTTTGTTTCACAATCCTCTCCAGGGTGTGGTTATCCCTATTGCTTGTACACTTTTTTCGACCACATCTTTTCCTTCCCTTCGCCTCTCTATTAATGTGCTTGGACACAGAGCTCTGTGAACAGCCAGCCTCTTTTGCAATGACCTTTTGTGTCTTGTCCTCCTTGTGCAAGGTGTCAATGGTCGTCTTTTGGACAACTGTCAAGTCAGCAGTCTTCCCCATGATTGTGTAGCCTACAGAACTAGACTGAGAGACCATTTAAAGGCCTTTGCAGGTGTTTTGAGTTAATTAGCTGATTAGAGTGTGGCACCAGGTGTCTTCAATATTGAACCTTTTCACAATATTCTAATTTCCTGAGATACTGAATTTGGGATTTTCCTTAGTTGTCAGTTATAATCATCAAAATTAAAAGAAATAAACATTTGAAATATATCAGTCTGTGTGTAATGAATGAATATAATATACAAGTTTCACTTTTTGAATGGAATTAGTGAAATAAATCAACTTTTTGATGATATTCTAATTATATGACCAGCACCTGTATATATAGGTCTCCACTCATGCTGATTGGGTAGATATGTTGATTGCTGATTGCTAACTTCTGGTGGGAATGTGATGATTAGTCAGATCATTTGAATGTGTTCCTCTTGAACATTGTTAATAAAACATTGTGTGTGAGTCTCGAAATGTCCCGTTCACACTGCAGCTTACAGTAGGCTGTACTGTCTGTATGAACATGTCAAGCCCATATTCTCTTACCAGTAACCATACCGACAGTGACCAAGTCATATCAAAGATGGCGACGTCCATAAAACTGAAGTCTCATCACTTCTGAGTCGAATCGAGCTGCGTCATCCATCAAATCTTCATTAACAGGTGATATCTTCTACATCTGTCTGGTTCAGCTCAACTACTCAATCTGACCTCAGAAGACTACAAAGGGTAGTCCGGTCTGCTGAGCGAATCTTTGGTACAACTCTCCCCACTCTCCAAGAACTGTACATATCCAGAGTGAGAAAAGGGGCAAAGAAAAGCACTCTGGACCCCTCACATCCAGCACACTCCCTTTTGTTGCCATCTGGTTTCTTTCCTCAAGCAATTCATCTCATGAACACTTGACAAACACGGAACACACAACACTATTATATATTTACTTAATAACACATATTTTTTTATATTTTAAATTTGCACACATCATAACTCTATATACAAATTGTCTATATTATATATTGTTTTTTGCACTTTTTCTATCTTGTATATTATTCTTCTATTCTTTATATTATCTGTGTCTGGTCTTGTCACTGTCACTCTGTTGCACTGTCACTAAAACAAATTCCTAGTATGTGTAAACATACCTGGCAATAAAGCTCTTTCTGATTCTGATACATCTTTAAAACTTTAAAGCTCATTGTTTCTGCCTTAAATTAATACATTATTTAAATGAATAGATTGTTAGCTAACTATGTGATTTGTATATGTACATTTCTGAAATTACAATTGAGAGTGATCTGTTATCAGAGGTGACAGTGTCCAAGTTATGTAATGTTGACATGCATTTTCTGTAAAGCTGCTTTGAAACGATACGTATTGTGAAAAGTGCTATACAAATAAATGTGAATTGAATTGAATATATGTGAATATATAATATATTTGAATATATTACTCCCATAAATAACTGAACTGTGTGTGAAAGTAGCTCAAATACAGGACTGACAAACGTATTATGCTGCTTTGTGAACGTGGCCTAAATGATCTAAAAACATTTTTCCACTATTTTTTTTGTTTTTTTTGTTTGTTTTTTCATTAAACCATCAATGCCAATAAATAAATTCTATTTTTAAGAGTTTGCCTTGGCTTCTTTTTTGGTTTGAATACAATACTATTTCAAGTAGAAACCATGCTTTTTGGTCTGTATAGCATTTTATACAATGAAAGCCTCCAAACTTTAGTAAAATCCACAATTTATTATCTTGTTTGACTTGCTTCTGTTTAGATCTTGAACTCCGTCTTGCAGACTTTGAATTTTCTCAGCGGGCTGTGACACCATGCTTTAGTTATGAAGCCGATGATAGTCTACTGAATTAAAGGAGCAGTGTTACAGGAGCTATCAGTCCAGAGCTCATTAAAGAGGATGTGATCTGACGGTGTGTGTCAAAGCGTGAACACCGCACACAAATAAAAAGTGAATGTGCTGCCTCAGCAGCCCTCGTGGTCTCTCCTCTCTGAAAGCGGGCTGACTCAGTGAGAGGGAGAGCCACGGGTGGAATTAAAGGCCCTGTGTTCATCTTCCAGGCAGGTGGACATAAAGACCAGCAGCCTTCACAGTTCACCCATTAACCACAGTATACTCTGTGTGGAAAACGAGTAATTAAGACAAAAGACATGCTGGAGGGGAAGCGTAAAGTCATGTAAAAAAAAAAAAAATGCTAGATTTGTGAATTCTGGAGCTAGCTAATTATCTATTAAAGCAGTGTTTAATAAATATTCAATATCTATTATCATCATTAAACAATTTGTTAGACAGTTAATAATTTAAGCCACTTATTGCACAGCAGCACATAAAGTCTAGCCTTAAGTATTCACAAATGCAAAACTGTAAAATCTGAAATTTAATGCATGAGTCATATTTTGCTTTCTTTCTCAAACATATCAATTTTTTGACACACAATATATATTTTTTCAATTTATTAAAATATCATAAATTACACAATGCATTAAAATACTATGGAAGCTTGTTTCTGCCACAAAATAAAAGACTTTTTCTTGCAATTCTGACTTTATGTCTAAGAATCGTGTGATATAAACTTTAAATAAAAGGAAATTCTAAAAGGAAATAAAAGTCAGAATTCTAGATAAAAAGTCACAATTACCTTTTCTTTTCTTTTTTTTTTTTTTTATTCTGTGGTGGAGCTTCCATTAAATGCACATACAGAATCACCAATGTATTTTATTGAGAGATATCTCACAATATACAGTTGCCCCAAAAAGTATTTGGACACTTAAGCAACACACCAAGAGGCATTGTTACAAAATACAACACAAACACACTTTTCAACCAAAACATTTCACAAATGAAAGAGTGTTAGGCATCAAAATATGAAACAAATATATAGTTCAAAATTAAGACTTACTCCCGGTTTCACAGACAAGGCTTAATCTAGTCCTAGACTAAAATGCATGTTTGAGCTGCTTTAATTGAAAGTAACTTGTACTGACATATCTTAAAATATGTCAATGCTATTGTTTTGTCTCAAGATGCACACCAGTAATGTGTTTTTCAAGGGTATGTTTATAAAAGCTACTTAAATACCCTAATTGAACTAAGGCCTAATCCTGGCTTAGGCTAAGCCCTGTCTGTGAAACCGGGCCATAGATTTCAGATTTTCTACCAGCTTGCACCAGCGCAAACCCTCTTTTGGCATTAAAAGAACTACTGTTGGGATTTACTCGAGAGACGCAGTGCAAAATTAGCGCTAAAAAGGTGTGGACTGAGTTGTTTCGCTGCTGACCTTATTGCATACGCATACTCATATTTAAATGAATCATGCAACGCAATTTACTAATGTTTGCGCTAGTCAATTTACTGGTATTTGTGCCATTATTTAATGCCCCCAAAAAACATGTCTTAACCCATTTTGCGACATGGCTGCAATTGAGGAGGAGACAATATTTTCCACTCGTATTAATTTCTTTGGAATGCCAGAGGAAGATGTTATCCATATATTACCTGTGTCGACCCGCACCTGATGAGCATCAGCTCTGCTTACTTGCGACACAATGCTAACTTGCACTGCTCTTGGTAGATCGAGTTGGTCATTATGTAAATGATTTGACTGCGTCTGTGTTTTTTAATTTGCACATCAGCAGTAGATCACGCACAAAACTTGCCACTCCCACCGACGCATTTGTGGAATTGCGCTCTCACGCTAATTTTCCCCCGTTTAGTAAATCTGGCCCAAAATGTCTTGGACATTTTCTGTTTGTCAGACTTTGTGGAACATGTTCATATGTTAATATAATGAACTACATCAGCGGTTATTCTGCTGGGACACTTGTGTGAACCTAAAGGGAAATGACTTCATACATTCACAGAGATCATTTGATTAAAAATAATTGAAAAAGTGGCTCAGAAAATTAAAGTTCAGAGAAAAGCTCTCCCAGCGTTTGTTTGTTGATGCCACATGGTTTAATATTTGCATGTAATGCAGTGAAATTCAGGCATTTTTAAAGTGTGACTGAATTGTCCAAATATTTTTTGTTGCCACTGTATGTGTAATGTGTTGTTTTAGTTTCATTTTGACTCTGTTTGCTTTGTTCCTGTTTTCCTTAGTTCCCTAGTTAGTCTCCTTGGCTGTTAATGAGCTCCATCACACCTTTTCTGTTTCACAGTAATTACTCCCCAGAGATCAGTGAACCACATTTTTAGAGCATTTAATAATCTATTCTTAAGTATTGTTCTTTGTTAGGTACTGAGATGTTAACATACAGCCTAATTTTTAAAAATTATTTCAGTGTGCGCATTTCCCTTTTTTGTATACGTAAACCTGTCAGCATATGTGAACTACATATGAAAATTCACATGTGCATTTGTTGGGAATTTTACTGACAAAGTTGTCAGTTCTTGGCCAGAATATGCTGCAAAGTGGACCAGACTTAATGCCCATAGTCAAAAGTCTGGTTCTACAAGACCAGTACTGAAAATTGATAGCGCTGAAGTGGGAATGGAGATGATCAGGCCTACTTTTGCAGCTTTACAATAGTGCTTACAATCTGTGATGTTTGAATAGTGCTCCTGCCATGAGTTACATGCAACAAAGAAATATCCAAGCCTCTTTCTTCTCTGCATCCCACTGTTTTCTCTGAAGTGGTTGTCATCTCTGATTGTACAAATTAACCGCTGCAGCTAAAAATCTAGAACAAAGGCTTGAAATGTGGTATACGGAAAGGTGATAAAGCGACAGGCTTGTGGAACAAGATGCTCGGCTCAGATTTAATCCACCAGGCACATCATGCTGCCAGAAATTCACACCTCATAGTGAGAGAGCGAGAGCGAGAGATTGGTGGAATATACTAAAAATAACCTGAATGCTAAATCAACCTATTTATTTATTAATTTCTCTCCCAATTCAAACATCTGTTAGTTTTGCATCAACAGACAAAAGCTAAAAAGGAGAGTGGCAATCAATAGTAATTTAGCATGGACCTTGAGGTTGCCCTCAGTTTAATCCGAAAACATTTCAGGATGTGTCTGTGAATTTACACGAAGTCTATTATTATTCTGAATCACAGGATCAGCATTGCATTGAGACTGTATATTATATATTATGACTCAAAGATCAATTTTAGTCCCTGCTATAGCTAAACCTCTAGCAAGACATCTTAGTATCTGGTTGGAGTTCGAATGCTGGTCATTTTTTCAAGTATGATTATTATCTTTAGCAAAGGGCAAGTCATGAATTTATATATCAAATAGAGTTTTCTTCTGCTACAGAATCTTGGTAGTGAAGTGCTTATCTGAACAAGAATGTTTTGCAGTTTGTGAGATATACATTTCATGGTGGTAGAGTATAATATGTTATACTCTGACAATACAACACATCAACCACGCTTTATAGCTATGATTTATCATTCGTGGGAAATTACAGGCAATTATATAAGAAAATGATTATTTTCTCAAAAAAAAATCTAAATTATCTACACTGAAAAAAATGGCTTTGAAACAATTTTCACCCTGAAATCGGTAGTAAATTTCACAAATAATTACAAAGAAACGTACGTACTGAATTAAACATGAAATTTTGAAGTAGAAAGACTGAAATAGTATTTTCTTGTAAAACATACTCCAGTAATCTTTGTTTTATTTACATCTTTATAGTCATGTAACAAATCATATAATCTTCATTGATAAAACAATGAGCCCCAAGAAGCCGTGGTTTACATTTAATTATTTTTTATTGTTAGGCACGTTATCAATTCACAATTCAGCGGCTTCACAGGGCTTATAGCTTTTATAAAACGGTTACCACACAATACTGAAGGCAAAAAATATGTATCATTGCAACATTCATGAAGTAAAATTATTAAAAGCCTTCCTTCCGCTAGAAAAAATAGTCCCTGACTGTGAAAAGCAACAGAAGTTACATTTATTACGCCTCTAGATGGCGGCAAAGATCGTCTTCATGAGTGAGTCACTCAGTCACAAAGACTTTTATACTGAAACTTGGACACGGAACAAGACGCAAATGCTTTGACTAGCGCTGTCAGTGTCAGCAGGGCACGGAAAAACCCAGTAAATGTTAAAAGGACAATATCGCAGCGGACATTCAAAGTTTTATTATGAACACAGGACTGACCTGAAGGAAAATGCTAAATCTGAATGCAGGTAGCACACTCTCTTCAATGAACAAAATCAACGTATGTTTACGTTGCTAAGAGTGGTTGCTCAGACGGACGCGGCGACGTACACATTCAGTGGCGCAGCGATGCTTATGTAATGCGGTCGGCTGTATGTTTTCGGACATTTTACAGCGGCTTCGAATGCAGCTCAACCAATCAGAATCAAGGGCTGGAACTATCCGTTTTATAATAAATCATAAAAAAATAAATTGAATGTGACAAAATCTTAAATAAAACAAAAGCGCTGTTGAGGTGAACATTTTAGAGTTTTTCCAATCATGAGTCACAAGACAGAGTGCACGCACCAGACATTTTAATATGTCTCTGCATTGATTTGGAAGATAAAAAGTGGCTCTTCATTACAAGAAGAGACCCTGAGGGTCTGTGCACTGTTAACTTCAGACGGAGACAGATATGGATTCCCGTGCCTGTTCTCACCCTGGTCACTCAGCTCAGATATGTTTCAGGTTTAATATGTTCTAGGACCTCCATTAATGACGTGCCCTAAACCCCGACTAATTCATTTCCTTATCTTCCAGCCGGGCAGGAATGCAGGTTGCGTTTAAATGAAAACGCATTAACTGCCGTCATGATAGGAACACTGGCCTTGATGAGGTGAGAACATGCCTGTCTGACTACAACACTGATACATTGTCGAATTATCGGTGCTGTTTGCCGTGATGCCAAATAAAAATAATTGGTGCATGCTAAGACAGTGTTATCGTGTAGGATAATTAGTGGTTCTTGCTATGGCAGACATCTCTATTTGCTCGAATGCTCAACAGAGTTAAACTTCCCACACCGTTTGTTTTACGAACACGAATGTTACCTCAAATCATGCGGCTTGTTGAGGAGATGAACTGATTTCAGGTCAGTCTGGGATTAGCATGTTGCTTAGCTAACAACATGGCATTCTAATAAGCATAAAAAATTGCACAACAATGCCTTGGTAACCACCTAGTAACACCGTAGCAACCAGTCAGAACAGCTGAGCAACTGCAGTGCTCAGTTTTCAGCGTTGGTTCCAAAAGTATTTTTCCCATAGGGATTGTAGTCTCCTACAATAGGTTTACATGCATTCAAGGTCAAAAAAAAAAAAAAAAAAACTTTAATTTTCTCATAATATACATTGCAACATCACCTATTTTCTCACAGTGTCTGAAACTGCTCGATCAAGGATTCAGTCTCTAAATCCATCCTTTCCGAGAGCCTGCTCCGCTCTAATAGACCTTTATCACGCTTCCTATTTCCGGTAAGTGAAGCAGTGTATCGCTATTTCCGGTCCTATCGCAACGCAATCAAAGCTGAATTCTCTCGCCGGTGTTACTGCAGCGATCCGATGGCTCTAATTCTAAACAACGACATCCTTACCTCAGTTTTCACGATTTCCCAACACAACAAGAATAGAGGAAAGCATAGGTGAGACCGATACGGCGGGATAAAGGTCCGTCTTTTAAAATAATACACGGCGCGTACGTTCGTGTGTAGGAGACCTATGCATTTCCAAACTGAGGACGTTTACATCTCATATCTTCAACCTTCTGAAATGTTCCTATAAATATATTTCCCATAAATGTGCATTCTGAATAATAAATAAATGTTTTTCCCAACTGCTGCAGTCCAGTGCTCGTTTTTCTCTTACTGATTGTATTTCATATGTGTTGAATTTACATTTTTAAATGAATTTGACTGATTAGCTCCCTTGCGAAAATTAACCGTTTTTTTTTTTTTTTTTAAATAGAAAAAAATGTAGTAACCATGTTTTTTTCGCGGGTTGATTACCACTTGTATTACTACAAATACCATGGTTGATTTGTGGTTACCATGGTTTAACTATAACCATTGTTTACTTGTAGTAAAACCATGGTTAATTTTCGTAAGAGCAGTATTTAAAAAGATGAATAAATGCGCCTTAATGAATTTAATGACATGTTACGTAATCTTAATCAAAAATGCGTTGACAGCGCGACTGCTTTAAATAATAATTCTGAATTTTGACAAATGTTGTGAATTACATACAGTGAAATGATTTTCAATGAAAAATGACTAAATTATTTAATCCAAATGAATAAATATGTATTCTGACTGCAGCGTTGCCGTTACTAGTTAAGACGTGCACTGACACCTTGTGGTGAAATAATCACATATGAACGAGCTTTCTCAGATAAATTCTGTTCACGGCAATCATCAAAATATCTCTTCTCCTGTCTCTGAAAATGTCTGGATTTTGAAATTATCCTTATTTTAAGAGGCGTTTATTCAACTAGGTGTTAACATCACATTGAACATATACATAACCGGAAGAATCGATGCACTGCTTCGACGAGCACTTTCGGTAATCAATTCCGCTATGATAAAGGTCTGTTGGTCTACTCTGCTCTGATTGGTCAGATGGCTCAGTCTGTTGTGATTGGTCTACCCCTTATAGTGCGTGTCGGAAACGAAGCGGCCATTACCATATCTGAATTTCAGCTCTGGATCATCCTCAGCACTTGTATACATAGTGGTACGAACAGTAATGACAGCACCAACACGAACCAAACTCTTCCAGGCATCAGCTACCAATACAGTGTTTAAGGAAGGGTCAAAGTAGACGCTGTTAATGGGGTAGCCAATAAAGACCACATGCAGGGCTGTCCTTGGGTTTTGTGGTTCTGCGTGCGGCTCATGCATGTCATGTAGGACAGTACAGACATGCTTAAGATTCTGCTGGCTAATAGGCAGTGAGTTATCACAGCAGCTGTCAGACAGAGTAATCATAAAGAGCTCCCTGGTGTTTAAAGAGCATGGAGCACAGGACCTGCTTGTTTCTGATTGCATCGGGGCATCATGCATTGATTGCATCGACCCCCCTCTCCCAGCTTCCACAGAGCCGGATTAGCTGGAACTCTGCAGTCTTGTGAGGCACCTGATGAAAGAGATGGAGAAATCTTTCGCCCCCTCCTCCCCTCCCTTTCCCATTCTTTTGTTTTTACAGTGAGAGTCATTAGTGCATTACTGGCCAATTGTGTTGGCTCTGAACACGTGCCAGCACTCTCGCTACTTTAGAGAGATTTTTTGGCATAGTGTGAGCATATTATTTGGAGAGTGCAACAATTTATATTACATTCATCTTGCGCTGTGTGAGAGCCAGTATGCACTATAAAACTCATCTGATGTCAATACTTAAAATCAGATGTCAAAATAAGCTAAGAGAATCTAGAATTGAAAAACAAATTGATAAATAAGCACACTGCTGTAATTAGGCCAAATTAAGCATGCTTCAGGATCTAAACCAAACTGAGCTTATTTTGGCTCAAATATCCCTACAAAATTCCTTGGAGATAAAATGAATATATATATATATATATATATATATATATATTTTAACAGAGATATTTTCTGATGTAAAATAATTTGTGCTGCTGAAACTCATGTTAATTCAGTTAATTTAAGTTGTTATGGTGATCATAATGCATAATGATGAAAGTGTATTAAAAAAAAAATAATAATACATAAATAAATAAAAACTTGCTAGTTGTGGTCTCATCTCAGCACATTTACATTTAATGTGATGATAAATGATTTGATAATGAATACAGTGTTTATAATATTCTGTGACCATAGTTCCAGAAAATTATGTGTACATATTTCAATTGTAATTTAATATGCTCACAAATTCGAATTTAGTAATTAGATGTCAGAAGGCAAATAAGACTACAGACTTTAAAACGGGAATATAAAATAGGCATATATTTATTTTAAAAATAAGTATATGCCTTAGGCATCGTCAAAATCCATGGTGTTATTCATCACATTTGCTCTGGTGTGAATTTTTGGTCACAGTTTTGCTGGTTTCATAAAGTGTAAAAATGTAAAAATTTCTTACACCCTCATAAAATTAGAGGCAATTAATCCAAAATACCTCTTGTGTATAAACTTAATGGAACTGGCTGCTATTAAATGCTTGGCTGTGCTCCTGAAGAAAAAGAAGACAAAACAGCACATCGTTCCTCTTTGTCTGTCTTTTCTTCAAATCATGTGTTTGGTCTTGTAGGAAAAAAAAAAAAAAAAAAAAAAATTATATATATATATATATTGAAACTCTTTGACACCTCTATTTGATATTAAAATTGAGTTTTTGTGTTCAACATTCAATTTGTTTTCCATTTTGAACAGATACAGATGAAGATGGGACCAGCACATCCTGGCTGATGGAACATTTGATGATCTGAGTTTGAGTTATATTCTTAGTTGTTTTTGCACTATTTTCTTTTCTGTTGACTGTTTGTTAACATTGTTTTTTCATTGATTGATTATGCACTGCACCTGTTTCTTGTTTTATTCATTGGTTTGTATAAGTATATATTCGCTGAGTCTGAAATCGCATACTGTCTGAGTAGATACTACATTTGAATCTACTTCACGACTTTTAAAAAAGTATGTTCTATATAGTATGAATATGGGTAGTATGAATTAAATTTGGATGTACTACATCCGCCATGTTTTTACTCATTTAGTCATGTGACCTACCAGCCTCAGTTGTGTTGCTTCACTGCCATTTATAAATCCTCTCCTGTGGCCTCATGGGATAGTAAAGTGTCCATCAAATGCACACTTGAGAATCTTAAGTAGTAGGTTATCCGGCGACCTTTCGCCAACTTTTTTTTTCTTCCGAATACTGTGTATTTGGACATAACACTCTTTTGGCATACTGTTTTTCACATACTATAAAGTAGAGAAGTATTCGATTTTGTACGCATTGATTGAGTCAGTTTTCAGTTAGTCTTTGTTCAGTCTTCATTGCTTTTAGCTGGTTGTTCTGATCGCTGTATTTCCTGATTATCTTTGTTATTTTTTGAGTTTATTAAATAAGATACTGCTGCAAATAGATCCTGCTCTTTTCAAACCATGGTGTGATGACTACATAAAAAATGAATTAAATTAATAATAAATTATATTTTTTTACAGCGAGTGATGCTTGCCCATGCATTCTGGCTGATGGAACATTTGATGATCTGAGTTTGAGTTATATTCTTAGTTGTTTTTGCACTATTTTCTGTTCTGTTGACTGTTTGTTACCATTGTTTTTTCATTGATTGATTATGCACTGCACCTGTTTCTTGTTTTATTCATTGGTTTGTATAAGTATATGCGCTGAGTCTGAAATCGCATACTGTCTGAGAAGATACTACATTTGAATTTACTTCACGACTTTAAAAAAAATATGTTCTATATTGTATGAATATGGGTAGTATGAATTAAATTTGGATGTACTACATCCGCCATGTTTTTACTCATTTAGTCATGTGACCTACCAGCCTCAGTTGTGTTGCTTCACTGCCATTTATAAATCCTCTCCTGTGGCCTCATGGGATAGTAAAGTGTCCATCAAATGCACACTTGAGAATCTTAAGTAGTAGGTTATCCGGCGACCTTTCGCCAACTTTTTTTTTCTTCCGAATACTGTGTATTTGGACATAACACTCTTTTGGCATACTGTTTTTCACATACTATAAAGTAGAGAAGTATTCGATTTTGTACGCATTGATTGAGTCAGTTTTCAGTTAGTCTTTGTTCAGTCTTCATTGCTTTTATCTGGTTGTTCTGATCGCTGTATTTCCTGATTATCTTTGTTATTTTTTGAGTTTATTAAATAAGATACTGCTGCAAATAGATCCTGCTCTTTTCAAACCATGGTGTGATAAACTACATAAAAAATGAATTAAATTAATAATAAATTATATTTTTTACAGCGAGTGATGCTTGCCCATGCATCAAAACAAGCACAATGCTGTTACTAGGTTATTGTGGGTGGCTGCCAGGGCATTGCTATGCAGTTGTTAGCGTGTTGTGGGTGTTGATAAGAAGTTGCTAGGATATTGTGAGTGATTGCTTGACCACCCACAACACTCTAGGAACCACATAGCACAGTTGTTTTATAGGAAGTTGCTATGCTGTCGCTAGGACACTACACTGCGGTCGCTAGGGTGTTGTTGGTTTTTGATAGGAAGTTGGTATGATGTTGTGGGTGGTTGTTAGGAAGTTGTTATGCAGTTGTTATTGTGGGTTGTAGCTAGGGCGTTGCTTTGCAGTTGCTAGGGTGTTGTGAATGGTTGTTGGGGCATTACTATGTAGTTGCTAGGTTGTTGTATATGGCTTATAGGAAGTTGTTATCTAGTTGTTATTCTGAGTGGTTACCAGGGAGTTGCTATGCAGTTGCTAGAGTGTTGTGGGTGGTTGCCAGGGAGCTGCTATGCAGTTTCTAGGTTTTGGTCTAGCAACCACCCCAGCACCCTATATATGGTTTGTAGGAAGTTACTATGTAGTTGCTATGGTGTTGTGGGTGGTTGCATAAAAGCTGCTATGCAGTTGCTATTGTGAGTGAGTGGTTGCCAGGGAGTTGCTATGCAGTTGCTAGAGTGTTGTGGGTGGTTGTTGGGGCATTACTGTGCAGTTGCTAGGTTGTTGTGGGTGGCTGATAGGAAGTTGTTATCTAGTTGTTCTTCTGAGTGGTTGCCAGGGAGTTGCTATGCAGTTGCTACAGTGTTGTGGGTGGTTGCCAGGGTGTTGCTATACAGTTGCTAGTTTGTGGTCTAGCAAACACCCCAGCACCCTATATGTGGTGTATAGGAAGTTGCTATGCTGTTGCTAGGGTGTTATGGATGGTTGTTGGGGCATTACTATGCAGTTGCTAGGTTGTAGTGGGAGGCCGATAGGAAGTTATGTAGTTGTTATTCTTAGTGGTTGCCAGGGAGTTGCTATGCAGTTGCTAGTTTGTGGTCTAGCAAACACCCCAGCACCCAATAAATGGTTTGTAGTAAGTTGCTGTGTAGTTGCTAGGGTGTTGTGGGTGGTTGCAAAAAAGCTGCTATGCAGTTGCTATTGTGGGCGAGGGGTTGCCAGGGCATTGCTGTGTAGTTGCTAGGGTGTTGTAGGTGGTTGCCAGGAAGTTGCTTTGGACTTGCAAGGGCTGATAAAAGCAGCTTTACTAGAGTAGAGGAAAACTTCAATGTTTTAGCTAAAAGTTAGTTCTCAAACCTAACTATTCAAAACTCACCGTGTTATCTGGATGTACTGTAGCACTTAAAGATAAGCATTTGAGTCAGGCGTTGGAGGTTTGAACCTTGAGCATTGACTGTGCAGGCAGATAACAAGTTTTAGCAGGGTGCTAAGGCACTTACAACCCTCAAGATGAGAGGAGATACATTCATTAGTCCATGACCTGCAAGGTCCTTCGGTGTCACTATTCCCTCAGATCCAGATCTCACGTTATTGAATTCTTCTCCAAAAAGCAATAAGCAGCATCCTCTTTCAGAGCGGCTGGGGACATGGATGTTAGACAACACGCCAATATTAAAGAATCACAGCCCAGGCAAATGAAATTATGGAGCCTCTTGCTTACTAAAAGTCACCACCAACTGAACACCTCAACCAAACAGCACAATGACCTTCTTAAACTCAGATTCACCTAACCGATGCTTATCTTCCTTTTGCTCCTCTGGAATTAGGGTTTAATGCTCCTCAAATAATGATGTGGGAAGTAAAAAACAAAGATGACACTCATTTAGAAGGGTAGTGGAAAAAGCACTCAGGAACAGCTCTTTGAGGAAGGATAAGGATCTTTGTTTCGTTGAGCCTCGTTGGCTGTCTTAAGACTCTAGAAGCTTCTCAAACTATTATTTTGATTCTAAAGTGTTGAAAGAGCAAATAATCTTTGTGTTTCTTCTCATTCGGTACTAATCGTTCATGCTTTGATAAAAAACTAGGGAAATTGACTAATGTAGACCCTTATACTGTTCATTCTCACTGGCGTTTTGAATGAGTACAATGCAGAGGTAGCTAAGAGCATCTCTAAAGGTACTTCAGATGCAAACTGATTTGATGGACTTCGAGTGAAGGAATATTGTTCTGTGTGCATTCTTGAATTCTTATCAATATATTACTGAGCTGGACTGTGTGGCATTGGACAGTAAATTGGCTCTTTTATTGTCCTGGAATAATCTGATTTTCCTGTTCTATCTTGTCAAAAGCAGTGTTTTCTTGGACTTGTTTTTTTTATTTCCTCCAGCATCCCACACACTGAAGAGCCAGACTTTCACGTTTGAATGCAAGAGAGCATAGTTTTGGGGGAACTAGTGGATTTTGTTCCAAACTTTCTGGGATGGTGCTCATCTAAATGTGTTGTCATAGCAATGATATTTAAATTCCCTAAAGGCAGATTACTTTTGAGGATCTGGTGCTAATGCACATTTGGGAAACCCACACAACACATGTATAATGTGATAATATAACAATAAACTAACCTTTTTTCTTACCAGTAATTTATTTTCTGGCAGAACCTGTGTGTTAACTTTAAAAATCGTGTCTAATACTGCTCTCATGGGCTCTCTTTATTCTAGTACTATATTCTCCTGGGGGCGGTACTATATTTTTGTTCTGTTTCTTCAGGAATGACAAAGTGTCCCATGAGTTTTTCTGGATTCTTGTCCATATATACTCCAGGGCTGCTTTGCTATCTTAGTCAGCTTTAAAGTCAACATGAAATAAAAACAGATCCTACTTATTTTTTAAAAACAAATTTTTGGTCTCTTCAAATATCAGGGATGCAAACACATCAGGGGTGAAAAAGGTGAGAAAGATGTGACACTTCTCACGTTAATAGTTCATTTTAAGCGGGTACAATGGCGTTATTATAATGAAAAATGTAGAGAGCGCATTATTGTAACATGAAAGCGCATCAAATGCGCGAGCAATCTCTCCGCTCACAGGCAGATTCCCTTCTTGCACAAAACTGGACGCGCGCGCGCTCTCGCTCAGATATGTGTGTGCACTAACTTTGTCCTCCTGCATGTGCAGCAATGAATTTAGAATTGTCTTCTCTCCAGGATTTAATGTTGCCATAAGCTCAGGATTATAGTGTGGGCACCCACCGGTAGAAATATTAATTGGCGCATATATGCCAAGTTTGTCAACAAATGTAAATCAGGATTTCCCTTGAGAGGTATACCTAAAGTGGTTAGCGAAACGCCATGTCTTTAAAATAAGAAAACATTTCAGAATCCTGGATTATAATGCATCATTCATGAATGTCCCAAAGCCTTGTTAATGTGCATAAAGACTTCATCTAGTTTTTAAGATTTTAATATTAGTAACAGTGCTAATAATATAAGTTAGATGCCAAATATATTATACATTCTTTTAAGCTTAATTTATGATTCTGGATAATCTGGATTTTTAACAAAACATTAGAAAACTAAACAAAATAAGTAATTTACTTCAGGTTATGACAAAATGTTCTATTTAATGTTATCTATTTATAAACGTCTAAAATGGTATTTAAAAAAAATTGTTATTTTAAATGAATTCATTGTGTAAAAAAAATCGTTTGAAATGAATGAATGAAGACTTGTTTCGTCCAGAGTTATTGAACGAATCTCTATCAAGTACATTTTAAAAGTAACTGGTCGCCACCTACTGGCATAACAATGTAATACAATCTTTATTGGAAACGTAACCAAAGTCATTTCACTCGGCGGCCATCTTTGAAACGCCTCTCGGCACTCAAGTGCAGCTCCTATCTCTATGAATGGGGAAACATCAAATTCGATTAAATTTCATATTTGAAATCACCAATGAAATCTGACAACAACCGTCTCCGTTTTGTTTCCAAATGCTCGAATCATGTCAAAAAACGGTATTATTCAGGCTGGATGAAGCTAATGCGCATGCGCAGTCCTAAATGCGCGTCTCTTGCGTCTCATTTCAGAGGCACGCGTCTGACTGTTTCTATTAGAAACGGAGTGTCTAACGGCTGCTGTGACTTTACCAATCTGCGATTGGCTCTTATTTATAAGGCGGGACTTTTTCCGCCATTGTTGCACGTTTCACTTTCTCCCATTCAAAACAATACGAGTGACACGTCTTGTGTTATTGTATAGTCTTTGGCGTAACTTCAAAGGTCATCTACTCATTTTGATCACTGCCGCAAAATCAGTGTTTATATCTGGCCAGGATCTGCTCATTGTTGCAACCCCTTTTTACACTGGGGTTATTTACCCCACATTATTGTGTTTCTTGGGTCTGCGGTATTCCCTTCAAAGCTAACAAACCAGCGCGCCTTTATTTGTTGCTTAGTGATGGTTGTGTTGAAGTAAGGCCCTGTCCACACAAACACAGGTATTTTCAAAACCGCAGCTTTTTCTATGCGGTTTGGCCGTTCATCCACACGCAAATGCAGTAACCGGTAACTGAAACCAAACTTTTTTGAAAACTCCGGCAAGAAACTCCGGTTACAACTGTCGTGTAGACGGTGAAGCCGGAGATTTAGGCCTGTGACATCGGAGTGCGTGCTGTTATCTTCTATGTTTGACGTCAGATTGTGTCTTCTTTGTTTACGAGAGGTGAGTTTATGCAATAAAGGACGTAGCTAAAATATTGCTGCTAATAACTGTGCTAACAGGGCTTATAACATGTATACAGATACATGCACAGTTCTCCCATTATATTGCGGAACAGAGGCGTCAGACATTTTCCTCCCATAAAGAAAACGACATTAAATTGACATTAACAGACCAAACTTAGTAAACGCTATTCTAATAAAGCATACTATACAGAAAAATTGGTTTGTGCAGTATTTGATCTTTTAATATCACTTTAAGCGACGTTGAGCTTTTTCTTTATAACGGTTTTCTATCGGAGGAAAACACAATGTGTAATTAAACGAATTGCGTTCATATTCTGGGCTCATCTGCTTTACTGTACATAGTATGGTTTATTAGTATGATGTTTACTGAGTTTGGTCTTTTAATAACACTGTTTTAGTACATTAAGCCACGTTAAGCGTTTTTCACGTTAAGTGTTTTAGAATGTCCCAGTCACGACTTTTTTTTTTACTTTGAATAAATATGTCACATTGTATTGTTCTGGTTTATGGAATTAATAATAATAATAATAATAATAGTAAGAAAATGCTTAATAAAATGACAATGTTATAGCCTACCGGAACCAGTAATAAACTTTTTTCCAGGCTTCTGATTGGCCAGCATGGATTTTGACAGCGCTTCATAGTGTGTTTTTGCGTTTTCATGTGGACGGAGATTTTTTTTTTTTTAAACTGCTTGTGTGGATGCGATTTTTTTTTTTTTTTATTAAAACGAAGGAGGAAAACCCGAGTACATGTGGACTAGGCCTAAGTCATAAATGCGCAGGTGCTGATCAATTCGACTATATTAAATTGACTCATTAGTTGAGTATGTGCGCTAAATCTGCGCATATTACATACACTTCGCCAGCAATTTGAGTGAACAATTTTTTGAAACATAACCTAAATCGCCTAGTGATTTGACATTGTTACCATCCACAGTTGATTTTTTTACCCGCATTTTTTCAGCTGTTCATTTCAAACCGTCATTATGAAATTGCACAGAACATCTTGTGTGTGTAAAAGCAAACTGTTTAATTACGTTATGACAATATAATATAGTAGAGCTCAACTAAAGTTGTATTCGTTGGCAAAATGGTAGGTGATACAAGTTGCATTTGATAATAACGCTAACAACGTTAAAATAAAAACAAGTCAGCCATGTCAGGCTTATTAACAGTCCCAAGCTTTACATATCGATACTTATGCCAATTAAATGAAGGTTATCATAAAGCTACTTTACGAGATTCTTACGCATGCGGGCAGACCTAGCGGAGATTAATCTGTTGTGAGTATTTGGGGTCGCTTCAAACCGTGGACATGAAAAACAACCCGCGGCAACAGTGTAAAAGTAGGCCAAATCTGCGGGAAAACATTGGAAACATTGAATCTAACTCTTAATTTAGACTGAATTTAGATTAGATTAATTTATTAATTTAAATCATTTTAAGCAATTCTGAGGGCCCTTGACACCTGGTTGAGATTATATGTTTTTTTTTCCCTGATGCAAACTGAATAAATCATGTGACATGATGTAAAAAAAAAAAAAAAAAAAAGTTTTTTTGACCAATACGAGACGAGTTATATAAAGGTAGATGCAGACACTTATTCTCTAGATAGAGCATTTATTTGAAGACCTCAACAAAGATTGCTTGAATCTCTCTCTCTCTCTGTCTGTCTTTATGTTCTTCCTTTCATCCTTCCGCTCAGGTCCATTACACATTAGCACTTGCAAACACCAGCACACACACTTAAACACACAGCGCTATGCTATGCAGAAGACACATAGAAACTGCGGGTGTTTCTCATATAAAAGAGATAATGTTGAAGTTACCAAGTGAAGCGGACAGCATAAGGAAAAGTATGCATGGCAACGGCTGTATTAAAGCCACGGGTCGTTTAGATCAGGACTCAGGAGACACTTTTAATTGACAAATTTTATCTAATAAGGTTCTGCGCACCGCTGGCTTTCTCCCTTTAAATCACCTCTACCTGAGCCAAGAGGTTGTAAAATACTCGGTGGAGATATTGATCCGAAAGATTTACTTAAATGTCATGTGGTTCTAGAGGCCGCTGTCACTGTTAAATTTAGAGAGACTCTTCAATAAACCCTCAAGGCTTTTTCCTCATATAGGCCTTTCTTATGAATTAATTGGATGAAAATGGAAATGCATATGCATATATAATGAGGTCATTTTTTAAAAATGTACTTTGTAATAACATTTCATTTTATATTTAGCATAAAATAGGCCCGCGCCGTTCAATATTTCCCAGTGCTCATAAATGTGTTCATTTCAGAGTGAAGCAAATTAGGAGCAAACAGATTGGCTGAAATGGGAGGCATGTTTTTTGGCTGACACGCAAAGCATTTCACTGTGGTTGACGGTGGACTTTGTTTGTTTGTTTTCCCCATGACAGCTGTTTCAGACTCGACCACACAGCAATTTATGAGGGCACTATGGACAGTTTATCATAGACAGAGCATAGAGCATACAGCATTCATCACAGAGGGAGCCAGGACATAGCCAGGAGAGCAATTCCAGGGGCTACCAGTTTGCAAGGCACGGCATGAATCACTGCCAAAGCAAAGGCACAGAAAAGGAAAAGAGAAGAAAAACACTTAAAAAAATATAGTTCACCCCAAGATATATAAGAATGGACTGCAGTAAATCCTTCTGCACATCACGGCTTTAGATACCAATAGAGACTCCTCAAGAACAGCACATAGGGGAAAGCAGGGATGATTGCAATGCTCAATAAATTTCAGTAATAACACTGAATGCACAACCCGCTCACAGTGGCCATATGCAGCTATATGCAAGCACAATTCAGCCCTACTCCCAAAGTAATGGACAGTTGCAATATTTATCGACACAGAGATATAAAAAAAGTTTTGAGTGAATTAAAATGTCTTCATTTTCAATAGGTTGTTTGCAGTCGCTTGGTTCTGGTGATACGCAAAATTAATGTGGAGGGCAAGCAGTGAAAATTAGAACGAAAGAGATGGAGAAAAGTCCACACTGTGCTGGTGTGGAAAGGTATAAACAGAAAATCACAACATAGTTTGGATGTGAACCTTATGTTATGAAGAGAAGCGATTTTTCTACTGAATTGAAAGACTTGACTGCCATCGAGGAGGTAGATATAGAGAATGTGAAGCTGCTCAGTTCTAGTCTGGGTTTGTTTATATCGCGCTGTCTTTCTGCTAGTGACGTTAAAGGCAATATTTGTGATTTTCTGTTGTGATCGTGAAAAATGACGCCATTTATGCTGAATCGAGAATTGCAACAGGAGCTCACATCATCGTTCAGGGAAAAAACTGGACGGTGTAATACAATTTTCATCTAAAAACACATTAAGGGAAGCGGGTTGAGGAGGTGACGGCGGGACGCCGTATATCAGATCTAATAATGTCACTGATTAACCTATCACTCAATAAAATAATCACATAGCTGAGTGTTTTTGAAAGTGTTGTATTTTGTTTGGTTTTATAATTAACATTACATTTGCGAGTATGACTCTCACTCGGCTTGTGAATGAGTATAACTTGCACGCAGCCACTTCAAAACTGTTCACAAGCTTCTATGGGTTTGATTTTGGTTGTCATTTGTTGAATTAAATTTAAAAAATTTATAAAAATACAGTCGGTGTCTGTCCGCTGAATGCCCCTCTGATTCTCTTCCGTGGTCATATGGGAAAATGAATATTTACTAAGACCCTTCCAACAAAGAAATGGATTGACTTCTGTTAGCTTGTTGAACACATTTTTTTTATTTGGACATTTTCTACCATACGATGGCTGAAGCAGCAGCGCGTGACACTGTTTTCACGGTAACCAGATCAACATTGTGAACAGAATTCTTCAAAACTGAAGTGAAATGATCACGATAAAATAGCTTCTCTTCCCTGCAAATGATGCCATGAAGAATGTCATTATTTAACCAAGTCAAAAACAACAAAGGTAAGCAGGTATCCATATTCATTTCAGTATCAGCAGATGCAAAACGCTATAAAAGGTGACAACTTTTAAAGTTAAAAAAAGCTCATTGTGGTTTCTTGGTTTTATAGATTTGAGCAACCATAAATAACGCAAAACATAGGAATTTTGAGTTTGTGATAGGATTCCTATATAGAAAAATCATTGCTTGCCCTCCAGCCGCATTTCACGTGCAGCAGTGACGTCATGTGCAAACAAGCTATTCCTTGTAAATTTGCCATAATGTCAATTTGTCATTCATTTTCAATAATTATGTTTCCTTTTTTGTGCCCGATTTGGTTGCAGTTACAAAAAAAAAAACAAAAAAAATCAGTGCTGTTTCTGTTTGTATGAATATAATGGCTGCTTTTAGGATAGTGGAAATGAGTCCAGCAAATGAAGAATACACAAATAAACCACCAAACACACATTTTACATGACTGTAAATATTAAAATGTGGATGAGGGATAGATGTTAAAGCACTATTTTAAAACCACTGTTGTTATTAAAAAGTGAGTCTATGGGAATCTATGTACAACCTGTCTGTTATCGCAAAATAAAACCCTTCAGGATTGACCTCTATTGCATATTACAGGACTACTCACTAAATAAATGCAATGTTGACATGATGATGGTAAATATCAGCCACAATCAAGTATTCTAAAGAGCCACATAACGGGCGGTTCACAGAGTACACATTTATGCATTTCACTGCTCTGCTTTTTCATTGTAAACATATGCTAGATGGAAATCTTTTGACCATTGCATTCATGTTTTTTTTTGCAGTGTCTCGTGATCTTGATCTAGAGATCTTGCATTTTTCCCATTCTATTGCTCACATCTGATAGCATTTATTATACATAGTTTTTTCCTTTCTGCTCTCTCCTGAGGGATAATAGTTGATGTTTGCACAAGCGTGTTTGGCTCTCAAGAGAGAGTTGAGGCGATGCATTCGTGTCTATTCTCGTATGATTCTTTTCAGAATTATAGTTTCTACATTTTGTGATGCGGTCGCAGTATGGGTTCCACCTAGGCCTGGGGTTAGGGGTTATGGAAGACAGACTTTATGGAAAACATTTCTGTCTGGACATGACTGTCCAAACATACCTATGAATAACCGAGCTCCGCCTGGATAGCAGTATCAAGTTGTTAGGCTTTCTGTAAGCTTCTTTTGTAAGCTGTCCTGTGCATAGGATGTTGTTAGGTTCTCACTTTAGAGAGTTATGCTGAGGCCTCCGTCCTCAGAGCTCAGTTAAGCAGTATGCTAGGTTGTCAGGCTTTGTGTAAGCCTCCTTAGCTACTGCCTTTTCAATATTGGCGCTAGTCAAGTCATTCTTCTGAGGCTTCTGCTCCCTAGAGCTCCGCCCAGTCAACGATTTTTAGTTGTTAGGCTTTGAGCTCGGCAGGCAGTAGTGCTGAGTTTGGGCTCTTTGTGAGCCTTCTTGGCCACTGCTTTCAGAATGAAGCTGGTTGTGAAAGCGTTATCTGACGCCAAATAGTTTACCAAGTAGTAGGCTCTCAGGGAGCCTCCTTAGTTACTGCTTTTTTATGGAGCATGTTATGCCCTTTCACTATGAGTGGCATTTTTGATTAGGACGCTGCTAGGCCTCCTCTTGTTTTAGAGAACTGTCATGTTGAGGCCTCCATCCGCAGAGCTCCACCAAGCAGTGGTGCTCGGTTGTCAGGCTTTGAGCCTCCCTGGCCACTGTCTTTAGGAAACACCATGGGTTTCAGTAGACAGTGTTGTCAAGTCTTAGTCTTCTTTTCAGTTTCCTTAGCTACTGCTTTTATAGAAATTGCTCCACCTGGGGCAGCATTGCGTTGTTAAGCACATTGCTAGCCTCCTTGATGGGAGCTTGACGGTGCTAGGCTCTCGAGTTCCTCGGCTGCTTTTTTTTTTTGCTAGGCCTTCTCTTTTTTAAGAAATATTGTTCAGTTAGGCCTCCACTCCCCCAAAGCTCCACACTCTAAAAATTATATTTCCGAGTTGTAGGCTCTCTTTGAGAATTCTTGGAGCTGCCCTGGGTATAGAATGTAGTTAGGCCTCCTCTCATTTGGAGAGTCAGCACTTCAGGGCCTCTGTTCTTGGAGCCAGATTTGGGCTGTAGGCTCTCCCTCCTGAGCCTCCTATTGGGCATCTAGGTTGGGAGTTGTTAGGTCTCCTCTCAATTTAGAAAATCGCTAAGCTGAGGCCTTCTCTCTTAGATTCCGGCTTTGTTTGCTATGTTTTAGGCTCTCTGTCAGCTTCCTTTGTCTACTGGCCTCCTCTCGCTAGAGAGAGTTGTCTTTATTGAGGGTTCCGCTCCCCAGAGCTCCACGAGGATAGCAATTGCAAGTTGCAGGCTCTCTGTGAGCCTCCTTGGCTACTGCTAGTGTTGATAGGCCTCCTCTCACTAGAAAAAGTTATCTTTATTAAGGCCTCCACTCTCTTGAGCAGAGCATATCCTGAGCATGGGTGTTGTTAGGTCTCCTCTTGATTTAGAGAGTCGTCATACTGAAGCCTTCGCTCCTAGAGCTTGGATAAGGTTTGATAAGTAGTTAGGCTCTCTGTGAGCCTCCTTGGCTACTGCAAGCGTTAATGGGCCTCCACTCTCTAGAGAGTTATCCTTATTGAGGACTCCGCTCGCTTGAGCCCCACTAGAATAGCGAGTGGTAGGCTCTCCGTGAGCCTCCTTCCAGGATATCCTGAGCATAGGGAACTGTTAGGTCTCCTCTCAAGTTAGAGGGTTGTCATACTGAGGCCTCCGCTCCTAGAGCTCGGCTAGGCGGTAAGGTAGTATGCTAGGTCATTAGGCTCTCTGGGAGCCTCCTTGGCTACTGACCTCAGTGTGGAGTGTTGCTAGGCCTCCTCTCATTATGAGAGTCATTGTATTGAAGCCTCTACTCTGCGGAGCTACGCGGGCCAGTTAAACTACATTTTAGCTCTTTCTGAGGTTTCTCTGTATTGCCCTTGGGTTAGATTGGTGCCTAGGCCTCTTTTTTTGAAGCCTCCACTCTTCAGGCCTGCCTGAACAGAAGTCCTGAGTGTTAGGCTCTCTGTGAGCCTCCTTGGACGCTTGCCTGAACATAAATGTTGTTAGGCTTCCTCTTTTTAGAGTCATCCTGTTGAGGCCTCCATTCTTGACAAGCTCCAGTCTATGATCGTGCTGCTGGTGTGCCTTGGAGATGAGGACTCCTGAGTCCTTCGACTTTGCTCAGCCAATAGGGCACTCATCCCTTCAGCATGACAGTGTGGGTATTCCGTTCCCCATAGTGACTCCTAGGGGATGCAGCGCGAGTTCCCTTTCAAAAGAGAAGGTCTCAGGTTACGCATGTAACCATGGTTCATTGAGAATAGGGAACGAGATGCTGCGTCCCTTTGCCATGCTTTTGTTTTTTTTTGCACACATCTCCTTCAGACAAGAAGTGGATGACATTTTTGCACAGGTGCCCTCTTATACTCTCGGTCTCACTAGTGGTGACGTCATAGGCTGCCGCCTGCCAATGTCAAGTTCATTGTTATGTTTAGACTCAAGCTTCGGACACCTGTCATGCCCCCATAGCGACCCCTAGGGGACACAGCATCTCGTTCCCTGAAAGAGGGAACGGAGACATACATCGGACAGACCAACCAATAGGAAGCATGGTTACATGCGTAACCTGAGACGTTTTCTGAGCAAGTGTCGACTGCGAGAAATTATACAGCATGAGTGTTCTTAATATCATTGGTCTTCATATAAATCAGACCCAACTAAGTTACTATATTTGACAGTAGTAACTGCTAATATGTCAATGCTTGAGTCAAGATTTCAAAGCCATACGCTAAACATTTTCTCAATGAGCAAAAACTAAAATCGGTCACAATTATCCCTGCTTCATCCAGAACCATTATAATGTATGAATCTCATCAGAGATGTTGTATTGTATTGTATTTCAGGGTTCAATTATCCTCTCACATGCCCTATAATCAAAATCAAAATGTTAATTCAGGTCAGAGCAGCGGTACTATATATTGCTCTGTTCATGTGAAACTGGATCAGTGGGTAACACAACTGTCCCATGGCAGCCTGGGTCATTTTAACATAGTTTTTAATAATGATAACATGTACATTTGCAAAAAAACTGGAATTGAGTTAATTTCTTAATTGTTCACAAGTCTCCACAGAGACTGCATATACAGGATGAGTACACCAGGTAAAAAAAAAAAAAAAAGAAACAAAAAAAGGTTTAAATTCAGTCCACACATTGATCTAAAATGAGTGTGACACCCCTGGGTTAGAAGCTGTCAGTGAACTGCTAAGATGAATAGTGCAGTTCCACTGAAATCTATTAGTCATGTAACAGGCCTAAGCAGCTCATGCATTATTTCTAACTAGTTTAATGGTGAAACAATAGGACAAAGGACAAATTTGCAGAATGGCAGTTGTGGTGCAAGGCCAACTTATCATAATTCAGCATTTGTGACAGATATTTCAAAATTAAGCACAGTTAAACAGCTTCTGCAAAACTATTTCCCAAACAAAATGAAACTAATTATTGAAAGCATGTGCACTATTTTGATATTTCTAGTGAAATTAGGGTGAAATCCAGCAAATGTGACATTAGGATGTGCTAATTTGTTATAGCTTTTCTGCGCTTTTATGTGGGGCTTTTGGACTAAGGTAACGATTTTTGATGTCTTAGAAGGCAATATGATCACAGGTACTGGATAAACTTGATAAATCTTTATGTGGTACACTAGGCTATATATATATATATATATATATATGTTTGTGGTCAGCAAAATGTATGTTTTTGAAAGATGTTTTGAACCAGATTTTTTTTTAATCTAATAAATGCAGCTGTGGTGAGATACTTTTTTCAAAAAACATTAAAAATATCGATGCCAAACTTTTGAAAGGTATTGTATGTGATTTTTTATATATATATATATATATATATATATATATATATAATCAAATTAGCAATCAAAGGTCGTCCAATACAAAAAGTCACTAGACACACACACACAAAACATGTATATATATATATATATATAAAACTTATCAAAAACATGTTCTTGTAAAATATATTTGTAAAAAGAAAATTATTGAAATGTTGAATTTATGTTTTGTACATTTTGTGAAAGAAGCTGAATGTTTTGCCAAGACATTTATCCTCCCACCCACCAAACAAGTTTTTAATTATGCCGTTGAATATTACATAAAAAAAAAGCTTGCTTTTGAAAAATTCTCAAAACTGATTCTGAGTGAGCATCCTGAAATTATGCTGGTGAAAAGCTTTAAATGGCACTGAAACATATTACAGATCAAAAGGACTCAGTATTGTGACATTATGGAGGTAAATCTCCAATAAATGTTTTTTATTAAATTTGCTTTAGAAAATGTACACACATTAAACAATCAACATGCACAGCTTTACTATACACAGTCCAATTCTTTTCAATATGAAAACGGTATTCAGCTCGAGTACATCATCTCACAGAGATAAGTATTAAATAAACAATGTATTAATACAGAAATATCAAAACATTAGGTCAAGTGTTGTTACACACATATTCAACATATGGAGGGTGAATGTATTTGAATCTAACACACGAAAACACTTAAGTTAATCTTGATCTTGTCGTCATTTAAACTAAAAAGGAACAAAATATCACCTTACATTCCACTACATAATCTTTCCGCAAATCAAATCTGTGACAGTCATAATCAAATTGCTTTACTTTTAAAGGACAACACTTGACCTTTAACAAAAAAGCTATTACAAGTTTGATGTCATAAAACCAAACCAACAAAACAATACTTACAAAATACAAAACACTTTTACCTTTTTTTTCTGAAGCAATCACATAAACCAGATTTTTTTTCTTTTCTTTTTTATACATTTATAATAAGCACTTAAGGATCTCAAATGAAGTACTCTGAAGCAACTCCAGAAAAAAAAAAAAAGAAAAAAAAAAAAAGGAATAATATCCACAAAACGGGCTGACAAATAATAATAAGCACTTAAGGATCTCAAATGAAGTACTCTGAAGCAACTCCAGAAAAAAAAAAAAAGAAAAAAAAAAAAAGGAATAATATCCACAAAACGGGCTGACAAATAATAATAAGCACTTAAGGATCTCAGATGAAGTACTCCGAAGCAACTCCAGAAAAAATTATGAATAATATCCACAAAATGGTCTGACAATTCAGAACAAAATACACAAGTCCCAACAGGCACCTCAGCAGCCATTATCAAAGGTTAAATCAAAATCATGCAGCAGCCTTCATCCCTGACACAAAAAAACATTCAAGAGCTTCAACAGTTTGATGTGACATCTATATTGTACGGCAAGTCTGTAGGGACAACGCAGAGCGTTTTCTTTTACTCTCACTTCAGACTGCTTCTTATTTGACCTTACAAATCAAAACCAAGGCCGAGTGTGCGGGGCGGCCTTGAACAACGCCCTAGAGTCTCCTCAAATGTGCATAAGTGAGAGTCGTACAAAGGCCCTTTGAGTGCGGTCATCCTAAAATGACACCGAAAAGGTGGCTACGTCCCTTTTCGTAAGCAGAAACAAAAGAACGAAAAGCAAACCTGCTCCTCGTCAGCTCGCCTTGCTGTTCATCTCACATCCATCTTGTCTCGGCTGTTCTAATAACCATTATTCCCTTGCAGATTTGGTCAAAAGCCCCCGCAGGGCGCACTGTCATTTATTAGCGCGGTTTAATGGCTTCTACATCTCGGTAAGGATCAGTCAAATCGTGTGCTTTCAGTTCATGGCTTTCAATTTTTCATTATTCTCGTGTTTTATATCTTTTTGGCAGCAAAGTGTGAGGCCATATGTGTTTTAGTATTGTGATACACAAGTATAATAATTAGTTACCGGGACTAAAAGAGTCTAAAGCAGTTCGAGCGCTACTGTGTAAGCAGATTTTTGTTTCCAACTTTCCTAAACACATCTGATTCAGCTGATAAAGGCCCTGAGGAGCATCTGGTGAGTGGCCTAGAATCTGCACCGCAGTCCAGCACAGCGAGAAAGTACCAAATAAAACACAAGCTATTTATCTGAGGTTTGCTAAACAAGCTTAAAAAAGTACCAGAACTTTTAACAGTCACAGAAGAACAAGTCACAATGTACATGGCCAGAAATCTAACAAACAAACAAACAAAAAAGAAAACGCCAAGTGGCTCTTAGCAAGCATTCAGCGGTTCTGGTTTAAGATGCAGCAGATGTTTGCAGTATCCAGCGCTGCCCGTCGTTTTAACAGCTAGAGATGCGCTGATATCTGTACTAAAAGCAACGGCTGATTTGATGCTGTTGCTGTTGAAAATGCTCGCTCAGATGTAACTGAGTACAGATAACCACAGGGCAAAGAAAATAACACAAGCTGATTGATGTTATATATAAAAACAACTTAAAATGGAGTCAAGAATGTGTTTTGAGTTTATGCTGTAGTGCTTAACATTAACAATGAGTTTAAATGAGATTATTAATGCATTAAATGTGCCCAATCCATCTCACTTTACTGTACCTGACAATTGCAGCGCTATAATACTGATATTGGGTACTGGAGGAGATCGAAAGGGACTCTAAATCTCAAAATATATTGGTAACACTTTACAATAAGGTTTCATTACTTAACATTAGTTTACATTAAGAATGAACAATACTTCTACAGCATTTATTAATCTTAGTTAATTTCATCATGTACTAATACATTATTAAAACCAAAAGTTGTATTTGTTAACGCACTGCGAGCTAACATGAACAATTAATGTGTTTTTATTAACATTAACAAAGATTAATAAATAGTGTAACAAACAGTATTGCTCATTGTTAGTTAATACAATGTTAACAAATGAACCTTACTGTAAAGTGTTACCAATATATATATATTTTTAAAAATGACACGACAAAATGTATTGAGTTATCCCTTGCGGAAAAGAAGTACACTTAAGTTAAGCATGCTTTTAAAAAAAGATAAATTAGAAATTAAAATATATTTTAATGTCATTTCTATTGAAACTTGTATGTCGTGTATTTAAATCTTTTTTTAAACGCATATTTGTAACGATGAAGTTGCAATTTAATACATTTAAAATATATTACCTTTAAATGTAATATTGAACAACACACTACAGTTAAAATGATAATCGAGTACTTTACATGCGCTTTAGTATGTTAGTGAAGACATCAAAATAAGCGTACTTCTTTAAAGCACGACAAAATGTTATTAAAATACACTTTAAAGTTAAAATGGCCACCGCATACGTGTGATTGTGAAGTCCATGAGACCGGAGGGTGTCCCATTTGTCATTTTAGGTTTCAGAAGGGCGCTCTCGAGTGCCCCCTTTGCGGTCGATACGTGCCCACGATGCACACTTTTGCCGAGCCCGCACTGAAGCGAGCTCCGCAGCAGACTTCTACCCAACAGTCAAAGCGCCGCTACTTTGCGAATGTGCAGACTTGTAGGAAGACAGCGAGTGTTTATGGTGCCATTTGGGACAGGGCCTAAGTGAACTCTTTAAAGGGATAGTTCACCCAGAAATAAATATTCTGTCATCATTTACTCACCCTCAAGTTGTTCTAAACTGTACGATTTTTTACGGTATTTTTACAAAATCTTCTTTTGTTGTTCAGCAGAAGAAAGAAACTCATACAGGTTTGGAATAACCTGAGGGTGAGTAAATCGTTTTTTGGGTGAACTATCCTTTTAAGTACACTTAAGTGGCCTTTTATTTCATTATTATTATAATATCATTATTACTAAAGTACAGTTTTTTTTTACACTACAAAAGCATATTGAATACACTCCAGAATGTCTGTTAGTGTGGAAAGAAACTCTAATAACGCTCATATTGTAATAATGTAATAATTGGTTGCTCATCTCATAATTGCATGTTCACACATGCATTACGAAAAGGGCATTTCTGATAAAAAAAATAATGGTGTTTCTTGATTAAACCAAATCATTATGACTGCATTTAAGTCTTAAGTGTCTAAAGGCTTAATAAAATTTTGAACATCTCTGGCATATTTATAAAAGCCCATTAAGTTCCCTTAATTTATTATCTTATGATATAATTACTATATTGTTGTGAGTGTAGACAAATGTACCCATAACCTCTCCTAGTGTTAACGCAGATCAAATCAGATCAAATATCACAAAACCTGTGACTGTAGCACTGTGACAATCAAGAACACCAGAGTCTTGTAGCTGCAACATGGTGCCTGGAGCAAACAAATACAAGCCTTGTGTGTGTGTGTGCTAAAACATAGATAAGGCACAGAGACAACTCTTGAACAAATAACTGAACTGGTAAGCAAAGGCTAAATATTAATTAATGATGTGAGTACAAAACAATCACGAGTATAACAAACAGCAGCTTAAAGGGACCGTTCACACCTTCTGTCGTCATTTATTCGCTTTTATGTTGTTCTAAATGATTTACTTTCTTCTGTGGAACATAAAAGGTGAATTTTTAAAGAATATACTGACTGCTCTGTTTAATACTGTAACATAAGATGTGATTTAAAGGGATAGTTCACCCAAAAATGAAAATTATCCCATGATTTACTCACCCTCAAGCCATGTATATACAGTATCTCACAGAAGTGAGTACACCCCTCACATTTTTGTAAATATTTTATTATATCTTTTCATGTGACAACACTGAAGAAATGACACTTTGCTACAATGTAAAGTAGTGAGTGTACAGCTTGTATAACAGTGTAAATTTGATGTCCCCTCAAAATAACTCAACACACAGCCATTAATGTCTAAACCGCTGGCCACAAAAGTGAGTACACCCCTAAGTGAAAATGTCCAAATTGGGCCCAAAGTGTCAGTATTTTGTGTGGCCACCATTATTTTCCAGCACTGCCGTAACCCTCTTGGGCATGGAGTTCACCAGAGCTTCACAGGTTGCCACTGGAGTCCTCTTCCACTCCGACATCACAGAGCTGGTGGTTGTTAGAGACTTTGCGCTCCTCCACCTTCTGTTTGAGGATGCCCCACAGATGCTCAATAGGGTTTAGGTCTGGAGACATGCTTGGCCAGTCCATCACCTTTACCCTTAGCTTCTTTAGCAAGGCAGTGGTCATCTTGGAGGTGTGTTTGGGGTCATTATCATGTTGGAATACTGCCCTGCGGCCCAGTCTCCGAATGGAGTGGATCATGCTCTGCTTCAGTATGACACAGTACATGTTGGCATTCATGGTTCCCTCAATGAGCTCCCCAGTGCCGGCAGCACTCATGCAGTCCCAGACCATGGCACTCCCACCACCATGCTTGACTGTAGGCAAGACACACTTGTCTTTGTACTCCTCAACTGGTTGCCGCCACATTCTTTTTTTCAGATCCTCAGAGAGTTCTTTGCCATGAGGTGCCATGTTGAACTTCCAGTGACCAGTATGAGAGAGTGAGAGCTATAACACCAAATTTAACACACCTGCTCCCCATTCACACCTGAGACCTTGTAACACTAACAAGTCACATGACACCGGGGAGAGAAAATGGCTAATTGTACTCACGGTTTAGACATTAATGGCTGTGTGTTAAGTTATTTTGAAGGGACAGCAAATTTACACTGTTATACAAGCTGTACACTCACTACTTTACATTGTAGCAAAGTGTCATTTCTTCATTTTTGTCACATGAAAAGATAATAATAATAATAATAATAAAAGATTTACAAAAATGTGAGGGGTTGTACTCTCTTCTGTGAGATACTGTAACTATTTTCTTTCAGATGAACACAATCAGAGCTATATTTAAAAATACCCTGGCTCTTCCAAGCTTTATAATGTTGCGGGTTAGGGGTGAGATTTTGAAGCCCCAAAAAATTAATCCATCCATCTTAAAACTAATCCACAAGGCTTCAAGGGTTTAATACAGGCCTTCTGAAAGAAAGCGATGGGTTTTTGTAAGAGAAATATCCATATTTAAAACTTTATTAACTATAATAACTGGCTTCCATCAACGGCTGTACACAAGTCGAGTTCTGGCAGAAGAGTGACCTCTGACCCGACGTATGACATAGGATGTAGGAGTAGCGTACGCTTAGACGCCTTTCGCGGTTAAAACAAATAGGGCTGTGCAACAAACACAATCTCCTCTTCTCTTATATTGAAATCCTCCAACATTTCTCATTTTAGACTTCTAATTCCTGACCGGTATTTTGTTTTGCTCTATCCTCTGCGCCTCCGCGTTCAATACGTCCTGCGGCGGGTCAGAGGTCACTCTTCCGCTGGAACTAGAACTTTTTGGAACCTTTACTTTATATTGTGTTGTGAATAATAACTTACATTTTGGCTTGTTTCACATGGAAATTTCTTGTGTGACTTTGAAAGAGTTGACATATAGCATGCAAGTTGTATGGACCACTTTTAAGATATTTTTATGGAGTTTTTATGGTCTCTACAAAGCTTAAAAAAGCCTCAGTCTCCATTCATTATAATTTCATGGGAATGAGCGCCCAGCACCCACAGAAAAACAAAAGTCACACGGCAACAACATGAGAGTGAGTAAATGATTTTTGGGTCAACTAATCCTTCAATTAATGATGTGATAATTACAAAACAACCACAATTTTAACAAACAGAAGCTTGTTAACTACTAAAGGATGTTAACTACTTTGGCATGTACATGGAAGTAAGGCATTTGTTCTGAGGGATCAATGAGAAGATGGAATCTTAGTGCAGTATTATGACTCATCCCTCCTCGTACACCAGTATACTGCAAATACCTTCAGCTGAAACCTTGTTAGGGTCTCGGATCACTTGCAAGGAGACAATGATACACAGTACATAACATGCACACGAAATCCGACCACCGTGACGCTGACGTTTTCCTGTTACGCTCCTCAAACGGTTCGCCGGGCATTGCCTCAGATAACCACGGAGAGATGGATCAATAATCTTGCCTCAGAAGCGTTTCGGTGCACCTCTCCAACGGTTCCACTGCGAGGAAGAGCACGGACAATCAAACCAATCAGAGGACGTCCGGTCGCAGTGTCGATAATGCGATGATAGAAAGCAAGGAGGCGGGGATGGTGTTGGGTCGCCAGGCTCTGGACCCTCGTACACTCATACCTGGAACATGGAAAACAGTCTTTAAGGCTCTGAAGATGATTACCTTGATTTTATAAATAAACATAAGTGCTGCATGTTTCAATGTAGCAATGTGGCGCTGATGCACATTCTAAAGGTTTGTACTTTCAGAGCAGCTGGCATAATGCACATTTATGCCAATATATTGCTCATGATCTACTGTTAATGATGAATTATGACAATGTTTTTGTCTGGGCTGCCCCGCAACAGGAAGGAAAGACTAAGAAAATGATTTAATCCACATTCAATACTGATTTTGCTACCACAATAATATAGTTGATGAAACTCCAGAGGGCGCAGGCTGATAATCTGCAAGCAATCACATCATTACCGCATGGGACAAGCTGATTGGCCTCTGCTGATCCGGCAGCCAATGAGATTATTTGCTCGACATTTAAATAGTCTGGTTCAGTGTTTATTGTATGCTACTCCTGCAGTGTACTATTAGAGTTCCTTTGAAACCCTCCACCTCCCCAGCTCCACCTGCCTAGATCTGCTAGGGGATTCATGTATGTCTATTTATGCAGCAGCATATCTTCCATGCTCACAGCAGTGTGTCTTTGTATCTGTTAGCAGTAGCAAGTCCATACAGCAATAATCAACAGCAGCAGCAGATCTCATCCGCCAAGACCAAATACATTAACATATTAAATAACATGCAAAAACTATTCCAAGTGTGTGTGTTTATAAAATCGGCCTATAAATCAATTACAGTTTGAAGCAGAAGTAAGGTTAATAATATAACTTAGATTACACATTTTTCAGTTTTACTCAAATTAGGGTGATGCAAAAATGAGTACACCCCACAACAAAAACTACTACATCTAGTACTTTGTTTGGACTCTATGATTTTTAATGACAGCACCAAGTCTTCTAGGCATGGAATGAACAAGTTGGCGACATTTTGCAACATCTTATCTTTTTCCATTCTTCAAGAACGACCTCTTTTAGAGACTGGATGCTGGATAAAGAGTGATGCTGAGCTTGTCTCTTCAGAATTCCCCAAAGGTATGAAGGCACGGAGTGATGGTAGCATCTTCTCTTTCAGTATAGAGCAGTACATCTGTGAATTCATGATGCCATCAATGAAATGCAGCTCCCCGACACCAGCAGCACTCATGCAGCCCCACATAAGGACACTGACACCACCATGTTTCACTGTAGGCACCATGCCTTTTTCTTTGTATTCCTCCCCTTTGCGACAGCATACAGTTTTGAAGCCATCAGTTCCAAAAACATTTATCTTGGTCTCATCACTCCAGAGTATAGAGTCCCAGTAGTCTTCATCTTTGTCAGCATGGGCCCTGGCAAACTCTAGGCGGGCTTTTTTGTGCCTGGGCTTTAGGAGAGGCTTCTTTCGTGGACGGCACCCATGCATGCCATTCCTCTGCAGTGTACGCCATGTTGTGTCACGGGAAATAGTCACCCCAGTTTGGCTTTCTACTTCTTTAGATAACTGCAGTTCACCTGCATGCCGATTTTCTTCAACCCTTCTCATCAGAAGACGCTCCTGTCGAGCTGTTAACTTCTTTTGGATGACCTGGACGTCTCTGTGAGATGATTGCAGTTCCATCTTTTTAAAATTTTTGTACCACTTTTGCCACAGTATTCTGACTGATAAGTAAAACTTTGCTGATCTTCTTGTAGCCTTCATCTTTCTGTAAAGAAATGATTTTCTTTCTTAGGTCTTGTGACATTTCTCTTCCATGTGGTGCCATTGCTGACAGCATGAAATGGGAAGGGGTTTTAACACCCTTTTATAGTCAACTGTGTGCTGGACACCTGTGTAATGAAGAATTAGACTCAACTGTGATTGACTTCTTGTTAAAATTTAGATTTGCTCCAGAGACTTTCAGTGGGGTGTACTCATTTTTGCATCACCCTAATTTGAGTAAAACTAAAAAATGTGTAATCTAAGTTATATTATTAACCTTACTTTCATGTTATAAGTTAAACAGATGTTATATTAAACTTAGTCTTGTAAACATTTTGGAAATTGTTTTTGTGTTCATTGAGATATTGTTTAAAATGTTACTTTTCAAAGGGGGTGTACTCATTTATGCTGAGCACTGTAATAGGGAGAATATAAAAGGGAATGTATACACAGAGCAAGAAGGGGAAAATAAAGAGGTTTAAGCGTTAAGTTGGTGGTGTGGGTAGAGGAAGGGGTGCAATGAGAAGGAAAGGAAGAGCAGAACATATAGAAGGAGATCATATATGAGGAGAGAGGAGGAAGTAAAAAATTTAGATAGGAGAAGAGCTGAGTTAAGTGGAGGACACTGGTGTAGTGGAAAGAGCAAGAGGGAGACATTGTAAGAAGACATGGACATAGTGAAAGTGGACAGCAGGGTGGAAGGGTCCAGAGGAGAGATGAAATCAGAAATACCCTAATTCACTGGTTCTTAATCCTGGACCCCCTGAGCCCTACCTGAGGGTATGGGGGATTCTGGATTGAGCCCCCATCTTTTTTTTCTTTTCTTTTTGCCCGGCAATTTCTCTATTCTCAAATGTCAGGGTGGCACAACTGCAAATATTTTATCATCAACTGACAAGGTAATAACGTTAAGGCTGATATGTAATGCAATATCCAGAAGACCCAATAGATTATTGTGACAGAGTGAAAAGGGTTGTAGATATCTCTCAAATACTGGTAAAAACAGCTAATTTCAAGTATGGGATAGATATACATTTTCAAATATTTGGTTGTACCACCTGACAAAAACTTTAAACATTTTGAAATGTTATGTGAAACTTGAAACTGAAACTTGTTTACACATTGTTTATGACTCAAAAATATGCAATATATTTATACAGTGCCCTCTATAAGTATTGGGACAGTAAAGACAAAATTGCTCTGTTAGCTGTGGTGTCAAGACATCTATAAATATGATTAAAATATTAATATGAGGCAGAAGTACAGAATGTCACATTTTATTATTGACTGTTTCGACACTTTTTACACATTTACTTTCAGATAAACCGTCCCAATACTTATGCTCACATTAGACAGAGGGATGAAACACTAACAGTGCTGTTCTTCTGAGTTGGTAAAACATTTTGTGTTGAAACAGCCAATAATAAAATGTGACATTCTTCTGCCTCATATTCATCTTTTAATCATATTTATAGATGTCTTGACACCACAGCTAACAGAGCAATTTTGTCTTTACAGTCCCAATACTTATGGAAGGCACTGTATATATATATATATATATACGTTAGTGTTTGTACATCTACAGCTGAAAGTGTTCTGATCATTAGAGAATACACTTGTAGTTTTGATGTTAGTATTTACTTTTAATAAACAGGACAAAATGCAGTGCTTTATTTTGCAGTAAAGATGAACTGTTTGGCTAAGATAAGAGTGTGTTTAGATCACTGTGTTAACTGTTTTGAGAGCGGTTATATTACTTTGGAGAATGTGTCAAATTGATTGAAAAAAAAAAAACTGTAAATGGTTGGAATTCATAAATGCTTTGGAATACAGATCTAAGGTTGGTCTCTTTTTAAAGAAGACACTCAGCAGATTATGAAGTGAAAGCAAAAAAATGAAAGTGTAAAAACGTTTACTGTACAGCAAATGTACTGAACTAAACAAAATTTTTATAAAGTCACAGCCATATGTCTAACCAAGTTGTGTTCCGAATAGTAACATTTAGGTTACTAATAAGGTTTTAAAGTACAGTTTCCATGGTATGGTTTAAGCTTTCGAATGATACCTAAATTATGATGATTTCTAAAATATGTGATTGGGAAAAAAGGCAATAAAAAAGTGTACCGATAAAGGGATAGTTCACCCAAAAATGAAAATTCTGTCATCATTTACTCACTACTACCATAATACTATAGAAGTCAATGGCTACCGTCAGCATTCTTCAAAATATCTTCTTTTGTGAAAAAAAAAAACAACTCATAAAGGTTTGGAACAACTTGAGGGTTAAATGATGACAGAATACAGAGAGTACATTTTTGGGTGAACTATCCCTTTAACATGCTACAAATCTAGTGTACTTTTTGTACAGTATTCTAATAAACTTTGCTTGTAAAGGTCTCCTTGTATCCCTTTATTAAGGAAAAAAAGTCATTTAAGTTATTAAGTTTCAGTGTGCCCCTAAAGTTTACATTTTTCAACTTAGAGCACACGTTCTCCATGTGAAAAAAAAAAAAAAAAAAGAGTAAGCCCTAATCGTTGGGAATTGAAGGATGAAATTATAGTTTTATCAGTGTTTAGCTGTAAATCTGTTGGTGGACAGTCTTGTGCTCTGAGCGGATTTACATCGACTTCCAGTAGATGCTCACTGAGCAGTTTTTCCATTTTAAATTACTAACTAATTAATGCTAAAGCAGGTTAGAAAACCTTGCTATTGGCACAGCTAATAGTTTCCAACATTAACAACCGTAAAAGCCAGGACTTCTTCATGAAAACAAGACATTGCAGGCCATTAAATGAAAAATGTGAACAATAAGCCACAGAGAACAGTCGCCCCTTGCAGTTGCATCAGTCTGTGACGTTATATCCATGGGGGAGCGGAGACGAGCGGGCAGAGATAGATGGCGAGAGCTTGGGCTAGTTAATAAAGATCAGACTGCTTAGCCCAGCGGAGAATAAAAGGTGTACAAAGAGGACACATCAAATCAGTGAGAACTCATTTAGAGAGGCGTATTAAACTCTGTGGGCTGCAGTAACAGATCGTCTATGCTGCAAACTGCACCTGCGCTGTTCACTCGGGGGAACAGGAGGAAAACATTATGAGGTCAACTGTGCATTGTTTATTTTATAGGGGCCTGTGTGTTTAATATCCCTTTGGCATTGAATATTTATCTTTTACATCATGGGCCTTGAAAGCGGAGGGCAGTGGATATGCTTTGCTCACGCCCGCAGGTTTAACTCATGCACGCAAATGTAATATTGTGTAAGGATGCAGACGTGAACAACTATATAAACAACTGATACAATCGAATTCATAAATCACTCATTTTTCTAAAGTAATACTGTCCACCAGGGACACCAGGAAGGCAGCGTTTTTTCCCTCCCTTGAGCTTGTTACATTTTCATAGTACTAAACTGTGAATGTGAGGGAGGGTGAATGTCAATTCACCAAGTACAACATTCCTACATCTTTGTTGATCCTGGAACAACATTTTAAGATTTGAGGAACAAGTTTACAGTGTATGTCAAGTTTAGGCTTACAACCAGGGTTACGTGCTTCTACATTCACCTATCATTTCCCTCTGATTTTAGAAATAAGTTATGGGTAGGTTTAGGTTTAGGGGTAGGGATAGGACTACATTTTCAGACAGGAATTTTGTTTCATGTCTTACTTGGCAAAATCACGGTGACTTAATGCCCGCCTATCATGTTCATAACAAGTCAACAAGAAGAAATGGATGACATAAACATTGAGTGAACTATTCAACCACTTAAACCTCACAACTTTTGTTCACATCTGATTCAGAAAGATCTGTGAGTCAGGCTGTTTTTAGATCTGTGAAATAGGATATTTGACAAGAAAAAAAATGTAGGGTGGGACTTAATTTGATCCACTGGGAATATAGTAGTTCAGTTATTTCCTATAAACCGGAAACTGTCTAAATAGAAGTGAAACATTAATTTGCCCTACTGTTCAAATGTTTGGCTTTGGTAAGGCTGCATTTATTTTATCTAAAAACAGATATATTTTAAAATATTATTACAATTAAAAAAAAAAAAAAATTCTATTTAAATATAATTTAAAATGCAATTTATTCCTGTGATCAAAGCTGAATTTTCAGCATCATTTAATGAATAGATTGTTCAAAAGAACAACATTTAAAATAGATGTTTGTGACACCATAAGGCCCCGTTTACACTAGTGCATTTTCATTTTAAAACGCCGATCCTCGTCTACACTCGCATTTCCAATGCATTTCAGAAACGATCTCTGTCTATACTACACGACCAAAAACACGTCACATGACTGTTCACGCACAATGGGCGTGCGCGTACAAGTGTAAACTGTTTTTTTTTTTTTTTTAGTACTGCTCTCTCTATCTATTTTTAATCAATTACAGACAAGTACAATGCAAAAACAACAAGACAAATATAAGGCATTGTAAAACAGTTCAGAGTATATAAAACAAAGAGTAACAACAACAACTAAAATATAAAATCAACATGTATATAAAAAAATAATAATAAAAAGAAAAAAGGAAAAAAAAATGGATAAAAGTGCTATGTATTATTAGGGCAGTTACATGAATTTGAAAAGCTTTAAAATTTGTATTGTTTTTATAAGTTTTTTGTTTTGTGAGCTCATGTGTGAAAGAGGTTCGTAATATATTGTGAGATCAGTGTTATAAAAGGTTATATCTGAGGGTTTTTGTCTTATGAATATAAAACATTGGCAAAATCATTAAAAGATTATTAACATAATTTTACTTTTCAGAAAAATATGAGTAAAATGTCATGGCGTTCTGTTTAATTTTATGGTCATGTCTATTTTAAAGTCAGTCCAAAAAGTACGGAGCCCGGCACGCCACCTATAGGAGAAAAAAACAACAATCCGTGCCGACGGTTTTGCAATCCGTTCCCTCAGTTTATAAACCGTGCTCACGAATTCTTAAACGGTTCCCTCGGTTTAACAAATCATGCCCACGGATTAATAAACCGTACCCACTAATTTTAAATCTGTGCGCTCAGATTTTGCAAACCGTACCCTTGGTATTTAAATCCGTTCCCACAAATTCATAATCCATGTGCACGCTTTCGCAAATAGGCCTACTTTATAGTTTTTACTACAGTAAACTGTTGTTTACTGTAGTACTGTAGTTTACTGTAGTTTACTGTAGTAAACAATAGGGTTATCCCTATTGCTTGTACACTTTTTTCTACCACATCTTTTCCTTCCCTTCGCCTCTCTATTAATGTGCTTGGACACAGAGCTCTGTGAACAGCCAGCCTCTTTTGCAATGACCTTTTGTGTCTTGCCCTCCTTGTGCAAGGTGTCAATGGTCTTTTGGACAACTGTCAAGTCAGCAGTCTTCCCCATGATTGTGTAGCCTACAGAACTAGACTGAGAGACCATTTAAAGGCCTTTGCAGGTGTTTTGAGTTAATTAGCTGATTAGAGTGTGGCACCAGGTGTCTTCAATATTGAACCTTTTCACAATATTCTAATTTTCTGAGATACTGAATTTGGGATTTTCCTTAGTTGTCAGTTATAATCATCAAAATGAAAAGAAATAAACATTTGAAATATATCCATCTGTGTGTAATGAATGAATATGATATACAAGTTTCACTTTTTGAATGGAATTAGTGAAATAAATCAACTTTTTGATGATATTCTAATTATATGACCAGCACCTGTATATTAAATTGAGGGTATTTAACAAAAATAGCATGATCTTACTAAGTTTATGTATGTTGATGGATTCGGTCGGTATGCCTTCCCCTCCGTCGCTCAGCGCTCGTATCTGAATGACATAATCATCATCTGCAGGTAGAGTGAGCTCCACTGAGGTCAGATTTGTTGTTATTGAGTTAATTTCTTTATGCCGGTTCCTTCTGTAAGTCACCTGGAGAAACCAAATGAGAGAGGTGCTAACAAACACTTAGATTTATTCAGCACAAGCTATTTTAGTCGATAAAGGAAGTGAAATCAAATTATCATACACTGTGGGGAACCGCAGTGTTTATTAGCACACCTGGTGTTTTCGCTATACTGTACAGCATATACGTTGTAGATATGCGTTAGAAATTAGTTTTATTTTTAATTTCCGTTACCACTAAGGTGGGTAATGGTCCAACAAGAGAAATAATATAAGCACTTTAATATAGTTGTTTCCTAAATGCTCACCGGAATAGAACAAGCTAATAGAATTATTTGAAAATAATGCCTTTACAGTTTGGCTTTGAGGTTTACATTGCTGGGAAGCACTTACCTGATACCCAGTAACATCTGACTCCATCTCCAGAGAAATGACAGGCTCCCAATGAACAGTGAGCTTAGAGCCAATCAGGTTCCACTCCACGTTCAAAGGTGGCTGCCCGGGTGCTGAGGAGAAACACAGCCATTAGTTACTGTGCATGTGACGACATCACTGAGAAAGACATGAGAGAGGTGCCTGGCTGTCTGTTTGTTCATTATGTCCTATACTTATATGGATAGCTCCACTAAAAATGACAATTTTGTCATTTCAAAAGTAAAAAAAAAAAAAAACAAGACATTAAGGACTGTTGTACGCCAAGTTGTCCATATGATTTGTACGTTATATAACAAGTCTTTTGAGGTCATATGAATAAATAGCACACAAGTTGGATGCATTTTTTTGAGCTTCCAAATATAGCGCCCCATTCACTACCATTATAAAGCTTGGAAGAGCCAGGATATATTTTAATATAATGTCATATACACCTAAGATGGCTTGAGGGAGAGTAAATCATGGGATAATTTTCATTTTTGGGTGAACTATCCTTTTAAGAACTGCTTTAAAGCTACTTTAACAGTACTTTTGTCATTGTATTCTTTAGAAAGCAGCGTAAACATTTGTTTAAATATCTATTTGTGTTTTCCATAAAGAAAAAAAGTGAATGTAACAGAATGTTTTAACCAATAATCCTTTAAATATATAGACTACCATTCAAAAGTGTGGGATCAGTAAGAATGTTTTGAAAGAAATTAATACTTTTATTCAGCAAGGATTCATTAAATTGATCAAAAGTGACATTTACAATGTTACAAAAGATTCTATTTCAAATAAATGTTGTTCTTTTGAGCTTTCTATTCATCAAGTAATCCTGAAAAAATGTATCACAGTTTTTATTATTGATTCTTGAGCAGCAAATCAGCATATTAGAATGATTTCTGAAGGATCACATGACACTGAAGACTGGAGTAATGATGCTGAAAATTCAGCTTTGATCACAGGAATAAATTACATTTCAAAATATATTAGAATGTAAAACAGTTCTTTTAAAGTGTAACAATATTTGACGATATTACAGTTTTTTTTCTGTATTTATGATCCATTAAATGCAGCCTTAGTGAGAGTGAGGAAGTGGATGACACTCAAAAACACTTTGAACAGTAGTGTGTCAAAAGACAGGTCTCTTTATTTTGTTTAAACAATAAAATGGACAATTCTACATTTACAATAATTCTACAATCGTAGACAATTCTACAATAATAATTTTACTGTAGAGGCGAGGCCTAAATGAATGGATAAATGAACAAGCGTATACTCACGGGACTTTTTGGTGGTCACATTGATAGTAGGAGAGAGAGGGCCAGTGCCCGCCGTGTTGAAAGCGCTCACTGTCAGGAAATACTGAGTGTATCCTCTCAGATTACTGATGTTAACCTTGTTCTGATTGGCAGACACTCTGACTTTGCCCATGGTCTCTGGTTTTGTATCATCCTCCCAGTACACCACCTGATTTCAAGAGCAATGGAGAGAAAGCACAGCCTGTAGAATCTAAAGATTCAAGGATATAATACTTTGGTGCCATTAGGTTCAGTGCAGTAGAATCATTATACAGGAGTATTTCACATTGGGTTTGGGGAGACATGGATGAAAAGTTTCCAAGAGGAATGTGTTCTCTGTCCTCAAAAAAGATGAAGAAAAGCCATTTCTTCCATGCTGCAGAGAGGGCCCCCCATGCATACAGTAAGAACAGGGTGCCCTATTCTTATTTTCAAATGGAGCGTTTCCATGGGTACAGAGGGAACTTTGAGGTGCAGCGTGGGAGATGACAGGCTCTGACAGAACCCACGGTGCATTTCAAAACCGGACAGAGAGTCATTTCCATTTAGAAGAAGGGACGCACCTCATAGCCCAACACTCTTTCTGGGGAAGCGCTGAGAATGTGCCAGCTCACTTCAATTTCAGTGGCGGAAATGCTTCTGGCCCACACGCCGTCTGGAATGCCACTGGGCTCTGAGAGGAAAGAGAAAAAGAGGAAAAGATGAATACATAAAGACATAAGAGAAGAGAAGAAATGAGAAAATGAAACAAGAATGCAATGAAGAGAGATGTAAACAAGACAAAAATAAGACAAGAGATGAGATAAAATGAGAGAAGAGAAGAAACGAGCAGAGATGAGACAAGCAGTGACGAGACAAGACAAGAGGAGAAGAAGATGAGAAGAGACAAGCAGAGAAGAGAAGTAAAAGGACAGGAAGAAACAAGCAGAGAAGAGAGGAGAGGAGAAGAGCCGAGATGAGCAGAGACGTAAAGAGAAGACCAAAATGAGAAAAGACTGAAAGAGAAGAAACAAGAGAACAGGATTATGTAAATGAGACAAAAGTAAAAGAGACGAGATGAGAGAAACCAAGAGAAGACAAAACGAGACTGAAAGGAAAGAGAACAGAAGAGAAAAGAAGAGGAAAAAAAAGAAGCGAAAATGGGATGGAGGAGAGCAGTCCAAAATGAGACGAGACTAAAAGAAAAAAAGACAAGAAGAGAAGAGAAGAGGATGCAGCAAAGAGAGATGTAAAGGAGACAAAACTGAAAGAAAAGAGATCAAATGAGAGGAGACAAGATGAGCTCAAGAGAAGTGAAGAGACTAAAGGACGTGAGAAGAACTATGATGGAACATGGAGAGAAGATGAAATGAGACAGAAAGAGATGAGAAGAGAAAATGAGACAAGAGTGAAAGAGAAGAGACAAAAAGAAAAGGGAAGAGGACACAATGAAGAGAGATGAAAATGAGACAAAACTGAAAGAGATGAGAAAAAACGAGAGAAGACGGATCGAGAAAAGGGAAGAGTCTAGAGGAGACGAAAAGAGAAGAACTAGGATGCAACAAGGAGAGAAGCCAAAACGGGGCTGAAAGAGAAGAGACGAGCAAAAATAGGATGAAACGAGACAAGACAGAAAGAGAAAAGACAGGATGAAACAAGACAAGGTGAGAAGAAGATGCAATGTAGAGAAATGTAAATGAGACAAAACAGAAAGAGTTGAGATGAGATCAAACGAGAAGAGACAAGATGAGAAAAGATGAGATCAAGAGAAGGGAAGAGACTAGAGGAGAAGAAAAGAGGAGAACTAAGATGCAACAAGGAGAGAAGCCGAAACAGGACTGAAAGAGAAGAGAAGAGCAAAAATAGGATGAAATGAGGCAAGAAAGAAGGAGAAAAGACGAGGTGAAACGAGACGAGGTGAGACAAGAAGACCAAAATGAGACATGGGCGAAAGAACGATGAGACAAAACTGAAAGAGATGAGATAAAACCAGAGGAGACGATATGAGAAAAGACGAGATCAAGAAGAGAGAAGAGACTAGAGGAGACGAAAAGAGAAGAACTAGGATGCAACAAAGAGAGAAGCCAAAACGGGGCTGAAAGAGAAGAGAAGAGCAAAAAATAAGATGAAACAGGACAAGAAAGAAACAGAAAAGGAGTTTTACAGAGACAAGGTGAGACAAGAAATAAAGAGAAAAGACAGGATGAAACGAGACAAGATGAGAAAAGATGACAAGGGATCAAGATCAAGAGAAGGGAAGAGACTTTATGCTGATGATACTCAGCTCTATGTTTCTTCGCGCCCTGACGAAACTTACCAATTCACAAAATTAACGGAATGCATAGCTGATATAAAAAATTGGATGACCAGTAATTTCCTACTACTAAATTCAGAAAAAACAGAGATTCTAATTTCTGGATCAAAAACGTCCTCACGTAATAACCTAGAATACTGTCTAACACTTGATGGCTGCTCTGTTAAGTCTTCGTCGTCAGTTAGGAACCTGGGTGTGCTCTTCGATACCAATCTTTCATTTGAAGGCCATGTTTATAGCATCTGTAAAACCGCATTCTTCCATCTTAAAAATATATCTAAATTACGACATATGCTCTCGATGACAAATGCGGAACAGTTAGTTCATGCGTTCATGACCTCAAGGCTAGATTACTGTAACGCTCTACTGGGTGGTTGTTCTGCTCGCCTGATAAATAAACTACAGCTCGTACAAAATGCAGCAGCTAGAGTTCTTACTAGAACTAGGAAGTATGACCATATTAGCCCAGTTCTGTCAACACTGCATTGGCTTCCTATTAAACATCGTATAGATTTTAAAATCTTGCTAATTACCTACAAAGCACTAAATGGTTTAGCTCCCCAGTACCTGAGCGAGCTATTAATGCATTATAGTCCTTCGCGTCTATTGCGATCTCAGAATTCAGGCCAGTTGATACCTAGAATATCAAAATCAACTACAGGTGGTAGATCCTTCTCCTATTTGGCCCCTAAACTCTGGAACAATCTTCCTAGCATTGTTCGGAAAGCAGACACACTCTGTCAGTTTAAATCTAAACTAAATACACATCTCTTTAACCTGGCATACACATAACACATTATCAATTTATTTTTTCAAATCCGTTAAAGGATTATTAGGCTGCATAAATTAGGTCAGCCGGAACCGGGAACACTTCCAATAACACCAGATGTACTCGTTACATCAGAAGAAGAATGGCATCTACGCTAATATTAGTCTTTCTGTTTATCCCGAGGTTTACCGTAGTCAACCGGATCCGGGCCGCATCCAGGTGAGACCAAGGACCTGCGCCTTGACACGACCACAACGCAGCCCTGAAGTATCAGCAGAGATTGAGTCAACTAGATCATCCACTGTGAAGGCCTCATCAACATGACAGCCAGTGGCGCATCTCCTCAACAACCGTCCATACCGGCGTGATGAATACGATCCTCAGCTGGATGGAACTGAATTAAATACTTTGAATGTTGCAATCCTATCTGACTTATGATAGCAACCTGAGTCGTAACAAAGCACTGTTTGCCAGAGGAGAACTGGCCCCCCGACTAAGCCTGGTTTCTCCCAAGGTTTTTTTCTCCATTTTAACACCTGTTTGCCACCTGATGTCACCTGTTGGAGTTTGGGTTCCTTGCCGCTGTCGCCTTTGGCTTGCTTAGTCGGGGACACTTGACAATTGACATTTGATATTCAACAGTGCTTTGATCTGCCTGCATTGACACTATTCTTTAAGAGATGCTGTGCAGCCAAAATAATGTACCAGTTATCAATGTAAAGCTGCTTTGACACAATCTACATTGTAAAAAGCACTATATAAATAAAGGTGACTTGACTTGACTAAAGGTGATGAGAACAGGTGATGCAACAAGGTGAGAAGCTGAAATAGGACTAAAAGAGAAAAGCAAAAATAGGATGAAACGAGACAAGAAATAAAGAGAAAAGACAGGATGAAACGAGACGAGGTGAGACAAGAAGACCAAAACGAGAGACATGACTGAAAGAACAGAGATGAGAAGAGAAGAGGATGCAATGAAGAGAGATGTAAACGAGACAAAACTGAAAGAGATGAGATGAGATAAAACCAGAGGAGACAAAATGAGAAAAGACGAGATCAAGAAAAGAGAAGAGACTAGAGGAGACGAAAAGAGAAGAACTAGGATGCGACAAAGAGGGAAGCCAAAACAGGGCTGAAAGAGAAGAGAAGAGCAAAAAAATAAGATGAAACGAGACAAGAAAGAGTGAAAAGGCGTTTCACCGAGAAGAGGTGAGACAAGAAGACCAAAACGAGACAAGAGTGAAAGAATAGAAATCAGAAGAGGATGCAATGAAGGGAGATGTAAACGAGACAAAACTAAAAGAGATGAGATAAAACCAGAGGAGAAAGAGAAAGGGAAAGAGATTAGAGGTGATGAGAAGAGAAGAACTAGGATCCAACAAGGAGAGAAGCTGAAACAGGACTGAAAGTAAAGAGCAAAAATAAGATGAAACGGGACAAGACAGAAAGAGAAAAGACGAGATGAGACAAGGAGACCAAAATGAGACAAGACTTAAAGAATAGAGATGAGAAGACGATACAACGAAGAGAGATGTAAACGAGACAAAACGGAAAGAGATGAGAGGAGATAAAACCAGAGGAGACAAAATGAGAAAAGACGAGATCAAGAGAAGGGAAGAGACTAGAGGAGAACCAGGATATAAAGAGGAAGCTGAAACGACAAGATTAGAAGAGAAGGGATGAGAGGAGACTGAAAGAGAAGACACAAGTCTAGATGAGAAGAGAAGCACAATCATCAGCGCACAAATCAGAGGCTGATGAAAATCATTTGTAAATGCCTGTTGCAAAATCTTTTGTCTCTAAAACTGTAAATTGCTGGTCTTTATTTTAACAGGATAGTTGAGTGACAATATTAGGAATATTATCTGTACAGGAATTCAATTAATGCTGTAGCTTCCTGACACGCCAATGTCTTCCCATCACTCCACGCTATAATAGCTCATCTCAAACAGATCCTAACCAGTTCAAAGAAAGTTCCCACAATGCAAATGCTTCAAGCTACTTAAAGGTTTCAGAGCTAGAACCACCTGACATTTACAACAGAACATTATGTACAGCCATTATAATACATGCTTTACTTTGTAGTTACTGCAAAAAGAAATTTGCAGTTTGCAAAATACCAAATATACTTCCTGTTAAGAAATTATAAATTATTGCTAAAAGAACAGAAAATTGCCACCAATAGTGTTGGAGAAACCAATAACAGTATACAGCATTATATAATCTACATCTTTAGCCTATCTCTCTTTTCCTTGACCATTTGTAACAAAATGCTATGTTCTTTCAGTGCTGCACATAATATAGTGCTGGTGGTAAAGGAATCAATTCCAGCTTTTATTCTTTGAAAGTTTTATGCACCTTACAAAAGACAGATAAACACAGTAACACAGCAAAGAGAAAAATCCATTGAAAAAGCTGAAATTGACAGAAAAAGGTATTTGTGTGCTGCTCATAATGTGACTGACAGTCTCACCATTCTCAGCTGAGAACACAATGGTGACGGGGCTGAACGGTCCTTGGCCTTTGGTGTTGTAGGCACCCACTTTGACGCTAAATGGAGAAAAGGGCAGGATGCTCTCATTCCGGTACACGTAACGGGACTGAGCAGGTACTGAGGTGACGGCGTGCGTCCAGTTGACCTCCCCCAGTGGCCGGAAAGCGATAATATAGCCAAAACCATCTCCATTTTGTAGGTCTTCAGGCACAGGCTGGGAGGGAAACAAAAAACTATAGTGATATTAAAACATACAGACCAGATTCTGCCTCAGGTTCACACCTAGTGCCTTTCCAAATCCCACACAGCCTCTGCAAAGTGATGCAACCTCTCGAGAGCGCAAATGAACCGCTTTCTAATATACAACCAAATCTGAATTAAATGTCATTACGGGAGTAAAAGGCCCAGATGGAAAACAGGCTTGGCTTTGACTGAGGTAATAAACACCCCCATTCAATTCCATTTAATTAGCCAAAACTATTACCTCGCACAGAGGGAGTGATAATATAGACAGATGACTTACCTCCCATGTTATTACCAACTCTGACTTGGAACCACCCCCACCTCCGACATCGGTTGGGGCTGTGTCAGGAACTGCGTATAGGAGAATAAAAAAAGAAAACAGTCATGTTTTCAGTACAGCAGATAGATGCAGCCTTCCTCATTGTTTCTTTTCTTTTTCTTTTACTCAAAGCCTCATTATCAAGTATCAAACGAAACAAAGCTCCGGTCCCTTAGCAACTGCTTTTAAAAGATTCTGTGGGCAGCGTCTGAGTTAACTGGCTTTGTTTTTAGTGAATTTTAGCATTTGCCAAGAGTCTCTCAACAATAACGCTCACAGAATTCATTCTGTTATACAAAGAGGCACTTGAGGAATGGACATTTGAAGAATACGGGCGCTAAAAAACATTGGTGGATTCAACCTCAGACAGCACACCCGTGGGCCGCCTACACTCGCTCACTGACCATCTGATACATACTTCGCAGAAAACTGCGCTTTCTCGAACTGGCAAGCTCTGTTCTGATTGGCTGACTAATCTGATGGGGAATTTATACCTTTTGAGGATGAAATTATCACTGGACTTGGCAAAGTTTGCCATCTTAGTGCCATTATATCCAATCAAGAATACTGCCAGTTATGTCTGTGAAATAGTCTGTACTTAAAAGTCGGCATGAAAGTTGAGATAGTCTTTTCTTCCCTCTTGTGAAGTATATCTGAGTGAAACGGTAAACACGTTATCAGAGAAGAGAAGAGATGGTGCTGCAAGTAAGATGGGAAGTTATTTTGATGAAGGATAATGAAAATAATGTGCATGGATAAATCATTTATAATAAACACTACGATATTCCATAAATAAGAATTGTCAATTTCGATTTCATTATGACTTTGCTTCTGACCATTTTGTTAATTGGGTCAACAAAATGACTAACGAAAAAGTTAGCTGTTATGATGAAAGTTTTCACAAAATATTAAGCAACAGAACCATTTTCAACTGTAATAAAATTAAGAAATGTTTCCTGAGCATCAAATCAGCATATTATAATGATTAATTTGGAGAGACTGGAGTAACGATGCTGAAAATTCAGATATGACATCACAGGAATAAATTACATTTTAAATTATACGTGACAGTTATTTTAAATATTTGCAATAAAGTAATAATATTTCACAATATTACCGTTTTAATGTATTTTTGCAGCATTTTTGAGCAAGTTCTTTTAAAAACATAAAAAAATCTCGGTAACACTTTAATATAGGGAACATGTATTCACTATTAACTATGACTTTTCCCTCAATAAACTCCTAATTAGTAATAGTTAGTAAGGTAGTTGTTAGGTTTAGGTATTGGGTAGGATTAGGAATGTAGAATAAGGTCATGCAGAATAAGGCATTAATATGTGCTTAATAAGTACTAATAAACAGCTAATTTTCTTGTAACACGCATGCTAATAAGCAACTAGTTAAAAAACCCTAAAATAAAGTGTTACCAAAATTTCAAACTAAAAATAATGTTACAAACTCTATCTGCCATAATGATTTGAATGCAGTTACATGCTAGTCAGAAAGTGTATGTCATGCTGTGAATATGCTATTTCTGTAACAATGCACTAAAACAGACAACTAATAACTAAACCATAAAGAATTCACAATTATACTGTACTCATTACAATGTTATTTCAGTAGATCAGGTTAACACAACAAGGCCAGTTTCACATGCAGGTTAAATGTTGATGTTTAATTTGATATATAAAAATGTTTGAAAATTTGCTATTATTTTGCCTAAAATGAATGAATACGACATGACAAAAACACAATTTAAAGGGATAGTTCACCCAAAAATGAAAATGATCTTATGACTAACTCACCCTCAAGCCATCATAAATCTTCTTTCAGACGAACACAATCTGATATATATTTAAAAATTCCAAGCTTTAGTGAATGGGGGGCGTGTTTTGAATCCATCCGTCGTAAATATAATCCATACAGCTCTAGGGGGTTTAAGAAAGGCCTTCTGAAGCAAAGCGATGGGTTTTTGTAAATATACATATTTAAAAATTTATAAACTAAAATAACTAGCTTCCGCCAGACGACCGTACGCATACTGCACAACTCGACTTGTGCCAAATGAGTAACCCTCTGACACGAAGTATGACGTAGGATCACAGGAGTATCGTAAGCTTATCGTAAAAAAAAAAAAAATTCTCATTTTAGACCGGTGTTTTCCTCCATGCTTCTATGTTCGTCATTGCGTTATGCGCCGGGTCAGGGGTTACTCTTCCGCCGCAAATCGATGCGTACGGCCATCTGCTGGAAGCTATTATAGTTAATAAAGTTATTATAGTTAATAAAAGAAGGCCTTTATTAACCCTCTGGAGCCGTATGGATTATATTTTTATGATGGATTATTGTTTTTGTCTGAAAGGAGATAGTCATATACACCTAGGATGGCTTGGGGGCGATAATTTTCATTTTTGGGTGAACTATCCCTTTAAAGGTAATTTTCTCATATGACTTTAATGAAAAATTGTGTATAAATGAACACTGTTGGTGACTCACCTGCATCTTCAGTTCTTGTTTTAAGAGATGCAGGACTCGGTTCCCCCACGCCGACGCTGTTTCTGGCCAGCACTCTGAACTCGTACTCCACCCATGCGTTCAGATCCACCACCGTTGCCGTCAAAGTGTTGCCATCAATCACCTCCGGAACTGAGAGCAAACAGAAAAGCCCCGGTTTAACCGTAAAGACCTGGATTACACAGCGCTGAAAAGTCAACCACAGGAGCCCAATTTTGAGCCAATGTTTACAGTAAGCCAGAAATGTCACGAAACATAAAAACTTGTTCTGTTCCATGTCTCTTTCTGGGTGGGATGTTGTTTCAATGAATTCGAATTCGAGCAGCAGGGCAAGACACCAGATTAAGTAGTTTTGCATTAGTACTTAGAGTCCCTTATATGTACTCAAAGCGAGCATAAGCTTCTTTCTAAAAAGCACATGAGACGTGCTATGGTAATTTCAGCCTCTCGCTGAATTGATGCTCCGCTTGACTAGCTTTAGCTAATCCTGTATTGTTACCCGTGTTCACCGCTTGCCAGCCCACTGTGAAAGCTGTCTTGGCCTGGATGATATAGCTTGTGATGGGGCTGCCATTATCCTGGCCGGGTCTCCAAGAAAGCTGAGCCGTGCTGTCCGTGATCTCCTCCACTGTTACACCATCTGGAGCTCCTGGGGGACCTGATTCAGTCAGACAATTAGCAGTGAATTAGCAATTAGAAATGAAGTTACCTTCACTGACATCTAACCCTACTCACCCCCTGCCAGGAAGCTCTCCTCTTATCGCCTCACTAAGCTCTGTGATATAAGGCCAGTCTCTAAAAGGTGTTATTACATTTTAAGCTGTTGCTTTTGTGGGAACACTAGATCTCTTCGTGAATCATAGCAAAGCTTTTCAGAGGCTTGAGCATTCGGAGCTGTTTTCTTAACTGCTACAGCATGGATTCTTTGAAAAGCTGCAAGCAGGCATTTCTCCACACATCTTTAATTGCTTCTTCCAATTAAAATGTGCAGAGAATTGTCTTGCTTTGTCAAATTCACACTCTTTTGGGGGAAAATGTGAGGAAATGAAGCTAAATGTTTTGTGGTTTTGTCAGCGCAGGTCATTGTGTCACTCGTAGCATCGCTTATGAGATCAGACAGTCTTTGTTTCTCACTTAAAAGGAACCCGTCACAAAAAGTATCATTTTTTTTCTTCATTTTTGCTTTTGGACTAACATTTACACAGTGAATCTTAACCCTCCATTCTCCATAACAATATTGGAAAGCCAGTCACTCCTAGTTTCTGCAATTTAACGGCAGAATTTCAGAAGTTTCCAGAGCTGGATGCTCTTCAGGCTTCCCAATTTTTGTTCATGATTTACTGGATAAAGATTAGGGTTAATGATTTTTAAGAATACTCACAATTTCTACACAATAAAATATTTAAGAGCTTGGCATAACTAGAAAAATGTATATCCATTATAAAAATGTCCATTGAGTATTATGATTTTATTAATTTACATGACTTTTTTCAAGTCTAGAAATCACGTTTGTAATTTGGCTCCTCAGGGGTGAATTCAAATAAGATATATCTTAATTTTTAGTTGTTTTAGCTGATATTAATACTTGTTTTGCCATAATTTAAACCATTTTAAGTGAGGCGCTTTAGTGGACCACTGATTTATACCAACTGATTTCATTTGCTCACTACAGCCAGTTTTTACTTGCGTTTTGTGCCTACAGCGACTGTTAATTTTACACTCTGTTATGCTATTATAAAGCATTATTATAGGCTCTGGCAATAAAAGTTGGCATGTCAATCTAATTTCAATTGAAAGATATTGATCCGGCTAAAACTAATTTGTGACCTTTGAAAACAGCTTTGATATGTTCCTCTAATTACCTCTAATGGAACATGTAATAATGGATCAATTCAACAGACAGATACATTTCCTTGGCAAAGCAAGGACAGCATTTTTGTCTTTCTATCAGATTTTCCTTCCAAGTCCCAAACCTACATTTGAAGCTCCTCCAAATCCCTGGCCGTCGTTCTCTTACCTTTCACGATTAAAATAGCTGCAGCCGATAAACTCTCGACATCCGTGTCAACCACACAGACGTATTTTCCGGCATGTTTCAGCTGTATATTCCGTATCATCAAATCTCCAGATGTACTCTAGAGATATGAACAACACACACATACGCATTACTATCCACTCTATCAGCTGAGACTTAAAAGTGACAGGAAGATGGGTGAGTTGTTTGCCATATTCCTCGGCAAGTGATTCAGTAAGTGTAGACACCCTGCTGGGTTTGGGAATGAAAATGTGGCCCAACTCCACAGCTAATGGATGACTCTTGGCAAAGGCTGTTTGCTGCTACATTTGAAACGTCCGTCATGGACAAACATTCCCTCTGGCCAACCCTTAGGCTCCTTCGGCACCGCACAGAATCCAGCTACCAAACTCACTCGCTAATTGGCTAATTAGAGCTTAATCACATTTAAGAGGTAGTGTGATTGGATTCAGTGTGCCGAAACCCTGTGATACGAAACTGTGCATGTGATGAATACTAAATCCACACAAGACAATTAAATGCCTTTCTTAATCTAATAAAGATGAAGAAAGTTGCTCATAAGAGTGGATGTGAACTTTAAAAGTACGAGTGAACACATGAAGTACTGTGAAAACAGGTAAAGTAATAAAGATATTTCCACTTATAATCATCATGATACATGTAATTATCAAATAAAAAGAGCGTCAGAATTCTCATACATTATAAAGTTATAATCATAATGAGCGCCTCCATTAATGTAAAGTACTCTCTGATAAACTAACTTTTATTCTTAATAATAAAACTAGGGCTGTCACTTGATTAAAACTTTGAAATTGACTATTTTAAAAGAACAGAGAACTTTTAAAAACTCAAGACTCCAGCATTTTGTTCCACTCCATTGCTCTTCATTTACATTTAGATGTTTTTGAATGTAGGAATTCATTCATTTATTCACTCATTCAATTAACGTGCTATACTGCCATAAAAGATAAATACACTTGTGTGACGTGTACTGCCATTTAAAAAAGGTTTGGGTTCAGAATTTTATGTTTTATAAATTAATATTTTTATCCAGCATGCAGATGCATCAATTTTGACAATAAAGACATTGATAAAGTTACAAAAGATTTCTATTTCAAATAAATGCTGTTCTTTTGAAATGTAAATTTGAATTAATTGAACATTTTCAACATTGATAATAATAAGAAAAGTGTCTTATTAGCAGCAAATCAGCATATTAGAATGATTTCTGAAGGATCATGTGACACTGAAGACTGGAGTAATGATGCTGAAAATTCAGCTTTGACATCACAGGAATAAATTACATTTAAAAATATATTCAAATAGAAAATTAAATTATAATAATATTTCACAATACTCATGTTTTACTGTATTTTTGGTCAAATAAATGCAGCCTTGGTGAGCATAAGAGACTTCTTTCAAAAACATTTTAAAAAGTCTTACCAACCCCAAACTCTTTGCTATATGGTTACATTTACTACCCTGAAAGAATGTCTGTTTTCTGATTATTAAAGTGTATAGGGTCGCTAGCGACCCAAGGTATGTAATAGTGTATTTTTTTTTTCTACGCAACAATAATTGAATCTCTGATAACTCAATAAGTGCAATTCACCTTTATTCATCAAGGTGGCAATATCTGATACACAATGATGATGTGATATTTCACTTATAATTACCAGTGAACTTGATTTCACCATTTTCCATGTTTCAATATGTTCCTGGAACAACGTTCCAATCAACCAATCAAATTTGAGTTACAGTTGATGTCAAGTTTAGGCTTACAACCAGTGTTAGTATAATTTCCCTCTGATTTTTAGGGATAACTTATGGGTAGGGTTAGGGATAGGACTACATTTTCAGACAGGAAAATAAAGCAAAATATGTTGATCCAGGAACATGTCTTGGCAAAATCACGGTGACCCATAATTACAGCAGGCATAAAACTAAATCAGCAAAACTTGAAATGGCTCAGCGATTTTCTGCAGAGCAAGTACTGAACGCAATCAAATATGAGTGTCACTGTCACATGATGGTGGATCTGGTGAAGAAGCTGTCAGCGATAGAAATATCGACTTTGAAGGCGTTAAAAATGATAGTTTTGAGAAAATGGTTGAGATCGCGAATATGAGCCAGATGCTGAATTGTACGGGGGAAATGAGCTCTCATGGTAAAAAGCATCTGCTCAAACTGAACCCTTGCAAGTTCCAAAATATGCTCTGTTTCATTCTCCTGAAAATGTTATTAAAATATCACGAGAGTTTTATACTATTGCGGCAGTTAGAGAGCCATACGTGTTAGATATAGATCTGATTCACCAAATATGGAATAATGACTGGTGAAACATTCATGAATTCCTACTTTATTCCCGCTATCTGTCAAAAATCTTCAGTTTAACAGAATGAATTCTTTATTGCTATTGTTCATTGACACTGATTCGCTTGGATGTTGATTGTATGTGCTGCGCTAAAGTCTTCGGCACGGACAGCTTTACTAATTTAATAAAAAGTGCTTAGATTTCAAATCAGTTAAATTACATGAGATAAGATGTGTGCTCTTATCTAGGGGTGAGATTGTGGTTGGCAAACAAGAGGTAAATCTGCAATTTCAGCAGTAAGGACATTAGGCTACAAATTTAGTTTCATTATGGAAATGAGTTCATCCAAGCTGTGGACTTCATGCTGATAATTCTACAAGACGGGTCGCATCAGAGAATTCATAAGAACTGGAATATAATTACTGAGAAGAATCACTGGCTTAAATGAAGATGAGTGCGTTTCCTGCAGTATGTGTGTGTCCAAATGTCGAAAACCTTCACATTTTCTGTTCAGATTTATCATGAAATTATCACAATTATATAAAAGTCAAAAATTATTTTATTTTACTGCTGCTCCCACAATGCAGAAAACAAACTAATTGAATTCCCTAAAATATGAAACCTTATTTGAGAAAGAAATCATCTTTTTGATAGCTTTGGGGGTGGTGATTAATGAATCTGTTTAAGGATTGCTCAGTTGAGTCATGCACATCCAATATTGACCAGTCAGTCCTCATTAGGGCATTCTCTCAGTCATTACTATTTCCAGAAAGGCGTCATTACATCCCAGAGAAAAGCAATGTGAAGATCTGACCATTCAAAACCTTGTGAGGATATTACACTTGAGATCCTTGAAGGCAAAACTTTGATGGATTGATTTATATTCTGTGAAGAGGATGGAAAGGAAGCTCAAAGTCAACGAAGTGGGCTGCTAAGCAGTGGAAGCAGCAGCTAAAAACTCAAAAAGAGAGTGATAAATTGATCCCTGCCAACTCTCCCACATTTTTAACAGTAGGTCTTGCTCATAGCACAATGGAAGCATTATACAGTAAACTACTGGATGTATCTGTTCAGAATCAGACTTTTGTTGAGTACAAAGAGTATAATAAATGAATTTGTTGTAAGAGCTATATGGTGCCAAGACATTAAAGGTGAACTCAGTATTTCTCCTCATTATTAAGGTTTCACACAAAGAAATGAAATAGTACTTTTGATAAATCTGTTTAAAATCATGCATTCACATAGAGTATGATGCAGACTCCATCAATTATGGAATATTGCAGTATTTAATATAAATGATTTATCTGTACACATATATAATTTTTAATTCATGTTCAAGCAAAATAACTTCCCCTCTCTCTTGCAGCGACATCTCATCTCTTCTCTGATGACGTGTCGGGACAACCTGTCACTCACATGAGATCGACCAATAGCAAACCACAACCATCCAATCAATCCCAACAGACAAAATCAAGTCATTTTTCACTATGTCACACGAGGGAAGAAAAGACTATTGCAAATTCCATTTCATGCTGACTTTGAATTAGAATTAGTCCAAGACAGCTGCCATAAACAAAAACAACAACATAAACCAAAAAATTACTTTAAGAAACTGTTTGGTGAGGCTCAAATGCTTGATATTTGTTGAAAATCTTTCCACACATTAAACACTGGATAGAATAGAGTACAGACAGAGAGTATATCTAATAAAATATGACTTACCCCACCCACATGCTCATAATGTTGGTCCAGTTTATTGAGGAGCTGCCCATTGAAGGCCCAGGAGAATGAAACATCCAGAGCAGGGTCACAGGAGATCTGGCAGGGCAGTACAATGCTCTCTCCGACGATGATCTCCATGTCCACTGGACCCTGGGTGATTTGTGTGGGATCTGCTCAAAATCACACTCAGCTTTACTCAATGGTTGATTCATTTGAATGAATATTAATCTCATAAGGAAAACATTTTTGCAAAGCCTGAAATACGTTGCTCTATGTACAAGAGTTCTGAGCCAAAACCAACCAACTCAAAGATTCACACTGAAGATAGTATTTGAAAATGCGACTGTGTCCTTATCAGGGAATGAACTACTAATCCCATGAGGAAGCATTGCGACGTACTTCTGCAGAAGCATATTAACAAGCTCATTGTAGGTCTTGAAAGGTTTATACATTATTGCTACAAACCCATTTCTCTATTAAGAAAATGAATGGGATTTTTACCCTCACCCACCAGGTAGGACGCTAAAGCTTTATCTACTGTATTACTGTGCTTACTCGTCTCTCACTCTCTGTTTTTGATGTAGACTTTTTTTAATATACCATGGCAGAAGCAAAAAGATAACTAAACACGAACAAGGAAAATTGAAAACAACAGTATTGATGCTCTTGTGTTTTTTAAATGCATTGTCAGAGCTAGAATATTTTTAGAGTATAAATATTATAGATTTATGGATTATATAGAGGGTTTTTAAAGAGATTTGGAGTTTTGATGGAAAAATATGTACCGTTTTTGGTGAAAATTTGTCATTTTCTTGACAGTTTTATTTTTATTGGTGACCTTTTAAATAAGGTCAAATAAAGTTTCTCTCTCTTTCTCTCTCTCTCTATATATACAGGGCTTAAATTAAAACTCGCCAAGAGGCAAATGCGAGTAAAAACTGGCGTTGCCGAGTACAGGTGCTGGTCATATAATTAGAATATCATCAAAAAGTTGATTTATTTCACTAATTCCATTCAAAAAGTGACACTTGTATATTATATTCATTCATTACACACAGCCTGATATATTTCATTTGGGATTTTCCTTAGTTGTGAGTTATAATCATCAAAATGAAAAGAAATAAACATTTGAAATATATCAGTCTGTGTGTAATGAATGAATATAATATACAAGTTTCACTTTTTAAATGGAATTAGTGAAATAAATCAACTTTTTGATGATATTCTAATTATATGACCAGCACTTGTATATGAAAAAGTGTCACTTGCCAGTTGGCTGGTAACATTTTTATGAATTCTAACAATGCATAAACGTGAACGACGCTTGGGACAGCGCTGCATCGTCACAAAAGTTTAAACTTTGACAATTTAAATATTCAAGCGCAAGAAGACAGTAAAGGGAGCTCATTTCATTAGTTTTGTATGTGCGCGTCCTGAAAGCTGCGTCTCAGACGGAGCGTGAGTACTGAATTGAGTTCTCTTTCACGTGTTCTTGCACTTGAATGGACAAATTCAGACAAAATTATGATTAAAAAATAGCCAGCATCCTAGTAAACATAGTCGGCTATGTCTTAAGAGAACGTAAACAGTTGAGAAAGTAAAAGCATGTGTACAGGGTCAGTATATTAGATCCGTGCATTAGGTCTTAAAGTGACAGCAGCCTGCTGTCTGTGTTTTTTACGGTGGCCGAGAGAGCTCAACTTGCTGCAGAAAAACACAAGAGGAAAACAGATGCAAATAAAAAAAAAGAAAAAAGAAAACTCTTCATCATTTTGACAACATACTGTACGTACTGCAAAAAGTTCACAACACACCCAAATACAAAAACGCGGCGCAAATAGCACAGACCAGGCCCAGTAATCCCAAGCCCCCTCTCCGATGATCTGAATGATGATGATGATAATTATAGGCTACGTTTATTTCATAACCGACGCGCTTTAAAACTCATTAAAAAACAACTTGTTTAACACAATTTTTTTTTTCACTACATATGGGCCACAAGAGAAATATTAAGAAAATAAGGTTATACCGTCATCATAGCATGTTGAAGCAGAGCTCTCAACGCTCAGTTTTTAGTTTCACTTCCTGCAGTGAATAATTAACTGGGATTTGAGACTTCTTCACCAGCATAACTCTAGCGCAAAGTAGAGTCCTAGCGCCTTCATGATTTAAAACACAAACAATTCCAATTTTGTGACGCGACATTTGTCTTTATCAACAATTCCTCGCAAAATGATGGACAATGATTCACATTTTGTGCACGTCATATCCCGTGATAAGAAAAATCAAGTAAATTATTATTTATTAATAATAATTTATTATTAATAATACATTTTCACACAAGCCCCCCTGAGAACTGTAAAAGCCCGGTCATTTGTCTTGGCTCCGGGACTGGCACAGAACACAACGAAAATGTTTTAAGGGGACACCAACAAATGACGAACCCAGCCGGGACCGCTTATTTTTCAGTGTTTACTCTTCAGTGGTGTAGCAATGGCCTGAAAGGTGAGGGTTTTTTTCTTGTTGTTGTTTATTTAAAACAGCCTGGTCGTATGTGCATTGTGACTATTTGTATTTGGGTGCTTTTTGAACTTTTGCAGCACATGTGTTGTCAAACTGATGAAGATGTTTTCTCTATTTGCTGGTGTTTTTTCTATTTGCATGTGTTTTCTTCAGTTGCAGCGCGTTGAGCTGTCTCGGCCACCGTAGTTTTTAATGTTAATCAAACAACAAAAGACAAAGAAAAAAAAAATCACTCACTGCTCTTGACTGAATAACTTTAGAAAGGACAATGTTTAATTTATACAGTGAAGACTATGAAGTATTTTACATTTGCTTACTTTAATTAAATTCCTGTACCTGAAAACTACTGTCAGACCTACCTGTAAAACCTGAAAAGCACTGTTTATTTCATTTGTATCTTTGTTATATTGCATTTATTTGTGTGTTTGCTTGTAATTTGATTATTTGCTCTTATTTTATAAGAATGTTCTAAAACTTTCATAAAAAAAAAAAAAAAAAAAAACATGATTATAGTCGATCTGGTACAAGTTTTAGTACTTTTTTTACATTATTAAAAAAAGACCAGAAACATGCATCAATAAAATAAATAAGGTCAATTTTGTTTTGTATTTTTTTTTTTCAGTTTATATAAATGTTTTTGGGGTGGGGGGTTGGATTAAAATGTTTTTATAGTGTGATGAACTCTTATTTCAAACAATTAAGGAAAATTGAATTTCTATTTAATTGATATAACCCCTTTAACTACATCAATGTTTTTTACAAGTGCACAATTGCTTCCTTTCAGATTCATGTTAAAATCTGCTGGGGCGGAGTTTGCTGTAAAATACTCTGATGTAGTAATCTCAGCAAAACCCAGAGTGCAAATGCAGCATTCTATATTTTTCTCTCTAAATTGTGCACGCTCAACCTATAACCTACACCCTCACACACTCCATTAGTGTAATCCAGGGTAATTGCAATGCCTTAAGCGGAGCGTGAAAATGGGTGATTACAACAACACACAAAAAGCCACTGTATCCCATCCCTGTTGAGTTGAGCTGAGAGGAAAAAAAACCCCTGTTGGTTGGAGAGCTCAACCGCTCAACCCATCGCATTATACTAGAGGAGCATGTAAGCCCCAGAAAGCAATCAAACAACTTTTCTGACAGAATGCATTATAAAAACAGAACAAACTATATGAAACAGAAGTCCTTGTGCAGGACACCTATATGTATTTACTCTTTCAGCTGAATCTATCTGTTGTTCTGGGGTAAATGCCAGGTTAGGATAGGACAGGATAGGATAGTTCACCCAAAAAATGAAAATCCATTCATCATTTACCCTCATATTGTCCCAAACTCATATGATTTTCTTTATTCTGCCAAATTTTTTCGAATGTTTTTGCTCATACAATGCAAGTCAATGGGGTCCAACAGTTTCAAGCTCCAAAAAAACAAACAAACATAAAATTAGTGTAAAAGTAATCCATACAACTCCAGTGTTTTTAAGTTTTAGTAACACTTAAAGGATTAGTTCACTTTCAAATAAAATGTTCCTGATAATTTACTCACCCCCATGTCATTCAAGATGTTCATGTCTTTCTTTCTTCAGTCGAAAAGAAATGAAGATTTTTGATGAAAACATTCCAGGATTATAATGGACTTCAATGGCCTCCAAACGGTTGAAGGTCAAAATTATAGTTTCAGTGCAGCTTCAAAGGGCTTTAAACGATACCAGACGAGGAATAAGGGTCTTATCTAACATCAGTCAATCAGTCATTTTCGAAAAAAAAAAAAATGTAAATGTATATTCTTTATATAAACAAATTCCAAGTGCTTCCGCCAAAAACCGTACTTACTGCCGCTGCGTTCGTTCCGTAAGTTGAATAGGGAAGGAGTAGGACATACATTCTTTTTGAAGAATACGTAAGTACGGTTTTGGCGGAAGCACTTGGAAGGCGATCATTTGTTTATATAAAGCATATACATTTACATTTTTTTCGAAAATGGCCGATCGTTTCGCTAGATAAGACCCTTATTCCTCGTCTGGTATCATTTAAAGCCCTTTGAAGCTGCACTGAAACTATAATTTTGACCTTCAACTGTTTGGAGGCCATTGAAGTCCATTATAAGGAGAATAATCCTGGAATGTTTTCATCAAAAACCTTCATTTCTTTTCGACTGAAGAAAGAAAGACATGAAGGTAACACTTTAGTATAGGGAACATGTATTCACTATTAACTACGACTTTTCCCTCAATAAACTCCTAATTAGTAATAGTTAGTAAGGTAGTTGTTAGGTTTAGGTATTGGGTAGGATTAAGAATGTAGAATAAGGTCATGCAGAATAAGGCATTAATATGTGCTTAATAAGTATTCATAAATAGCTAATATTCTTGTAATACGCATGCTAATAAGCAACTAGTTAAAAAACCCTAAAATAAAGTGTTACTGACATGAACATCTTGAATGACATGGGGGTGAGTAAATTATCAGGACCATTTTATTTGAAAGTGAACTAATCCTTTAAGTTTAGTGTCCAATTCTCACTATTAACTAGTTGCTTATTAGCATGCATATTATTAGGATATTGGTTCAAATCATTCATTGATCAATTCATGTACACAGGATCCAAATCAAATATGGCATCACTTCAATAACATGAAACCTGAACATGATGACGTCTTCAAACAAAAACTTGACTTGGAAGTAAACAACCACTTATATAACCACTTAACCACTCTGTTCATCATACTAAATGATTCCATGTGTCTGAATATGACTACTTCTATACTATATAGTAGGCAAAAAGTATGTGAGCCAGTATGCTCAGAAGTAGCCAGAAGTAGCATGTCCAAATTTATAGTACTCATAATATAGTCTTTCGGTGAGTATTTCGGTGAGATTCTGAAGTGTCCATTCACTGGACACTTTACTATCCCATGAGGCCACGGGAGAGGAGTTGTGAATGGCAGTGAAGCTACACAACTGATGCCATAGGTCACAAGACGGTTGAGAAGAAAGTTTCAAAACAAATGTAGTACCTACTCAGGGCTTGACATTAAAGGGGACCTATTATGCCCCCTTTTACAAGATGTAAAATAAGTCTCTGGTGTCCCCAGAGTGTGTATGTGAAGTTTTAGCTCAAAATATTTATATAGCATGTTAAAATTGCCAAAATGAGCTGCTGCGCTCGGCCTAAGAGGGCGGAGCTTCAAGAGCTCGTTCTCCCCTGTCAGGATTCAGTCAGGACGCACTATAATGTCAGAAACTGTGAATATATGCTGCATGGAGATAGAACGGGTATAGTTTGGTTTAATTACGGTTATAACTTATATTGTCTTCTTGTTTTATATCCGTAAATCAACTCCGATGAACTGTAATAAAGTGCTCTCACCTTCATTATTGCCATGTCCAGTTTTGCTCTGGATCACGAACAGTTTGTACAGATCTATCCTTGAGTAACAAATTTTTAGCTCAACCTCAGTTTTGTATTGTCCCTTTGTATTGACATTCGTTCACAAAGTCCGGTGTGAAATGATTCGCGAATTTCGGCAGAGTTGAGGGCGCATTTTCTTCGAAAATGAATCCACCTCGTCTTCAGCGGCTCAGATTTCAGTAATAAATGGAGAGAGCTATGTGGATTAATCCATCCAGCTACAGAACACCTAAAACGCTTGGGAAACTCACTGTGAACTCGCTCAGGGCGGTTCTATGTTAAAACGGCAATGTCTGTCAACATCCGTGGGCGGGGCCTGTGGCTAATGTGACGTCACATTGCCAAGAACCTGCAAACGGCTTGTTCAGAGACACTGCTTATGATTTATGGGGATTAAAAAAAAAAGGAGAGGTTGGATTGTTATCATTATAGGGTGGTTGTGTTCACACACTGCCAACACACATTTATAGCCAAACACCATGCAAAAGTGAATTTTGCATAATAGGTCCCCTTTAATCTTTTTGCTCACCAGCCACGGTGGCTACCAAAGTTACTAGCCATTCAGCACTTTCACTGGCCACAATTTTGACATCGATACCAATGGAGAAAACTGCTATTTTTAAGATTACCTCATAATTTTGCAGCAGGTATATTAGGCTGCTGTCACTTTAAGACCTAACGCATGGATCCATAATACTGTTACACATGCGCTTTCTTTCTTAACTCTTTATGTTCACTTAAAACATAACTGACCTGCATTTTGACATTATTTTGTGCGTATTTGACTGTTTAAGCACAATAAGCAGCGAAAAAGAACTCAATTTAGTACTGCGAGGCAGCTTTATGTGTGCGTACTTCGGGTGCGAGCACAAAATCTGCGGGTATGAATAAAATTATGCGCAATACGTGCAATCCCAAACTGAAATTCAAGCCCTGTAACAGCAACAATATTCATCCGGAGCAAATGAAACGAGTGAGTGAGTGAGTGAGGGGAGGCGGGTTTGTGTGTCGACTCGCTGTCGGAGAGATGAGAGAGAGAGAAAGCACAGCTGGTGTTGTGTATCTGTTCTGCAGAAAATGAGTATTGGATATTTCAGTATCGATATGTATATATATATAAAAAAAAAGTCAAGCCCTGTACCCACTATACAGTATGCAACATTTGCATCAACAAGAGGATGAGTAAATGATAACATAATTTTCATTTCTAGGTGAAATATCCCTTTAAGAAACTGTCATGGTTTTGATAAATTGTGCAGCCATACCAAGAACACAGTTGCCTGAAACGGTGAAGCCCCCAGAGTTTGCAGACAAATCACCACTTCCCACATAACATTCCCACAGCTGAATGACACTCCAAAATGACTTGTATTTGCAGTAAAGGCAAGGATGAAGCCCAAACCATAATACTGTTACAGTAATCCTTACCTGTGACCAGCAGTCTTCCTGTAGTGCTGGCTGCACCAAACTGGTTTCTAGCCAAGCATGCATAGTTTCCCCCGTCCATCTTGGTCACATTTGTAATTCTAAGTGTTCCATCAGGGAGAAAAGTTATCCTAAAGGAGAGAACCACAATCCTCTCAAATCCAATTGAAACTTGGTTAACTCATAATGGAGCTACAAATGTGTTTTATCTTTCGGGAACAGTAGAAATGTGTTAAAAAAAAACATAATGTGTTTCATTTGAATGGAACATAAATCTTTGTACATTGGACACTCTCCATGGCTCTGTGCATTCAGCTGCCCGAGAGCCGATGAAGCTGAAGAATGTGTTCACACGAAACAGTCATTCAAACGTAAAGCCGACGAGCTATAACAGCGGGCTGCATCGCTCAATCTACCGCCCCATTATTTGAATTAGATTTCCTTCCAACCCCCTTCATGACTATTTCTACATACTCTTAATCTTAAAAAAAAAACAATACAAACCTTATTTTCATCATGTGCATGTTAAGTGCCTATCATTTGAAGTGCTTTCAGTTTTATTGCTATTTGCCTGTAAGTGCCATCTATGGCACTTTAACCCTTTACAAGAACTATGTATAATGTGTAGTGTACATCTACACATTAAAATTTACAACAATAAATATTTTCAATGATTTCAAGGTATATATATATATATATATGATGTATATATAGTTAAACTTTAGGGCTGGGTATCAAATTCAGAAGTCGTTTCGATTCTCGATTTTTTTATTTAGTAAATTCAATAAATTTTCACTGGCCCGACCACAAAAAAAAAAAAAAAAAAAAAAAAGTTATTGTTTTTGACCCATGAATAGCCTGCCTGTATTATAATAAATAAGGTTATAACACCCAATATTTTATATACCAGTAAAATTGAACAATTCTTGATTCCATTTAAGACCACAGCTAAAACTACTTAATAAATTTGAAAGATTATTAAAGACAAGTAAATAGTCATTAATAAAAAGAACAAATAATTAAACTACAATCAATAGCACAAATAAACAATGTATATAATCTTCACTGCACAAAATAAATAATACTTATTACAGTTACAAAAACATTATTCAGTGAAAATCGGAGCGATTTTCTCTTTAGTTTGATTAACATTAAAACAGACAGCTTCTGGAATTTTAGGTGGCTGTCACTTTAAATCTAATACACTGATACATACAACAATGACACGCATGCGTTCTTTCTCTACTGCTTAGCATAACCGTAAGCGACTATGTTTACCGAGATACTCGCAAAGGTGGAGATTTTGAGATAAACTTGTCCGTTTATTACTATTTTTCTTATTTGTACGCTGTCTGAGGCGCGCAGCTCTGAGCTCTTTGGGTGTGTGTGACTTCTCACACAGCGCGCGCGAGTTCTCTTTCACTTAAATGCTTAAATTTGCAAAGCTTGAAAATGCGTGCAAATATAAACTTTAATGACCAGGAAACGGGAAACTGACAGTTCCTTCAACTGTCCGTAACGTCTTTCACGCTGAAAGGCGCAGCTGCATCCGCCATGTTCAGCACTAAATGAATGACACCGGCCCCGCTCAGTGTTGCCAACTATTTTCAAAGGAAAGTAGCTAAAGCCTGCCCAAAAAGTTGCTAAATGTCGCTAATTAGCATATTTGTGACATCATCACGCTGTACTTGCATTCTGCCTGCCGGTAACACTTCAGCATATGGAAACACGTTTTCACTATTAACTACAACTTTTGCCTCAGTTACCTCTTAATTTACTGCTTATTCACAGCCCGCCTAATGTTTTCTCTCCTAATGTGCTCACAAACTGTATTTTAGTATAATATAATATAGCCGAATGTCCAATAAAGCTGTTCTCATTTCCGCTATATTTAAGCTCTGTGATAGTGAGTAATATAAGTGACAAGCACACGAGAAGAATGGAAATCAAAACAATCAAACTAAATTCTTTAAATATAAAAAAAGGAGAAGCAGATAATCGTTTGTGGCGACACTCTCATGTGTAGCTCATTCATTCACATATGTCAGCACATATGTCCTCTCAGCCACTTACTAAACGGGAAAGCAAGACCTCGCGCTCGCGGGACAGTACTGAGGTTTGTCCAAAAAGTCGCTAGATCTGTCACTAGGTGCTTTTTTGAAAAAAAAAAGGGGTCTGAAAAGTCACTAAATCTAGCGACAAAGTCGCTAAGTTGGCAACACTGGCCCCGCTGTGAATAAGACGATGACATCTAGTGGAGAAGACTAGTAATAAGTTTAACGTCAATCAGATATTATGTTTAGTGTTTGCGGAAATAAATACGGAAAAAATCGATACGTGGCTTTTGAAAATCGATATCGTATCGACCACATTTTAAAAACGATTAATCAAAAAATCTTTTTTTTTTTTGCCCAGCCCTAACTACATAGTTAAACTAGTAATAAAACAAAATTTCATGACTGAAATAGAAGAATGATTTTTTTTTAATATGTAATGAACATTCATTAAACTATCTAGTTGAACACAGATTTTGGCTCATCAGCTGATCAATATATTTTGATAGAAAAGGCTGTAACTTATTTCAAATAATTATAATATAGGTTCCAATTTGACTTAAACAAACACTACCAGTCAAAATTTTGGGGTCGGTAAGATTTAAAAAAAAATGTTTTTAGTCTCTCATGCTCACCAAGGCTGCATTTATTTGATTAAATATATAGTAAAACAGTAATATCATGAAATATGATTACAGTTTAAAAGAACTGTATTTTCTGCATCATTACTCCAGTCTTCAGTGGCACATGATCCTTCAGAAATCATTCTAATATGATTATTTGCTGCTCAAGAAACATTTATTATTATTACCAATGTTAAAAGCAATTGTGTGGCCTAATATTTTTGTGGAAATCGTGATACAGTTTTTTTTTTCTTTGATGCAAAGAACATCCAAAAGAACAGCATTATGTATAATGTATATGTAAAAGTATTTACTTCCACTTTTGTCTTTGCTCAAGAAAAGTATTAATTTCATACAGACCCCAACATTTTGAACGATAGTGAATATGATTCCAGAGAGCTAAAGGAATTAACACCATACACACACACACACACACAAAAAAAGACTAATAAGCAATGCTAATATATACTGAGCCAATTATTTTGTTAAAATATTACTATGATGAGTGCTATTATGTTTCTCTAGTTTCCCAGCATTTTTCTAATGTGACAATCATCCCCGTAATGCTAACTTCTTGTATTAAATTAAAAAAACAAAAATTGTGCTCAAAGCCTTCTCAATGTAAAAATGTAATGGTACTCATTACTGATGGCACATAGATGTATAGCAGTGTGTGATTTCTGAAGAAAAACATGTAAAAGATTTTACAATTACCCCTGGTCTCCCGTATCTATCAACAGTGGTTTGCAATACATCCTCCGGAGTACCAGACAGCAAATGCTAGTAACCCAGTACTGGAATGTTAATGTCCTAATGCACAATTCCCCGGCAATGCGCTTACAGTTAAATTGGACTGCGGATGTGTCACAGAATGCTCTCAAAACAAACAACTGTGGCTTAATGCAAATCTATTGTTTTCTGACAATAGTTCTCCACCCTTCACAGGATTCGTCCCATACTATTTAATCCAACTTCATTATAAAAAGAGCCAAGCTTGCGATCCGCTGTGCTTCCTCAAGTGGCCTCCTACCAGGAATCATTTCATACTTGACAGACTCAACCCAAAATGCAGAGCGACCTCCTGCCGGCCAGGCTTAATGGCCTGCTTCATAATTCATGAGTGTTATGGTCAGTGAGCTACCACAATTGGCAATGCAGCTTCCTTTTGATAACTGTTAAGTTGCAGCCTGCACAGAGATAGTGAGAACATAGCAGGGCCCCTGGGGTGAAGCCTTGTATGAATAGATGGTCAGAAGGAAGGGATATGAGGAATTAAGGACAAGAAAAAGGAGAAAAAAAAGATTGTATCCGTACCTCTCAGTGCTCTGCAGCGGTTCGTTGCCTTTTCTCCACAGGCTGACGGCTGTGGGAAAGGCCTGCGGCCTGCACTCCATGGTGACTGTGCTGCCTGTCTTGGCTTTAAGCAGAGCTCTGAGAGGGCTTCTGGAAAAGTCTGGGGGCGAGGCTGTGGAAAAACACAGGGCCAAGAGAGTCAAACTGCCGCCTCAGGCATGGGTGCCCTGTGCACATAACTGTAAATGGACAGCATGGCCGAAAGCAGTGTTGTGTGTGTGTGTGTGTGTGTGTGTGTGTGTGTGCTCTGCTGATCTAGGACCACTTTAGCATTTTCTCTTCAAGAAACAGTTCAATGAAAATTCTGGAGGGACTTCGCCTGCACGTTCTCTGTGTTGTTTTAGCGATTCACTAAAGGAATTATGCAAATCAGCTAAGAAAATTAGTGATGAATGCAATTTGCATGGTGCAGTTCCTCATTATGCTGTGTGGTTCTGAGCTCTAGTTTTTTCTCCCACAATCTGGCCAATTCGTTATTGGGACAGTCCAAAAAATATGCAAAAATCTTACTTTTGGGATGCAATATTTCCCATTATTTGACATCTTTTAGGATAAACCATACATTTTATTTTGCATCGTGTCTTTATGAAGTGAAATTCAATTATTGTGTCTTCCACTGAGCGAAGTTGGTGTATTTGATGAATCACTGCTGCTATTATCAACATAATGTATATACAGTGCTCAGCATAAATGAGTACACCCCATGTGAAAAGTAACATTTTAAACAATATCTCAATGAACACAAAAACAATTTCCAAAATGCTGACAAGACTAAGTTTAAAACAACATCTGTTTAACTTATAACACGGAAGTAAGGTTAATAATATAACTTAGATTACACATTTTTCAGTTTTACTCAAATTAGGGTGATGCATAAATGAGTACACCCCACAACAAAAACTACTACATCTAGTACTTTGTTTGGACTCTATGATTTTTAATGACAGCACCAAGTCTTCTAGGCATGGAATGAACAAGTTGGCGACATTTTGCAACATCTTATCTTTTTCCATTCTTCAAGAACGACCTCTTTTAGAGACTGGATGCTGGATAAAGAGTGATGCTGAGCTTGTCTCTTCAGAATTCCCCAAAGGTATGAAGGCACGGAGTGATGGTAGCATCTTCTCTTTCAGTATAGAGCAGTACATCTGTGAATTCATGATGCCATCAATGAAATGCAGCTCCCCGACACCAGCAGCACTCATGCAGCCCCACATAAGGACACTGACACCACCATGTTTCACTGTAGGCATCATGCCTTTTTCTTTGTATTCCTCACCTTTGCGACAGCATACAGTTTTGAAGCCATCAGTTTCAAAAACATTTATCTTGGTCTCATCACTCCAGAGTATAGAGTCCCAGTAGTCTTCATCTTTGTCAGCATGGGCCCTGGCAAACTCTAGGCGGGCTTTTTTGTGCCTGGGCTTCAGGAGAGGCTTCTTTCGTGGACGGCACCCATGCATGCCATTCCTCTGCAGTGTACGCCGTATTGTGTCACGGGAAATAGTCACCCCAGTTTGGCTTTCTACTTCTTTAGATAACTGCAGTTCACCTGCATGCCGATTTTCTTCAACCCTTCTCATCAGAAGACGCTCCTGTCGAGCTGTTAACTTCCGTGGGCAACCTGGACGTCTCTGTGAGATCTTTTTTAAAATTTTGTACCACTTTTGCCACAGTATTCTGACTGATAAGTAAAGCTTTGCTGATCTTCTTGTAAAATTTAGCTTTGCTCCAGAGACTTTCAGTGGGGTGTACTCATTTTTGCATCACCCTAATTTGAGTAAAACTGAAAAATGTGTAATCTAAGTTATGTTATTAACCTTACTTTCATGTTATAAGTTAAACAGATGTTATATTAAACTTAGTCTTGTCAACATTTTGGAAATTGTTTTTGTGTTCATTGAGATATTGTTTAAAATGTTACTTTTCAAAGGGGGTGTATAATGTCATGGTTTTACATATCAGAACATACTAAAAATCATCTGGTCTTTAGCAGATACAACTTCATATAAACAACAACACACGACATATTACACAGTATCATTATTTATTTAACAAAAATAAAGCCAAAATGGAAAAGCCATGGGTGACAAACTAAGGACACCCTATGATTCAATTGCTTGTAGAGCTACTTTTAGCAGCAATTAGTCTTCGTTTTCTGTATGAATTTATCAGTCTCTCGCATCGTTCTGGAGGACTTTTGGCCCACTCTTCTTTACAACGTTGCTTCAGTTCATTGAGGTTTGCGGGCATGTGTTTATGCACAGCTCTCTTAAGGTCCCGCCAAAGCATTTCAGTTGGGTTAAGGTCTGGACTTTGACTGGGTCATTGAAACACTGTGATTCTTTTCTTTTTCAGCCATTCTGGTGTAGATTTGATGGTGTTCTTACGATCATTGTCTTGTTGCATGGTCCAATATTGGACAAGCTTTAGCTGTTGGACAGATGTCTTCACATTTGACTCTAGAATAATTTGGTATACAGAGGAGTTCATGATCGATTTAATGGCTGTGAGGTGGCTGCAAAACAAGCCAAAAATCAACAACCGTCCAACAGTGTGATGGACAGTTGGTATGGGGCGTTTGTGCTGATATGCTGTGTTTAGTTTTCGCGCTGTGCATTATGGTCAAACATCTCCACTTTGCTCTCGTCTGTCCAAAGGACATTATTCAAGAAGTCTGGAGGTTTGTTCAGATGCAACTTTGCAAACCTAAGCCGGGCTGCCGTGTTCTTTTTAGAGAGAAGAGGCTTTCTCCTGGCAACTCTTCCGAGCATGCCATACTTGTCCCATCTTTTTCTAATCGTACTGCCATGAACATTAACATTTAAGATGTTAACTGTGACCTGTAGAGTCTGAGGTGTAGTTCTTGGGTGTTTTACACGGTCTGACCTTGCTGGGATGTTTTCCACTTGTTAATAATTCCTCACTGTAGAAGGTTGGACTTCAAAATGTTTGGAAATGGCTGTATAACCCTTCTCAGATTGATGGCATCAACAATTGCAGATAGCATTGTGTTAACACACACCTGAAGGCTCCAGGCCAGCAACCTGCCAAAACTTCTGCTTTTTTTTTTTATAGAGGTGCTCACGCTTGCTGATGATCAATTAATCAAAGACGTTTGATTAGTAGCGCCTGACTGCTACTTACCCTCTTAATTCCTATGTTAACAGTAAGGGTGTCCTTAGTTTGTCACCCATGGCTTTTCCATTTTGGCCTAGTTTTTGTTAAATAAATACTGACAGTTTAATATGTCATGTGTTGTTGTTCGTCTAAGGTTGCATTTACCTAATTTTAAGACCTACCAAGGACCAGATAATTTTTTTATTATGTCCTGATACATAAAACCATAGAATTCAATAGGGTGTCCTTTCTTTTTCACAAGACTGTATGTGTGTGTATATATATATATATATATATATATATATATATATTTTTTTTTTTTTTTTTATTAGGGATGGGCATTTTTGGCAATTTTTAATTTCAATCAATCATCGATAGGTTTCATGGAGATAATGAAAATATCTGAAGACTTATGAAAATGAATGTTAAAAATAAAAATATGACATGAAAACCTGTCTATGAAAACATGAACACGTGATTAGAACACTGTTAGATTATGATTACGACGCAGCAATGTTATTAAGAAGCATCTAAAAGGAAGAGCGGAAAAGGAATAGTGACTTTATGCCAATGACACATCTTATGATATTAATCAGATAACATAACATAGACGTAACATTACAACTTGTATCTGCAAAAAAAGGATGCAAATGCCAGTGAACAAGTTACGCGCTATAGCGAGAGTGAGAGAGTGCTCCCGCCGTGATGCGCTTTCATGACAGCAGGCTGAAACACGGGCAAGGACAGAATCTACTATAGATTTCTATAAAGTTCTCATTATAATGCTATGTTTATGGCAGATTTGTGCTTTATTTTCATCTACATTATTATTATTACAACTTTCATCTGCAAAAAGTTTGCGAATGCAAACGTGACCTTGACCGAAAGTGTAACTCCTATTATTCTTATTTATTCTAATATTTCACCAATATTTTGGATTCAATTTGCACTTTCTGATCAACCAAAATGTTATTTTACAGTATGAAAATCACTGATGATCACAGGCGCCGATTTATGTTTCTGCCGGTGGGTGCCCTCTCTCCATGAGAAAAAGCACGTTGAGATTCGTGACAGGACAATGTTTGAGATTTCCGCGTCCGAGCAGAGAGAATTACATGGATGCGCTCTCGTCATTAACGAAATAGAAAAGAAAGCCGTGTCTGAAGGCTTCAATCGATGCCTATGCTGATGATTATTGTTAAATTAATTATGAATATAATTTAAAGAATATTTTCAGCACAATATGAAAGCTTGGCGCTGCACAGCTTGCACTGAACTGTATTTTCATCTATCTTGTCAAAGTGAAGCCAGACATTCTGTCTCACGTCTTTTGACGCATGCTGTGGCAAGCTAAACAATCGGAGCTGAGAAGAAGAAGAGAAGAAAAAAAAATAACAAAAAACATTTCGATCATCGTTTACATGATCGATCGTCGCTGTCACGGTTGAATACTCAATCGCTGTTGCACATCCCTAATATATATATATATATATATATATATATATATATATATATATACAGGATGAAATTGATAAAAAGTGAAAACACTGTTACAAAAGATTTCTATCCCAAATCAATGCTGTTCTATTACATAGAAATAGAAAAGTTATTTTAAACTGTAATAATATTTCACAATATTACTGTATTTTTGATCAAATAAATGCAGCCTTGGTGAGCATACGATACTTTCTCCAAAAACATTAAAAACTTGCTAAAAAGTTTTTCTTTGTCTTAAATTCGGAGTGAACTATCCCATTAAAAACTTCTCCTAAACCTGTTTAAATAAGGAATAACATCAAGCCATGCTGGTACTTCAAAGACAGATGACACCAGTGTTTATATAAGTTATCCAGCTTTTAAAGTAGCCCTTATATTAAAAAGACATTTTCCGATAACAATGACGTAACACTAAGAGACTAGCACTAATTGGGTCTAATGTATCTTCTCTGCCGAGAAGCAGCGTTTATCCAATGCTGCGAAAGGGAAAGCTGCTTATGCGCTGTCATAGCGAACACGCTGTGGCCTAAAGCATTGTTAAATAGCATCTCTATTACCTAATTAGCCCGTGGAGGGTTGCTGGCTCCTACACAAACATCATTAGAGAAGACCAGTGAAGGAATTGGCTGCAGTCAGAAATCAGAGGTGTCCTTAGTGACCTCTACCCACCTTCCACCATCTCCCTCTGTGTGTCTGTATGAGCTGATGACAAAGATCTTTCTCTGGTCTTTGTCACTGTCTACTTCAATGTTTTTCCACCAGTGAACCCCTCAGTCGTGGCTTTGTCATGTTGTCAACAGAGCGGCCACATCTCCCACCAGCCAATCAATAGTGGATTAACATTACTAAAAGTCACAGTGCCACGCCACTCCACTCTAAATGCTGCGAAATCAATGTTCTTATGGGAAATGTTGAAAAGAGGGCAGCTCCTTGGTGTGTGAGTCCATTTCAAGAGTTTAGTTGCCTGTAAAAACCTCAGAGCAGCTCGTGTTCTGATATTCATAACGAACCATACTTCAGTTTGAACTTATTTCTTTTTTCAAACTGCACTAGTCACTTCTTTGTAGTGCCAACTGAACCAGTGACTCAGAGCTACATAAAAAAAGTTACAAGCTCACAATAACTAAAAAAAAAAAAAAAAATCAAGTACATTGTGGAAACATTTCTTTTGTAAAATTCTAGTCTGATTTATGCTAATCTTAAATATGTAACCAACACTTAAAGGATTAGTTCACTTTGAAATGAAAATTAGCCCAAGCTTTACTCACCCTCAAGCCATCCTAGGTGTATATGACTTTCTTCTTTCTGATGAACACAATCAGAGTTATATTAATACATATCCTGATGCGTCCAAGCTTTATAATGGCAGTGAACGGGAAACGAAGAGTATAAAGCTCAAGAAAGTGCATCCATTCAAAGCAAAACGTGCTCCAGGGGGTTAATAAAGGCCTTCTGAAGTGAAGCCATGCGTTTGTGTAAGAAAAATATTCATATTTAACAAGTTGTAAAGTAAAATATATAGCCAGACCGCCTTCCGTATTCAACTTACGAAGAAAGCCTTTTGTCGTAAGTTGAATACGGAAGGTGATCTGGTGGAAGCTAGATATTTCAACTTTATAACTTGTTAAATATGGATATTTTTCCTACACAAACACATCGTTTCGCTTTAGAAAGACCTTATTAACCCCCCAGAGATGTGTGGAGTACGTTTATGATAAATGGATGCACTTTCTTGAGCTTTATACTCGTCGTTTCCCGTTCACTGCCATTATAAAGCTCGGACGTGTCAGGATATTTATTAATATATCTCAGATTGTGTTCATCAGAAAGAATAAGATCAAATACACCTAGGATGGCTTGAGGGTGAGTAAAGCTTGGGCTAATTTTCATTTCAAAGTGAATACTTTAAATGCTATTATAACAGTACTCAGTTTTATTTGCTGACTTTTGAGAATCTGATGTAATTTATTGCAAGGTAAAAGTATTGCTTTAGAAATGTGCAACAATAGTATGATAAATCACAATTTATTTAAAAGGGCTATATGTAGAAATCCTTGTTATTAGTGACACCTGTGGCCGGTAAGTGAACTGCAGCCATCAACTTGCTGCTCGTGCTCATACTCGTGCAGACATAATGTACAAGAGACTGAAGGCCCGGGTATACTTCATTTTCCACGTTCCGCTCCGTCTCACACACAGTTGAGCTCTCGAGCCTTTCAAAGTATACTCCTTTGGCTGTGAGCGCGGAAAGATGCGTTTGGCGCACACACTATTTTGTTTTCAAGAGCTCAAGTCACTCGCACTTGCGCTGTTGTACATGGACCGTCCGCACGGTCTCAAAAATTGGGCTGCATGCGGACGGAGTGTGCAGACCTCCACGGAACCTGTCATACGGACGGTGTGCGGACGCGGATGGCTGACGTATACTTTGAGCTTGAACATGATTCAATGCCCTGATATACTCACGGCAAAGTTCTTTTTCGTTCTTTGCTTAGAAGTAAAAACAAGTTGGAAATACCTTTGCGGCGATTTACCGTTAACGAACATTTAGATGCCGTCCATGCTGCTGAGAGCGTCATTTAGATTAATATGTAAATATGTGCTGTGCACTATCATCTCAATAACAAAATAAACACAAAAGAAAAATAACAGCAGTGAGAAAACAGCAGTTAAGAAAACATCCGATCATAGGATATGTTTGCACAAGCTCTGCAACTGCCCGACATCATGTCGACAGATGAGGTAATTAAAATGACACTGTTATGAAAATTTGAATATAAAGTAAGTTTAAGACTATAGACTGTATAGATCTGGCTATGTGAGACTATAGTTTGAATTAGTCCCTTTTCTTTGAATGACACATTGACAGAATAGCTCTTATCCTGAACATTGTATAAGCATTTGTTTAATGTGTCATTGAAAGCGTAACCGTCACACCCGTTCACAGTCTACGGCCTTTAATAGACAACCTCAAAAGTGGGGGGAAGTAGCGATAAAAAGCGATTGGCAATAAAAAGGCGATTAATACAAAAAAAAAAAAAAAAAATCTTGCATGTAGCCCCTATAAGGGAAATGAATGGCAGTCGTGACTAAATGAAATAAAATACAATTTTAATAGTTTTCCACCTTTAAATATTTTAATATTTCACCAACTGCTTTGTCTATCTTAAAATAACAGCACAAAGCAGCACAAATAGCAGTACGTCTGCCACATCTTAATTTACTCTAATTTACTCTACTCCACAGGTAACCAACACATAAATAAGATTGAGAAATGTTATAACATCATTTATATTACTTTTTAGAGGCTGATATCATTTGTTGCAAGGTAAAAAAGCATTGCTTCAGAAGTCTTTTACAAATGAGAAATGTTAAGAGACAAACAGTCTCTTTTTATTTTAGGTGCCGTTTCTAGAACGTTCTTAAAACATTGTACTGCAACTGCAACCAAAAAGCATGTTGTAAAAATGTGGGATGGAGCTGCAAAGTGAACAAAGGCACAAGATAATTGGAAATGAGAAGGTACAGGAAGCTCTCTTACCTAACACCACCAGCTCAGCGCCAAAATAAATGATTCCATGTTTGTTCTCGGCGACACACTGATACATGCCAGCATCTGAGAGGTTTACAGAGCTGATTGTCAGGGCTCCGTTCTCTATCTGTATCCTGTCCTGTGACGCAGAAGAACAGCAATGAAAAGCATTTTAAAATAGCTGTGCATTCAACTCAAACAACAAAGATTGAAGTTTAGTCATTATATAATCAATAAAACTGTGTTATATACATTTAACAGAGCTCTCCTGCTGAGGTTTGACCTGAGGATCATTGCACTGTCAACCCAGATCTTTTTACGACTACAACACCATTACTTCTTGCTGTGCTTTAATTTTACCTCGGCTGCCAGCAGTTCTCCATTCTTCAGCCAGCTGTATGAAGGCTTGGGCTTGCCATTGGCCTTACACTCCCAAAACAATCTCTCTTCGATTGACAAAGCGTTGTCTCGCATCGTCTGAACCCACTGAGGTTTTGCTAAAAAAAACAAAAGTAAATCATTTTAATTGCATATTTTAAAGGAGACCTATTATGCCCTTTTCACAAGATGTAATAAGTCTCTGGTGTCCCCAGAATGTGTCTGTGAAGTTTCAGCTCAAAATACCCCACAGATCATTTATTATAGCTTGTCAAATTTGCCCCTATTTGGGTGTTAGCAAAAGCACGCCGTTTTTGTGTGTGTCCCTTTAAATGCAAATGAGCTGCTGCTCCCGGCCCCCTTTTCAGAAGAGGGCGGAGCTTTAACAGCTCGCGCTTCGGTTGCTCAACAACAACAAAGCTGGAGAATCTCACGCAGCCAAAATGACAATTGTCAGTAACGCTGTTCAGCCTTACATTGTATGTTTCTGAATAGTTAGTGGATAAATTTATGTTGCTGTGGACTTGATTCAACTCATCCACTAGCATGTGCCGTCACGTTAATCTTTTGTACAAAACCCGTACGGACGCCCACTATACATAGCGTACCTGTTTGCCAAACAGAGCCATACACACCAGGCTAACGTTTATGATTGTTATCAAATGCTGTGAATGGTCTAATATTTTTTTTCTCCAAAATATCGCTCGGAAAGAAACGCTCCTTTTTTAGCAATCGACCTTGCTAGGGTCAACTTGCAGGCTATCCAAGTTCTGTGCTCGTCTGTGCAGCCAACGATAGACCAGTTAGCATGCTTTGCTCCAACTTTTGCCATGGCGTTAGAACTGGTACACCATTGTCACTTGTGAAAACAAAATGGCGGCGCCGTGGGTGGAAACATGCAGGTTAAGGGGTGATAATATTATAATAAGATCCCCTTTCTATGTCACAAAGGGATCAAAATCTGGGTTGTCCTTTTTCAAATTTTTTTGGGTTGGTAGATGCACCAGGGACCCGATTATAGCACTTAAACACGAAAAAAAAAGTCATTTACTTTAATATTTTTATACTATATTTACACACTACTGGTCGGTGCAATTTTTGTATGCTTTTGAAAGTCTCTTATGCTCACCAAGGCTGCATTTGTTTGATCAAAAATATTGTAATATTTTAAAATATTATTACAAATTTTGTATTTGAATATATTTTAAAATGTAATTTATTCCTCTGATGTCAAAGCTGAATTTTCAGAAATCATTATAATATACTGATTTGCTGCTCAAGAAACATTTATTATTACTATCAATGTTGAAAATAGAAGTTCAAAAGAACAGTATTTACTTGAAATAGAATCTTTTGTAACATCATAAATGTCTTTACTGTCATTAATTGCTCAAGTTATTATTTATATATAGGGACTATAATATCATAGAGACTCTGGGTTGTGTTGATTTGATCTAGTAACCACCTAAATATACAGATTTTGGCCTTGCTGAGGCATGGACACTCTTTTATCTGATTAATTGAAAGCACAAAATGTCAATAATTACTTGATCTATCTGTCTTCCTGCCAATAGAAAAGGTGACAGGTTTCCATTCATGCCCCCATTTCTGTAACAGTCCTGTCTGAATTCATGACTGAACCATCACACGGTTCTATAATGTGACACTCCTCTCATGTTGTGTTGCAGATTCCCACCAATCACACACGGTCCATGTATAGATTAACCATCAATTACTATTCCTGCTAACATCGCTTGCAGGTTTTGTGGCAACTAAGCACTTAATTGATTGATCAAAGTCACATAGTGATCGGCTCATCAAGAAAACTGATCAGCTTTCCCAAGAATTAATTAAACGCAAGCATCTATGAAACACATGAGCTGACCAACCTTGCAACTGCTATCAATTCTTTCTTCTGTGCTTTGGCCTTTTTCAAAGAATCTGAATTATACAAGGACGCTTGCACTCTGACAGCACTGGGAAGAAAAGCTTTTAAGTTTCGTATCGTTCGTGGAGACCAGGTCTTTTCAGAAGAAGGTCAGAGTTGCACCTGCCCCTCTAATCTTCTCAACAAGTCATATATAAACCTTGAACTCGCATTCACGATAACAACATTTCATCAGTGAACTGAGCTTAGAAGTGGTGTGTACACAGATGTGAGTGGAAAGAACACCTTTGAAATCCCAGCAGTCAAACGCAACAGACCTATGCTGATTTGCGTTTTGTATTTCACTAATAGGTTTTTCCTTCTTTGTGTATATATCCATTTTATTTGAATCAATAACACACTACATGCGAAAGGTTCCCATATTTATAAGATATCGAGTAGCTGTTCTGCTGGGAATTTTTGCTGTTTTCATCTTGCTATTCAATCACTTATTAGCACACTATAACAAGCCACTGCGCGCTGTAATTCTGCGTGTAGCTAGTGATCTCCACATCATTAGGATGAGGCCTGTTCTTCTTGTTATTGTGTCAATGGAAAATGGCAGGTAATGATTCTCATACGCTTGTTTTGTAGTGCCTAATAATCCACTGAGTTATATCTTGTCTCAAAAAAATGGGACAATGAGTGCTTGAGTTCCAGATAGACTTACAATTTGTCCATACTGAATCTCTTTGAAACAGATTTTGGTGTTAGATTTGGAACTGAAGCTAGATCTTATAAAACTAAGGCAAAATAATGAATAAATTGGCTTGATAATTAGAGCTGACCTAATTGCAGTGTCTGAGTTGCTAATAACAAGTACCGTAATTAACTAAAATATATTGATAATGAATAACACACCAGAGGTGAGATAATGAGTTCTTCATGCATGTTTGTTATCTAACTAAACATCCATCCATCCATCCATCTATCCATCTATCATAAAGCAAATAACTCATCTATCTATCTATGATTTGGCTCTATAAACTGTAACTATTGCCATTTGACACCTTTCTGGATCAACGAAAGTGTCTCAAATTATAGCATTTAGCATTGCTGAGTCTTGGCACGATTCAACATAACTCTGCCAAATCCATTACGTGAGCTCAGTTTATTTTGGTCTTTACTATGCGGTTATGGAAAATATAAGAAAGTCCAAGCAGGGCAGAAAGTTATCAGAAAGTAATTCACTGCAATTGTGAAATGACTGAACTGGCAGAGTTCCTCATGATAAACGCTGGCAAGAATTTGAATGGTTATGACAACAATAATATACATTAAGTATGTTTTAAATTATGAGCAAACAATATGGCAAAGACAACCAGCTTCTGTAACTGCTACTATTATCCAGTCAATGTGTAACAGTACTATAAAATAATACAATGGATAAACAACCAAACCATGTGTAGTACAATAGCACCATGGACACACTGTACATTTTTTCTAATATATTAACAGACTGTATTTACGATATATTCCTGGAAACTCAGCCATTTTTACAGTAGTTTTTGTACAATGTCACCATAATGATAAAACCATTTACGTTATTATACCACAGTGGAGGGGTATTGTTGTGTCACGGCAGAAAATTGTCTTGCATTGGATAATTTGTAAAATTCTGAATACAATATTTTATTGCAAAATCCTGATCAGTGTTATAGCAAAAAACGGTTGATACCATGCGCACTAAATATACAGTAAAAGTGAAATAATTATACCGTGGAAAGACAGTCGTCCTTGCACAGTGTTCTTTCCCATCTTGTTCTCTGCCACACATTCATAGCCTCCGGCGTCCTCCTGCTGGAAACTGGGAATCTCCAGTACTACATTTGAGTTCTTCATCTTCACCTTGCTGGGAAACGGCACTCCATTTGCTCTCCTCCACGTTATCTCTGGAACTGGGCTGAACATATGAAAAAAAACTATGATGAGTAGCAATCTTGCAAAAGAGAAAAATGAAAAAGCCACAAAGGGAAGAAAAAAGAAAAAGAGATAGGGGAACACAAATGATGAAGATAAAGAATGGAAATTTTGTATAATTTCATTATTTTGTAGATTACTGTCGTTCCAACTCATATCTCAGCTCTAACATTCTAAATGAGATACATTTCCTCATAAGACACCATCTCATTTCTTTTTGCAAGGAAAACGTATATGGCTCATTCACTAATGGGATCAATTGAGACAGAAAAATTGCTTCAAGGCAAAAACTAGACTGTTATACGGTATTTCCCAAACAGACTTTGACAAGCATGTTTAAAAGGTGGTGAGAAGAGGTGGAAAAGGGCCAAGTTGAAAAACACATTAAGCTCAATGACAGAGTACCATTAAAAGTCGGGCATCAGTAACTACAAAAGGGTGAAGAATTCCACTTACTTCCCCAAAGCAAAACACTCCAGTGTCACAACTGATCCCTTTGCAGCCGGAACCATGTCAGAGAAATGAACCTCTATTTTCGGCTCATATTCACCCATTATGCCTATGAAGGAAAAAACTCTGTTATTTTTCCATTCATAATTCATTCACTGATTATAGAGAATGCATTATATGTTAAACACGAAACAATGTGAACAGCGGCTTCTTCTGAGAACAAGCAGCTAAAACAAAGGCAACAAATAATTCATACCAATCTGGAGTCTGACACTACGCAGAGAGGTGTGGTGTTTGCTGCAGTTTTTACAGTGTCTGTAAATATTTTATCCAGCCATTGTTTGTTTACTTTATGGAAAAATATATTTAGGACCGTGAAAGCGTTTCTTTGAGAGTAAACTGGGTTGTCCATGAAACTATGGCTGCTAAAAAACTAATTTACACTGTTTTTGTTAAAAAAAAAAAAAGTGTTTGCATGCTGTCAAGTCGACACCAAAGAAAGTGTTCTCGGTGTTGCTATCAAATCCTAAGCAATATAAATTAGTGTTATATTTAAAGTCTAAATGCATTGCTGTTTTTGTTGATTTGAATGCTATTTTTAAATATGCTATTTTCAAATTAGTTTTAGTTCATATTTTTTTTTTTTTTTCTGTAATTATAGTATCAGCTGAAGAATCAACAGAACTTTGTCTGGCAGATTTTGACAGCTGACAGGGAAAAATATAACTTTTACAAATTTCTACCAGGTAAAACATTTACAATAGGGGCTTTCGCTTTCACTGGGAATAGGAACTGTGAAGCGACCGACAGTGGCGTCTTTAAGCGCGGCATTTACAAATGCTAAAAACTGGTGGATGGAAGATGCTGTGATCGGAGCCGTGTTTGTTGTGTGACGTGGGTTTCGTGATAACGGAGATGCAGTGCTTCCCACAGGTTTGAAATATACTGAAAAATCCTCCTATTACCCATGGCACAAAATTGGTCTACTACATGTGACAAACAACAAATAATGTGTGATTTTTAACAGTATTTTTATTTATTGAAATTAATTTTAATTACATAGCATACTATTACATTTAATTACATACTAATATTATGCATTATTATGCATTGTAAATTACTTTACTAGTAAAATTTATATAATGCATACTATACTTGTCAAATAATGTTCTTAGTCTTTTCTTCCTGTGGGGGAGACTACAATAATCTACTATGAATTAAATGGAAATCAAATTAAATTGCCCAGAAGAAAAAAAAAAAAAAACTTAGCGTGTGACTTTTAATTATAAACAAGCCCAAAACACACCGGGACTCTTATTTTGAAATGTCTACACAATTGCGGGCTGATCCTTCAGATTCTTACAACCGTCTAAAACATATTACATAAAGGCCATAAAGTAGACATTGTCATAATTCATCAACTTGAGTTCATTAGTAAATTGTTAATGCATAAATCTGCACTTTTCATTGATTGAGAATCACTTTGAAGCAGCCTGTAGAACGTGCAACAGCGCCGCCTTGTGACTTTGCAACATGCAGCGCTCTTTGTGAAATATCCACCGCGTCTCAGCAGCGCACGTGGGAATGTTAGCGGGAGTAAAGTAAACAGTTCTGATGCACACATAACGAACAGGTATGAAACGCGTAGGGCGAGGGAAGATTTTCCACTAGTTAATCGATCGCGGATGATTTCATTATCTCGGGCGGATACAAAAGTAGTAGAGGATAAAAATGATAAAAGCATAAATGTGTCTGTGTAAATATACTTGGGCGGCCGTTAATATACCTGGGCGGCCCGCCCAAGTAAAGTCTATGTGTGGGAAGCACTGAGATGGAATGTAAACACATAATTTACACGACTGAAAGAGCAAAAAGTGGCGAAATCTCCATTGAGAGCTTTCAGTATTACATATCATCGATGCAGAGAAAAGAACACAACCGTGCAAACAAGTAAATGCTGTTATCACTGTTTTACAAGTTTGTGAAGTAAATATGTTGTTTACATGGCTTTTTAAAAATGCCGGGTGCTGGTGTTTGACATGCGTTTGACCAATTAACGTACACTTACATCACTGATAGTTCCTATAGTGCTGGTTTAGACTCTACTCTGAAGTAGAAGCTGATTTAGTTCCCCCAAAAGGAGTTCCTATATAGAACTAAACTTGTTCCTAGTTCCTGCGGTGCGAACATGGCAAAATCTGGGTACTTCAGCCAACAGTTCTAGGAACTATGAAAAGGTTCCTCCGTTGTGAAAGCAGGGCTAACTGCTAAAGCTAACAAGCCAAACTTTGACCCCTTGGTATCAGTAACCTTCATGGCATCTTACACAATATTGCCAGCCGCAGGTGGGATGTCTTCTCCCAGATAGACACAGGATATTCAATAATGTTATGATTGCTCGATGTTACAAAAATTTACAAAAAAATTATTGCAGTTAGTTTAGTATTTTTAGTTTAGTACACATATTTTTTTCAGCATTTCTTTTTTTTGTTTTATACCCTGTTTACACCTGGTATTAAGAAGCATTTTCGTCAATCCAATCAAAGTGGACGACGCTAAATACAGATGTAAACGGGATCTAAAATACCTTATGCTTGTCCACTTTCGACCACTTCCAGAGGTAGTCAAAAAACGCAGTTGACGGGATTGCTTTCGTAGTGGAAACGGTCATGTGGTCGGATGCATTCGAACAGCTGCAAAAGACCGCCTACTCTCCGCCTATACTGACTTAATGCGTAAACATTATGAGAAGTACGCTAGCCGGACGAGATTTAAACTTTGTCGGCTGAAGACCCAAGTTTAAAGATTTGAAGATGAAAAATGTACCAAGCACAATGTTCTCCACCATTCCTGATTTCGTGGTCTTGCAGCTATCAGAGCAGAAACGAAAGCTGCTGCTCTCCGTATGTTTTTCCGTAGTCTCCGGTCACATTCATATGTAAATTGTGCAAGCTTATTTCGTCCATTAGATCAAAAAAATCTGAAAAAGCCCATACATTTACCCACACATAGACCCTCCCCTCGAAGAAATCAGGACAAAAGTGGTCGAAAGTGCACAAAAGAGACGGATTAAAACACCAGCTGTAAACGGGAATGTCTCCCTCATCTACGTGATCCTAATACCAGGTGGAAACAGGACCTTTTTAATCAGTGCTTAAACGGAAGGGGGTGGGGTGTTCATCAATGCTTTGAAGTCAAGCTAATTGAATCAATGAAATCTAATATGGAACCAAATGAATTCCCACTACTGTAAATTATCCCTCTACTTGATTTATTACAAAAAACATTTATTCGTTTATTCCACCATGGGGTCCAAAAAAAACCCCTCTGCTGTAAGCCCAACTAGATACTGCTTGTTTCTAATGTTGCATAAGAACATGTTAACAATTTAGTTAGTGTGAGCTCTTGATGTTTTCTAATATTTAATATTACTTGAGCAGGGTTGTGTTAATGAAGTTTTAATTATATTATTTTCACTTGATGATGTTTTATTAACAAAGGTCGGGAGGAACACGTTCAAGTGATCTATCCAATCAGCATGAGAGGAGGCCTATATATATACATTGACGACTCACCTATGTTCCTTGACAGTTTTCAGCATCCCTCTGCCACCCCGATTCCTCACTATTGGCTGGTTCCTATCCTAGCCAGGGATACAAGGGGAGTACTCTGGGTTTGGGCCAAAGTCCGAGTTCGGAGCCTCCCCTCGAACAGCACGCCAAACACGCATATTCTCTTACTCTGTCTGATTATTTGTAGGTGTGAACTTGTGAAATACGCTACATTAAAGCGGTTGATTTATTTAATTTTATATTTACGGGGTGGAAGTTGGAGCTGGAATGACAGTGCTCTGACACAATTCAAACAAATCTGATGCCAACTGCATCAACAGGTTAATCAAACCCTATTATGATTCAGCTTCTGCCTACTAAATTGCCCACTGAAAAAAAAAAAAAAAAAGTTGATATTTACCATCCGTTCGTAGTACCAGAGGGGTCGGGGAGCTGAGGACTTTGCCTTTAGTGATGCGGTTTACCACCACGCACGTGTAGTTACCCACATCCGAAGGCTCTACTTTGGCGATGTAAAGGTTTCCAGTCTCCTGAGAGACAAAGCGACGATTGTCTTGCTGAACAAAGTAAGGGTACTCATTAAAGACCCATGCAAATGAGAGATCTGGAAAGGAGATGAGACACAGAATATATATAATTCAAAACAAATGAACTAGGCTAGCCAAACATTCTTGGGAACTTAAATGAGAAATTCTTTGTACTTTTTGGTATTATCATTTGGGCACCAATCCCACGTTTCTTTCCCAGTACCACTAATGAAATCTGACCCAGGTGCATGGTATTAGAAGCCAAAGACATCTTTATAAAACACAACGAAAAATGTCCAAGCCAAACTATATATTATATATATACAGTGTTGGGTGTAACGCGTTACTAAGTAACGTGTTACTGTTATTAAATTACTTATCCACTGAAAAAAGTAAAGTAATTACTGTTCATTTTTAGGTAATTTAATTACAGTTACTTATAATGTACTTGCGTTACATACTGTAAATTAGTTCTGTTTAAATCAATATTGAATTTAAAATCTAAATGTGTCGTCTAAAGGCCTCTTTAAAATCGTTAGCTGTAGTGCAGCTGCGTGTGAGTTCGCAACTTCGAACCAGTTGGCTGCGTAGTCGCTGTCTGAAGATGTGAGCAGAAGCGAGTGGCTGTTTTGCAGACTGGAAATATTCCAATTACTTCACTTTTTTGACACAGGTAGGCAAGAACATTACGGTGAAATGTAAGCTATGTCCTACAGAGAAAAAACTGCACGCGCTCTCTGAGAGACGGTCTTCAGTCAGTGCGCTCTCAGCCAAAGCATAGCCGCCTCTCGCGAGTGTCAGATTTTCGACGTTTATTACACATAAACGTTCAAATACACACACAGTTATGTCAAAATGCCCATCTTGGCGTATATTCGCGTTGGTTATGTGAATGTGAACAGCATGTGTAACAGCATATTGTCTCCATCCATTAGGTCTTAGTGAAAGCAGCCTTTAAAACATGCTACTGTCTACTATTGGCTGTCTGGATTATAAATAATAGTCAAACAACAAAAGAAAAGCTTAAATAAGGATTAATCTATATTTAATTTATACAGTTATGAGTTATTTTATATTTGATTATTCAATTTCTGTGGTATTTTTACTTACACTTACTACTAGACCTATCTGGAAAAAAATATATAGCATTGTTTTATTTGTATTTTTATATATTTTTACCGTGATATCGACTTTGGTATCGAGTATTGTGCACTTTTGGTGGTATTGGTACCGACTACTAGATTTTTGGTATAGTGACATCCTTATTTGTTACTAAAAACAATTTAAGTACTATAAAGTAGATAAAAAGTATATGTTTTAATAAAGTTAAAATGTTTTAAAAAGCTATAAAAGGCTAAACTATTCCATGTTTGACTAAATTATTACAAGAGTTTCCTTTCTATTGTCTATCCGGTCAAGGTTTATAGGGATTTTAAGAAGTAATTAGTAAGTTACTTATTGAATTAATTGAATTAAGTAATTAAATTACTTTTCAGACAGAGTAATTAGAAAATTATTTTAAATACAACACTGATGATGTAATTAGTAATTAATTACTTTTTCGAAGTAACTTACCCAACACTATATATATATATATATATATATATATATATATATATATACTCTTGGACCCAGTAGGTGCATAGACACAAAGATCAAATGAGATGAACTTGCACACTTACTTGAAGTCCTGCAAATCTGTAAACATTTTTAGAGGCCACAAGATGCAAGAAACACCTTACTGTGTTAAAGTCTTTGCATCTCATGGCCTCTAAAAAATTATTTTGCTTTTGACAAAGTGTGCAAGCTCTTCCCATACAAACCACATATTAAATCCCATGGAGTACACTGATAAAAGGCATTGCTCTTTATTTCACATATGTGTACAGCATATTTATGCTAGACTGAACTTTAAACCAAAAAAGTATATAGTATAAAAGCCTTACCTCCAGCATATGATGGTGTACCACAAAGTAAAACTACCCCCTGGCCTTCTCGCACAGAGACAGCGCTTTTTGTTTGAGTTTTTAAATTCAAGTCTGAAAGGTATGAAAAAACAGTCAGAAGATACAGCAGTGCTAGACGTGAGCATGAAAATGAAAATACCTTGGAGCTGATTTCTTCTATCTCAGCTTAACATGAAGAGACAACTATAAGTAAACCATTCGTAAAGCAGTAAACCATTTTTAATATTTACAGATGAGGATCCAGCTGTCAAATGTAAGATACAGAGGGTGACAAAATGAAGGAAACATCAACATAATATGACAACCATGTTCTGCCAGAACAGCTTCAATGCACCTTAGCATTGATTCTACAAGTCTCTGGAACTCTGCTGGAGGGATGGAGCACCATTCTTCCAAAAGATATTCCCTTATTTGGTGTTTTGACATTGGTGGTGGAGAGTGCTGTCTAACACGTTGGTCCAAGGTGTTCAATTGGGTTGAGATACGGTGACTGCGATGGCCATAGCATATGAGTCACACCATTTTCATACTTATCAAAACATTCTGTCACCACTCGAGCCCTATGGATGGGGACCATCCTGGAAGAGTCCACTTCCACGAGGATAGAAATGGTTAATCATAGGATAAAGTTCCCTCCAAGTGGACAAGTGAATGCAAACCATGCCAGCAAAATGCCTTTCCCAGCATAACAGACCAACCGGATTTTTATTCACTTTGTCACTTATCATCGCTATGTTTTGGTCTGAAATGTTATTTATTAGTCATCTCTGGTCTGATCTTCTTTTTTGCTTTGAGTTTCAGAAGTCTTTCTTTTTCTTTTCCCTTTTTGTCTCAACTTGGCTGCTCTGGTCAGCAGATGCTCTGACCTCACTGTTGTCTCTGTGAGAGAAGGTCCAGGATGGTCATCATCTCTGGATGTTTCTCCAAGTAAGAAAGAAGGAGAAAGGTCAGCAGGTGTTCTGGATCCTCCAGATCTGACTTCACTGTTGTCTCTGTGAGAAGATCCAGACTGTTCATCATCTCTGGATGTTTCTCCAGGAGAAAACATTGAGCTGAGGGAATCACTTGAAGAATCAGAATCAGAGAGATGGTTTGATCTCTTCATTTTCCATTTTCTGCCTTCTAACCTGCCAGAAGTCTTTCTTTTTCTTTCAACGCCCTATCTCAACCTGACTGCCTGAGCTTTAGTCAGCAGGTATTCTGGTCTGATCTCACTGTTGTTGACCCGGTGAGATGGTTCAGACTGTTCATAATCTGTGCTTGGCCCATCCATGTCTCCTTATGTGTTGCCGGTGGGTTATTATCAATATACAAATGATAAAATGCAAGGGGTGACACATAAAAAGTGAAGGAACAGACATCTGAAATACAGGTCAGCATGGAGACCGATGGGTTGTGTTGAGCACCAGGTGTCTGGTGATTGATTGAGATTTTCTTGTCTCCATCTTACACACAAATGGTGGACGAAACCATTGAGGTCACGTCCTAAGAGATGTGGAAAGCGTATTCGTAGAGTCCTCAGGTCATTCTCGCCAACAAGCTCTACATTAATCACATATTGGTTCATAAGCATTTCATTATCAAAGTCAACAAGGAAAAAATGAGATTGTAGGGGCGATTAAAACATAAACTAATGTGGAAGGCCCCATTATTGATCTCAACTAGAAGTCAGTAAATACTGTTATCCCGTCTTAACTTCTGCTGTTATGAGCCTCTGAAATTCTTCTAGAGCCTCCCCTGCTAAAATAAAACATTTTTTCATAATTTTCTGTAAACAACTGAACACATTCAGACAACTAATAAAATGAAGGTAGAGTTTAAATGAAAGGTTTTCTCAGAACATAGATAATTTTCACACCTTTTCATACTTACAGGTTTGGAAAACAAAAGAAAACAAAACAAAAAAAAACTATACCAAGGTAAATTGTAAAGAAACAGCATCTGTCAAAGCACTTTCCAGGGCAAGCCACGTTAAACTATATTCTTAAAGTGTTTGTTTAACGTGCTTAATGTAACACTTAACATGACGCATCTTCATGTTTTGGGTAGCTTGGATTGTGCATTTTTCCCGCACATTGCTCACACTGTGACCTGCACTATTTTTCAGATACGTTTTATCCATTAAAATGAATTATTCACTGCTGCAAAATGATATGACTGGCAAAGGTTGTCCATGCACAGTGTTTGCATTTGTTGTTGATAATTTTTATTATTATTAGTTCAGTCATGACAGCTCTCGAAGTGAGTTATTTAACCAGCATTTAATGGCATGGGGCATGGAACGCTCGATTTTCAGCAGACAAGATCTGCTACGCAGCAGCTGCTGCGGAGCAAATACAAGAATTTGTTCAGCTTAGTTAAAATAACATGGATAAATGGCATGCTGCTGAAAAATCTATTAAATCCCCCCACAGCAGATCTCTACAGGTGGAGCTGGGGAGGAGGAGGGCTAAACAGATGTTTTCATAATCGTGCAGCAGGGCAAACGAGGATAGGGTAAGAATATATGTGGCTGCATGGAATAGGAAGTACGTCTCGTTGATGACATGAACTAAAATGTACGCGACAATTTTAGTTTCAATATAATATTACATATACCTATTTATTTTGAGTCAAATTAGTTAAATATAATGGAACATATTTAATTATTGTCATTCGTTAAATGCAATAGAAATCAACCAATTTATAACAAATTCAATATTTTATGACCCTAAAAAGATTTATAAACATTTCTAAAGTTGTTTATACTGTACGTATGTATGTTAATAATAATGTATTTTTCAGTGTCTATATAAACATACAAAAATGTATGTGCACTAGAGCTATAGATATAATACATATAACAATACAATTATTTATCTTCATAATCATTCATTTTTCGTTAGGAGCTATACGCATTAGCTGCATTAAGATGCTGATAACCCATTTTACTCATTCTTTAAGCTAGTCCAATATTGGCAGCATCCACTTTAACACCTGTCACCCTGCATTGAATGGCTGAAGTGCCAATATAGCATGCTAACACACAGTCGATGACTCACATGCAAACTGGAGGCTAGCTCTTCTGCTAAGAATTGCTCCCTGTGGGTTGAAGGCAGTGCACTGGTATATTCCTCCATCCTGGGCCCGGTCCAGACTCCTAATGACCAAATTCCCCCCGGATAGCCGCCGACGGGAATCAGTACTGAGATTAATCAATGTGCCGTTCAGAGACCACCTACAGACACACAAACAGACAGATAATAGTGCACACAGCTCAATGTGCTATGATAACGGCTGATTTTGAGTGATTTTTCACGATAACCTTTGAAATTGATTTTGTTTTGGATGTACAAATGTCATGTGGAATATCAATGTATCATTACAAAGCTGAATCAGATTGGTATTACACTTCATCCCTGATTCATTTCAATAAGAAAAGAAATATTTCAAAACCTGAACTGCCTATGAAAATCCAGCTGCATTGTGGTATAGAAAAGCCCATTTACATTTTTCTCATTGAATGTCCTGTTTCACTAGGAAATGCATCATATTACAGAGGTAAAATGATTTGCAAATTGCGATTCGTGTTGACTTTTTATGTTAAAAGGTTTCCCGCAGCTCCTTTTGCTGTCCTTTTCATTGTGTGATGATTAGTGCCGGAGAGTATCATCAATTCCACTTCCTCACACCTCATCTACGCCTATCATTAAGACCCAGGCCCACCTGAGGCTCTAACCACTAGCACACATTTCAGAGGCCAGCCCACTAATACGGACAGATTTTCAAAGGGCGCAAGATCATTTGAGGATCCTGAGGCCTTGCTAGTCATTTACTCTGACAGGGCGTCAGCTGGGTTGAACTCCCATGTGTCTGCACACCCCAGGAACAGATGCTGAGAGAAAAAGGGCCAAATGCTATGCGTTAATTCATTAGCAAGAACAGTGGATGCAAAGAAGCTAATGGAGGTGTAAATACTAAAACTTATATATCTTATATATGAGTGGTTCTCAAATGTTTTGGACTCCAGGTTCCCCCATTGTCCACAACAATATCTGAAGGCCCCCTTTTCCAGGTATTCACGATTTACTGGATAAGGATATTAAAAAATATATTTATATGACACATTCTCTGATGCTCAAGAAGGCAACATGATGCATTAAAGGATTAGTTCACCCAAAAATGAAAATTCTGTCATTAATTACTCACCCTCATGTCGTTTCACACCCGTAAGACCTTCGTTCATCGTCAGAACACAAATTAAGATATTTTTGATAAAATCCGATGGCTCAGTGAGGCCTGCATTGACAGCAAGACAATTAACACTTTCAATGCCCAGAAAGCTACTAAAGACATATTCATGTGACTACAGTGGTTCAACCTTGATGTTATGAAGCAACGAAGATACTTTTTGTGCACCAAAAAAACAAAATAACGACTTTATTCAACAATATCTAGTGATGGCGATTTCAAAAAACTGCTTCATGAAGCTTCGAATCTTTTGTTTCGAATCAGATGTTCAGAGCGTGTATCAAACTGCCATGTGATTTCCAAGTCATGTGATTTCAGTTAACGAGGCTTTGTTACGTCATAAGTGTTTCGAAACGTTTCGAAATTTCAATGGTTCACGTGACTTTGGTAGTTTGATACACTCTCCGAACCACTGATTCGAAACAAAAGATTCGTAAAGCAGTTTTGAAATCGCCCATCACTAAATATTGTTAGTCGTTATTTTGTTTTTTGGCACACTAAAAGTATTCTTGTCGCTTCATAACATTAAGGTTGAACCACTGTAGTCACATGAACTGTTTTAAATATGTCTTTAGTTGTCAATGCAGGCCTCACTGAGCCATTGGATTTCATCAAAAATATCTTAATTTGTGTTCTGAAGATGAACGAAGGTCTGGAACGACATGAGGGTGAGTAATTAATGACAGAATTTTAATTTTTGGGTGAACTAACCCTTTAATGCATCACATTGCCTTCTTGAGCATCAGTGAATGTTTGCAGCTTTTTTAATAGTTGTGTATGAGTCCTCAAATAAATTAATCATATTCCATATGCATGAAATAGCATTCAGTTCCATACTGCAAAGCAACAGCAACAACTAATATTCAGATGGAAACCGTTTTTGAGTCTTCCGCACTGATTTTTTTTTCATGGGAGCAACAAAACAACAAGCGCAGTTTAGATGGAAAATTACTGACAAGGAAGGACATGAGCTGGTTTCCACCACCCACACTGTGAAATTCACAAATTTATTCTTAAGAATACACATACTGTCAAGTGCGGCTTTAGTGGATAGCACAACAGGTTAACCATACATCCATAACTGAGCAAATATGACGGAATATTACTTGACTTGATGCATTGGTTCCAGTCACAGCTTCTTAACGCTTTCACCCATGTATATTTATTATCTTTTCTTTTCACCGTGTTTATCTCAAAGAGCAGCTGTATGGGTCAGGAACATAGCAAGGATCAGGGTAAGGGCCAAGAACAAAATGCTCTTGACATCTCGGAATGTAATAGCTTTCCCCGCTCTGTTCAAATAATCAGCGTCTTCTAATGCGATGCAAATAAGAGCCGTTCGACGTCAATACGTGGTTTTCAGTTGGGTAAAAATAGTAGCGAGGCAAGTGAGGCCCGATCAAGGGCACTTGACACACAGCTGCAAATAGGTGACACATCCGCGCAGGATGTGATAGCAGGAGAAAACGGAGATCAAGTGAAGGGAGGTGTGAAGTGGGGTTACGTTCGCCTCAGGGCTTTTCTGGAAAGTGCTGTTTCTCCAGTGTGGCTAAGGTTGAACTTGAGTCGACCCTGCTGTTCATATCAATTTTGTATGGGGGGGGCAGCATCATTGATATGACTGCTGGTATGGGCTCCAAAGCACCAGGCTCATCTGCTCATCTCTCTGCTCTCCTCATGGTGCTGAGACCTTCAACACCTGTGGACCACTCTGGAGACCAGTCTCTGGCTGTGACGGCCAGCGTATGTTCCGGGGAGCAATCTCTGCCTCCACACACACACATTTGTGGGCCAGCAATGCAGGCCAGCTGGTCTCAATATTTTTTGGATTTTCCAAACAAAACCAAAACAAGAACGCATATTTATGAACTGCATACACTAGAACTGAGTGATATATTGAATAATACCAACATATTCACAATAATTATGCTGATGATATAAAATGATGCAACCTCAGATTGTGTCATTGGATTCATTTCGAAAAATTCCATTTGGAAAGTAGGAAAGTATTAAAGGGATAGTTCACCCAAAAATGAAAATTTGCTGTTAATTTAGATTTTTTTTTCTTAAATAGAACAGTAAAGAAGATTTTTAGCTAAAACTGTGGTCCTCTGTGATTCATATAATGGAAGTCAATGGGTGCCGTCACTTTGAGATAAAAAAAAAACATATGCAGACAAAACAAATGTAATACCCGCAGCTCCTGATGATAAATTGAGGTCTTAAGAAGTGAAACGATCAGTCTGTGCAAGAAACATTATTTACAGCATTATTACCTGCAATCCACAGCCTCAGCAATTGGTCCTGAGCGAATTCACGACAGTCTGCAGCACAATCTTCCTGTCGCATAATGACGTGTTGAGAAACGTACTGAGAATCTATGAAAAGTCAATCTTCCCGAATGAGATATAGGTTGTGGCATCTGGGGTAAGCACAAGTATGTACGATTTTTAAGTTACAATACAACACACGCGTCTTGCGATAGGAAGCTCGAGCTCCATTTGCCAAGGCTGTGGATTAGAGGTAAAAATGCTGTAAATAATGTTTCTTGCATAGACTAATCTCTTCACTTCTAAAGACCTCAGTGTATCTTCAGGAGCCGTGGGTATTCAGTTTTGTCTGCATATGTTTTTTGCAGTCTCAAAGAGACGGCACCCATTATATGAATCAACTTTAATTCAACTTGAAGAGCACTATATAGTACCCTTACAAAAAATACGTTTATTCAAGTGTGCTATTAGTAGGGTACAACGGGGCAAAAGGCACCTTTGATTTTATTTTCCTCTAAACCACTAGATGGCACAAAAACTTGCCTCAGCACTTTCCTAAACATCCGCTTTTCAAGATGCATGCGCAAATTTGTCTGATCCTTTTACGCGATCATGGGCAGCAGCATTCTGAGGCAGTTTGAGCTAATATTTGAAACTTAGCAATTAATCAGCGAAAAGCTTGCCGAACTGTGGGGCCTGGTCTGTCACGGATCAACTACGATCTACAGACGATCACGTGACATGCGAAAAGTCTTTTCCATTAGAGATGCACCGATCGATCGGCCAGGGATTGGAATCGGCCGATTTTCCTCATGATCGGCCCGGATCGGTGATCAGTGATTCACCGATTCACCGATTCCGAGCCGATCCGTTTTGTTACGGCACAGGCAATAACACCAGCTGCGCATTCTCGCTCTCTTCTCTCCGACGGGGAAGTGACACACACCCGCGCGGGCGCTTAAATGGTCAAACACATAGAAAATTATGTCAATTATTCAGATAAACACAGTCAGCTTTGGATCGTTAAATAGCTAAGAAAGAGAACGCATGTTGTGTAACAGTATTGGGTCCGTTCATAAACTCTTAAAGGGACAGCAGTCCAATATTCAGCAGGAATCATGGATCATTTGACTGTCTGTTTCTATACTTTATTTAATGTTAAAAGCATCTAATGTGAGTTTGAATATCATTTTGTGTGTCTTTTACAGCTGTACTGAAAGCAACAATGAACAATTCACCTCAGAACTTCCAAATAAATGAAAGGAAACAAGAACGTTCAAACTGTCAACTCATTGTGAACAGACAAGCGTATTTTATGTAAGAGTGTTTCAGTATTTTTAATAATGTTAAAATGGTGTAATATTCATGAATTTGATTATGTACTTAAGCCGCAGTGACACCAGACTTTGAACGTGCAAAATTTCATCGGATGCTGCAGCGGTTGTGATATGACGTCACGGTCTACAGCTTCTTTTTTTATAAACATGAATTCAACATACAGATGGTACTGAACCAGAATGCGTTTTTTTTTGTCGGTTTGCAGCAAAAAAATAATTTCTGCTCTTTTAAGTGCTGCTATAACCATAGATTTACACATGCTATGGAGTGGACGTACAACAGCTTGTTTTCATAAGTATACAAGAGTATACGCCAAGAGGTTGTGCCAAGACGAATCGCAGGTCAGAGTTCATCAAACTTGAACACAGTGAAATGCGAATCACAAGCTTGCATTTCCAGGTCTGAAGCATTCGCATGTGTATGAATGGAAGTCAATGGGACGAAAAAGTGCAGTGTGACCGCACCTTTTTCCATTTCGTCGCGAGTGCCGGAAACTTGCCCAGAGAGAGCCCGCCCACGCGCTCTTCTGATTGGCTGTGATTTTTAATCTACTTTATCGAGTCTCATAGTCACGTCGCGTCTGGTGTGGACACACAAACTGTTTGTTGCTGGAATCTTATCGCATTTTGTCTGGTTAGGACACGGTATAACCCCTAATACATTTTCACTTGTTGGTTGTTTTGGATGCAAATCAGAACTTTTGTTTCCATTTAGTTTTGCAGTTTTACTGGAATATATTGTGGCCACAAAAAAAAAAACAGTAATATAAAGAAACAATTTCCACCACCAATGAATATTCCAGCCCCAGATCCCCAATTGTTATCACACGCACTAATCAAAAATTCTGCTCAATAACTGAAAATGCTTATTGGAAACGTTATCACTGCAAGCTATTTAATAAGTGAAGGGACAAATTGCAAAAGTTCCAACTGTAAATGACTTATGCTTTTTGGTTGAAATGATGTCTCCTCTAATCCAAGCACAGAAACCTAACCTTTTGGTGAACACTAACCCTAGTATTCACTAAATCTAATGGATTTTTGTTCTAAATGCTTAAATATATATATATATATTTGGTCTTTACTGTGGCATTTAGCAGTGTTTGTATTCACTGAGGAAGGATACATTAAGGAAACTCATTTCTCATGCAAGCCTCAGCAGGACAGGAGTTTGGGATTTCTAATATAAAACTTTAAAAGACGGGATATTTTGAACTCAGGGTTTGATGCATCTTTTCAAGCAATTACCTTGTCGTTTGCACAAATCTTTTTAGAACCCGCTTCATTTAAAGTCCGCAGTCTGACTCGCTTCAAAAACATATTTTTGGTCTTCAAATCACAGTTCACTGAAGAATTTATATGGATTAAATAAATTCATCATTAATATCTAATGCTGCCAGTGCGCACTGGGATTTGATAAAGTTTGGCAAATCTTTATTCTTTGGAGTTGTTTTGTCAATATTTTTTGCCAAGGTGTCAGGAAACTTGGGTGGTAAAAATGATATTTTGACAGGTAGGGGAGCAAGTGCTGCACTGTTCAAGCACCGGCCGGTGAGATAGTGGAAGAGTCATTTAAAAGTGCATCTACCTTCAGTTTTTATGAACCTCACAGTTGTAGTTGGGCAATTTATTCTAGAGAGTTGACAACTCAGCTTCCCTGCTCAATAGCAGGAAGGAGCCAGAGCAGAAGTGCTTCAGCCCTATTTGCACATCAAGAGAGGTGTGCAGGTTAAAGCTCAGGCACCGCTCTGCGTGACGCTCGGCTCAGCAAAAGAAAGAGCAAAAAGATGATTAGAAGAAAGTAAGGAACGCACAGCACTAAGGCTAAACATCACCCGTGCGCTTTCAATCAGTGGGATGGAATCAGCTCTTTAACAGAGGTGGGCAAGGCAGCCACTTTAGATGGAGATTAAAGATTTGTCTCTTTAAGATATCCAAAATCATCCGGAAAGATATTATCACAGCCACTGAATGTCTAAGTCAAAATAAATCGCTGTACATGTCACATGATGCACTCTACAGCGACAAAAAGACCTGACGTTGCTGCTTTCCGGTGACATGAGTGACTGAGACCACTGGTCTACGATTCAACAAAGTTGACAACTTTATGCAAATGAGTAGTGACCAACAGGAGCAATGACAGTGGAGATCATGTGATCCATCTCCCGTGAGAATTTGATGATTCCTTTTAAACATTCCAGTTCCTTAACAGGTTCGTTAACAATTCTTTTAGTACTTTAAAGGAAATACATTTGGTAAAGAAATGCAATTCCAAATAAGATACTTTAAATTCATAAAAAGTAAAACAATTCAATATAAAAAAACACTTTTTATGAAGACCATGCTTATAATGAATTATAGCTCCATTTATAAAATAGTAATACTTGCTTATAAATATTTATAAAGACTTATTAAGGCCTATACCACATCATAAGATCAGTTATAGTTAATAAGTATTAATTAGTCCGTCGTATGGTTCCATGAATGTATTTATAAAGCTATAATGTAATATTATTGTTACAATGACTTTTTATTTAGATTTATTTCTGTCAAATTAGTGAATATATATAATAGCCATGTTGTGTTCTTATAAATACTTATTATGATGAGTAATAATAGTTACTAATCTCTATAAATGCATCATTGTTGGCTTTAGGTAAAGTGAAAACATAAATCAAATGTTAAGAAATCACAAATATGTGCTCATTTTACATTTTTAATTGCTTACTTGTAAATGTAACTAATGAACAACAATTCCTATAATAATTAAAAAAAAGAAATCATTAATATAAACAGTTGAAAAAAAAAAAGTATATTTTTTAATGTTACATACTAGCAAAACACTGCAACAATATTTTTAAAGTATAATTCCAAACTGCAATAAGCAATACCATGCAAATGGCTGAGGAGATATAGATTTTAATAAATCAAAATTACCATTCATTACCTCGAATGCAAACTTTAGCCATTAAAGACATAATAACTAGTTGATACAGCAAACAAGTGTCTCTGGAACTATTTTATATTTGATCATTTATAAATCAGTGTATAATTTCTTATGAGCATGCACAAAAAAAGCAAATGCATGGCTTATAAGTAATTATAAAAATAATGTAAATGTATCTATAACTGTTCTTATAATGCAGTATAGATCTTAAATATATTTATAGAATAGTAATACTTACTAAACATGGCTATAAATCATTATAAGCATGGTCTTCATAGAAAGTGTTATCAAAATATCTTCTAAAAATGTGTTTAATGGCTCTTTTTTTAGAGGTGACACAAATGCAATCCAATATTTGGCCACGACAATACTAAACAAACAAAAAATGTGGTAACATTCATTAACAATTATAAAATACTACTGACAAAATGCATAATGTGTTTCTTTAACTACATACTGTCAAATGAATACCCAGTCAGTAACTTCACTGATTTAAGCCTCACTGTTAGTTGTAAACTACATGTGTTCGATTCACTAAAATGAAATGGCTCAGTAGGATCATTAGTTTGGGAATCAGAACCGCTGTATGCATTTGATTCACTAAAGGCCAATTCACACCACACCAACAGACGACGAGTACATCACTTCTCAAGACATTCCAGGACCCGACAAACACAGACTCAACATGTTCAATCAGCAAAAACAAGTGCCGACCAACGGCAACAGAATCCGACAAGGGTAACACGCTGATCTGACAAAACTCAGCAAAGTGTCTGTTTCCGTCTGTCGGTGCACTGTGAATTGGCCTTAAAAAGAACTTATTCAAAGATTCATTGGTATGGGAATCGAACTACAAAGTCTGCACTGTTTGTTTTTGATTCACTAGAATTGTTCATTTGTTATGTAAACAGTTTTGCAGTAAGAGAACTGATTCATTGAGAAATAATGAAATATTTTTGCACCAACAATACATCTAATTGTGTGAGATTTTCAAAATGTACACAGAGCACCAACAACATTAACACAATGTCCTAACTAGTCAGGACGTGATGCCACTATTTATGTGATGCTTTCTATTTAAGCGACTTTGTGGTCGGAGGGATATATATATATATATATATATATATATATATATATATATATCTATAGGCCTCCTCTTGTGTTGAAAGATCATCATTTGAAGGTGTTCCTCCCGGTGTTGTAGTCGAGACCAGCTCATTCGAGTCCGAGTCAAGACCGATACCAGAAAGTTTGTTCTAGACACGAGAGGTATCTAATCTTTCCTGGGAACAGACATGATAAATGTGAGGTGGCAAAAGAAAGAACGGCTCTGATCTGGAGGTGAGATGAACTAACAGACTGCATAGCCTCAAACCCTGCTAAGCAATTAATTAATCAATCAATCATTTTTTTACTCGTAATTTGGCCTTCGTGGCTGTATTAGCCTATAGTTCATTTCTTATTACAAATGTGATAAACATTTGCGCAAGTAGTATGTGTTGGAGAATTTAAAATGTAACATTTCAATTATATTCTGCTGAAATGAACGAAATGATTCCTTGTATAGGCACTTCTCCCTGATAAGCCTGCACACACACACCACCCAGAGGAAGAGCCCGTCCATCAACGTGCTTCGGTCGGGATACGGAAGCCGGGAGATTTTTCAACAATGGGTGCGTCTCAATCAGCTCCCTAGTTCAGTAGTCAGGGCACTGATCAGGGAGTCGGCCATATTCATTTTCACGATATAATAATTCACGACCTAGGGAGCTAAGGAGCTGACTGAGACGCAGCTCCTGTCAACAAAGGAGTGTGTTTTTGGATGTGAAGGAAAGATCATGTTTTTCAGCGTCCCAATGAACCCAGCGTTAAGGGAACAGTGGATGAAGTTTGTTTTTCCGGGGCAGCAACAGAGTTGTGCATGTATGTTTATTTGTTCTCGGGATTTCGGTGATGAATGCTTTGTAAACAATTCCCAGTTCGGCGCTGGATTTGCAGATCGTGGGTGGTGAGTAACACTGCATCAGTCTGTGTTTTGTTGGCAATCGGCGCGCAAGTGCATATAATGTAAACTAGGGCTGCACGATTAATCGTTTTTTAATCGCGGTAATGATATCTGCTTCTCTCGATTGATTACAAATAATTGTCATGATATTGGCCCGCTCGTTATTTATCCTGAAAACGTATTTTTTCTTTGGGATATGCTTGTGGTTGCCAGATTCAAAGAGCTTAAATCCCCCAAATAGAGCTTAAAGGAACACTTCACGTTTTTTGAAAATAGGCTCATTTTCCAACTCCTCTAGAGTTAAACAGTTGATTTTTTACCGTTTTGGAATCCGTTCAGCCGATCTCCGGTTCTGGCGGTACCACTTTTAGCATAGCTTAGCATAGTTCATTGATTCTGATTAGACCGTTAGCATCACGCTCAAAAATGACCAAAGAGTTTCGATATTTTTCCTATTTAAAACTTGACTCTTCTGTAGTTACATTGTGTACTAAGACCGATGAAAATGAAAAGTTGTGATTTTCTAGGCCGATATGGCTAGGAACTATACTCTCATTCCATTGTAATAATCAAGGAACATTACTGCCGTACCATGGGTGCAGCAGGCACAATGATATTACGCAGCGCCTGTGACCCCCTGCTTGCACAGGGAGCGTGCCTTGCAACCATGGAGACATTTGTGAGAGACATTGCATAATATCATTGCGCCTGCTGTACCCATGGTACGGCAGTAAAGTTCCTTGATTATTACAATGGAATGAGAGTATAGTTCCTAGCCATATCGGCCTAGAAAATCGCAACTTTTCATTTTCCGTCAGTCTTAGTACACAATGTAACTACAGAAGAGTCAAGTTTTAAAAAGGAAAAATATCGAAACTCTTTGGTCATTTTTGAGCGTGATGCTAACGGTCTAATCAGAATCAATGAACTATGCTAAGCTATGCTAAATGTGGTACCGCCAGAACCGGCGATCGGCTGAACGGATTCCAAAACGGTAAAACTCAACTGTTTAACTGTTTAGAGGAGTTGGAAAATGAGCCTATTATCAAAAAAAGTGGAGTGTTCCTTTAAAAAGATATACTGTCTTCCCGGTGTTTTACTTAATCTGTGCAATCTGGCAACTCTGTGCACGCGCTCCCTCTAAATATCGGCTTCTATCGATTGATTACTAATAATTGTTGTGATATTGGCCCGCTCGTTATTTATCCTGAAAATGTGTTTTTTCTTTGGGATATGCTTGTGGTTGCCAGATTCAAAGAGCTTAAATCCCCCAAATAGAGCTTTTCCCTTAAAGGAACACTCCACTTTTTTTGAAAATAGGCTCATTTTCCAACTCCTCTAGAGTTGAACAGTTGAGTTTTACCGTTTTGGAATCTGTTCAGCCGATCTCCGGTTCTGGCAGTACCACTTTTAGCATTTTTTTTAGTATACTTTTAGTATAGTTCCTAGCCATATCGGCCTAGAAAATCGCAACTTTTCATTTTCCGTCGGTCTTAGTACACGATGTAACTACAGAAGAGTCAAGTTTTAAATAGGAAAAATATCGAAACTCTTTGGTCATTTTTGAGCGTGATGCTAATGGTCTAATCAGAATCAATGAACTATGCTAAGCTATGCTAAATGTGGTACCGCCAGAACCGGCGATCGGCTGAACGGATTCCAAAACGGTAAAACTCAACTGTTTAACTCTAGAGGAGTTGGAAAATGAGCCTATTTTCAAAAAAAAAAATGTGGAGTGTTCCTTCAAAAAGATATACTGTCTTCCGTTTTACTTAATCTGTGCAATCTGGCAACTCTGTGCACGCGCTCCCTCTAAATGCGGAAGAAGCACTGATGATCTGAAAACAAACGTGCGCTGGAGTTTAGCGATGAAAGTGTCATACAGCCAGTCTTTGTTTCTTCACAAGCCACTCGTACTATTTGTGTCATGACTAAATCTAAATCTGTCATGATCAAACCCTCAGCGATGAATTTTAACAAATGCAACACGGACAATTCAATCGGGAAAATGAACATAATTTGGAATTATTGGATATAATATTAGGTGTTTCGTTATTTTATCTTTTTGAAGTTCCTAAAGGTTTTACCAGTTTTCATAATGTTAATCAGCTGAAAATGATATAGAGCATCGTTCTTTGCTTTACGAATTTGCAGGGCAATCTGATTCTGTGGTTTGTCTCATTTGCAAACGAATTGTGTTGCTTTAAAAATCTAATGTGAATACAGATTACAAAGCATTCACCAAAACCATGTGTTTTGTATTGATTAACCATCTAACGAAGTTATCATAGTTGGTAAAATGAAGTCGGTGTGCCACCTACAAGCCGTTTGGGTGAAGTGTAGGTTGGTAAAGAACGTGTAAAATGGCCATAACTACATTACCCTTTTTGATAGAATAATCGTGATTAATAACCGTGAATATAATTGAGCAAAATAATCACGATTATCAGTTTAACCATTATTGTGCAGCCCTAATGTGAACAATACACAAGCATTTTTGTTCCCCTTTTTTTTATAATGATGTCACAGCTAGCAGACATCTTTACACAAAAGCTTCACGCGCTCGTGATTCTTTAGCTCTGCCCGTGGCACTGACGGCAGACACACCTCCAGGCGCTCGGCTTTTTTCAGAAAGACTTGGTGCGACGTATGTATCTTTTATAACTATGATAAAACTAAAGACTTTTCGGAGATATGAAGGATGCAATACTACTCTATAGGTACTCAAGATTAACATGAGACTGGCAGAAACTGTGTGTGATACACTTTTGAATAAAAGATGTACATGTTGCATTCAAGAGACCATATAAATTGTATGACGCATGGCACACAACATGTGCCACATGTTTAATTGATGTGCATGTGTCAATGCATTCACTGAGCCCTGCCAGCATGAAGCCGGTGTAAATATTGCAGTTTTATGGCTCTTCTGTTGAGATGGAGCCCAGGATGACACTATGAGGTACAGCCCCGAGATGTGAAATCCATAATCCATTAAATTACAGGAGCACTCCTGACTAACCATTGCCATCAGATAATGCAGATGTCAAAAAGTGACACGCTGCTTCCCAGCATATATCTAATCTGAACATACAGCAAAAATTAATGGACTGTTAAGACATACCAAAATGAAAGATCATTTTGTTGTCACGGGCAACTCTCACCATTGCGAGGGAGTGAAAATTGTGAATTCTGTACATCTTGGTCATTAAATTCTAATAATATCATACAGTGCTGCATGAATAAACATAACATCATGCATGATTGGTGTTGCAGAATCATTTAAATTACTGAGAGGATGAAAAATGTTCCAAAACTAAGCGAGCTGTAGGCAGCATTAAGGTGTTATGGGTACGATCTAGATGCAAAGACCGCTCCAAATGGTAGGCAGCATTTATTTTTCCTTTAGTTACTTTAATTTAACCAAAATGTAAAGCGGCTTCCTTGTTATTTCTTCACAGAAAAGCTAATGTAATAATGCGATGAGCTCTGTTAAAAAAAATACACCCAAGATGGCGGACATAAAGATTGTAAGAGTCAACTACAAAAATATTATCCGTTAAAAACCAAGTATTGACGCTAAATTAATCAACTAATAAAATTGGATATTTCACACTATGGGCCAGATTTACTAACAGTCTGCACCAGCGCAAACCCTCAATCCTGATTACTGAAAAAATTAGAGCTGAAAAGGTGTGGACGGGGTTATTTTTTTGCAGCTGACCTTATTGCATATGCATTTGTAGGAGTTTCCCTTTCAGACGCAACATTTATGGGAGGAGAGTATTTAAACGAATCACACAAGATGTTTTACTAAGGTTTGCGCTAGTCAACTTACTGGTATTTGCGCCATTATTTAACGCCCAACAAAAAATGCATGTTTTAAATCAGATGCTAACTTGAGCTGCTCTTGGTAGATTGCGTTGGTCATTATGGAAATGATCCAGCTCCGTCCGTGTATGTTAATGTGTGCATTGTCAGTAAACCACACGCAAAACTTTCCACTTCCATCTGCGCTTTTACGGGATTGCGCTCTCACGCTAATTTGCCCTGTTTAGTAGCTTCATGTTTATTAGAGCGTGGAATCGTTGGCAACATTCATAACAACAAACAAACACTTTGTAAGCCCATATGATGGCATTAGAAAGCAAAGGAACAGAGTTAAAGAGCAAGAAAAACAAACTGTCCCATACCTGTACTGAGGGGGAGGAATGCCCTTTGCATCACAGGTCAGTGTACCTTCTTCCTCCAGTGAGCCCACTGTCAGGTCACTGGGCTCCATTCGCCATTTCGGGCCATTAAAAGACTTATAATCCAGACACTCTGAGAGCAAACAACAGAGTACAATTTTATATTTGTATCTTAATGCACAGTTTAAACTGAAGTGTGTCAGTTTTTCGATGTTAAAATACTTTTTCCTATCTCATCTTAATGGAATAGTTCACCCGAAAATAAACAGTACAATACTGGTTCCTTTAATAAGGAGAGACAATTATATAAAAGCCATACTGTAGGATTATACCTTTAAAAGATGTAAACACGATAGCTCTGTGATGCTTTCAAAACATTGATCTGTTTGCTTTAGCATCCCAAGCAGCCAGAGACATTGACACTGGCTCAACCAGTGGTGTGAGTATGTTGGCGGGGTTAGATGGCGGGACGAATGTCTGTTAATTTGTCTGACCAATGACTGATGGGGGATTATAAGTCACTATAAGTCACCATGAATTCAAAATTGACAATTCTTTTTATTTTTAGAATATTGCAGGGTTTATTATAATTGATTTATTGTGTACTTATTTATTAATTTTTTTTTTTTCAATTCATGTGCCCTTGTAATCAAAACTCCCCCCACAACAACATCTCTTCTCTGATGACGTGCACTAGTGAGAGGACGACAGTGATTTTATGATCCAATCAATTCCCGATTTGGACAAAATCCAATTTCTTCTCTTTCAAGAAGCTGTTTTACTCTGTTACGCGTCACAGTACATAAAAGACAATCACAATTCCGCTTCATGCCGACTTTAAGAAACCTGTTTGAAAATAAGTTTTTGCAATTCCTTTATGTTAAGCTAGTAAAAAAGAAAGATCTTTAAATTCAGCTTATTTGACATTAACCAGAAGAAATTCTATTTAGTTTGACATAAGGGATAGTTCAATTCTGTTCATCATTTACTAGTGTTGTAGTCAAGACCACTTAAACCGAGATCAAGTCTAGACAGTGTGTGTCGAGACCAAGACAAGACGAGAACCAGTCGAGACCAAGACCAGACTAAGCACTCCTCAAATTTATCTGAAAGATCCACATTTACTGCCTGAGAAATGTCTTATTTTTAATAATTACAATTAGTATAATAAGACACTGATCTGTTACCAAACAATTGAAATCACTAACAACAAAATTCATCTTTACACTGCAGAGGTGGAACAGAAGTTGCATCTGAAATAGTACAATTACAAATGCATAAATAATGTTGAGATTAATGTTTTATATATATATATATATATATATATATATATATATATATATATATATTTTTTTTTTTTTTTTGTAAAAAATCAACATCACATTTGCAATTGTGCTCATATTTGTGAAAACAGGCCTCTTTCTTGTGATATTGCTTAATTATATAATATGTTATAATATAAAAATCAAGATCTTGTACAAGTACTATTTTTCGCAAGAACTTGACTTGACTATAAACCTGTAACCTGTTTGGTCACCAACATTCTTCAAATTATCTTCTTTTGTTTTCTGCAGAAGAAAGTCATACAGGTTTAAAGGGGTCATGAACTGCATTGTTTAATTGTTTAATAATGTTTCCTGGGGTGCACTTATAATGTTAGTATGCTTTTTACATCAAAAATGGTCATAATTTAGAAATAAAAAGCATTTTTCCTACCCTGATTTTAGCCCTCTGATTTGAACGCTCTGTTTTAAGGGGCGTGTCTGCTGTGAGACTCCAGTGTAAACGCCCACTGCTCTGATTGGCTGACATCTTTCCATTTGAAATTACTCTCTCTTTTAGCACGTTTTTACTATTACAGCTCTCAAGGATAACTAATCGTGAAAAGTGTTGCATTACATTTAGATCTATGGCACTATATTTAGATCATGGCATGAAAGGTCGCAGTGATGAACACTGTAGCCGATCACAGACATGTTGTTGAGCGCATGAAAGCAGTGATCTCGTCTTTGCATCTCAATTTCTGCACACTAACGAATGCATTCATCATCACTAACAGCGCAAACATGATGCAAAGAGATTCCTTGAATAAAACGGTAGTTTTGCATGTCAGTCACTGATAAATTCACGCTGTTTGATTGAAAGCTTCAGGGAGCTTTTTTGATTGTTTTTTTAATATATTTTAATCACCGTTAAATAACTAATTATTTTCATCCTACTAAGAGAAACAACGGAAGTTGACGTTTAGTCACGGGTTTGATTAGACAAAGAACATCTGACTGTACATGAATCATTACATTGCATTAGAATTAACACAGTTACTTACATGTTGCATTACTGTCGAGTCCAGGCACTGCACAATATTTTGTAATCCTCAATGGCATGTTTATTGCTTGGTAGCTCGATCTGGTTTAGCACCATGTAGGCCTATGTTACTAATGGTGCGTTCACACCAGACGCGAATGAAGAGTTATGGTGCGTTCACACCAGATGCGAATGAAGCGTTAAGCGCGAGTGATTTACATGTTAAGTCAATGCAAAGACGTGAATAGACATCCTGCGGCACAATTCACGTGAATGACGTGGCGCGAATTGAGCATTTCGGGTGTTTGACGCGCGTAACGCGTGATTCGCATGAGTTGAAAAATCTGAACTTTGGCAAAAATTCGATTTCAGGAGCTTACTCTAGTAGTGACGTGATTACGACGTAGCGAGAGGAGGCAGAAATCCGAAACAACGATGGAGGACAAAATCATCGTCGCTGTACGATACATCTTCATACTTTTATAGAAACAGGAATAAAAAGGATCTTGCTTGGAAGAAAGTGAACAAGGAAGTCGGACAATGTGGTAAGTTGTAAAAAACACTCTTTACTCAATTTGAGCTATATATATATACACGTATTGAGACTACAAGCTAGCTAAAGCCGGCAAATTGAGCTTATTCGCCGTATTTTACAACTACTTTCCCGCTGAGGAGTTGATGTGTTTATTCAGAGGAAGTGTGCAGAAACGAGACGAGCCGTCTGGCAGAAGCCCCTCTCATGACGCGAATTTCACGCGTGAATGAAGCGAGTAAACTCAAAATGTTCAAGCGTCCAACTTCGCACGAATAGCACAATTTATTAGCGCAAGTCGCGTCTGGTGTGAACGCCCCATTGAGCGCGAGTGATTTACATGTTAAGTCAATGCAAAGACGCGAATAGACACCCTGCGGCGTGATTCGCGTGAATGAGGCGCCGCGAATGACGCAATTGAGCATTTCGGCTGTATTTTACAACTACTTTCCTGCTGACGAGTTGATGTGTTTATTCAGAGGAAGTGTGCAGAAACGAGACGAGCCGCCTGGCAGAAGCCCCTCTCATGACGCAAATTCACGTCTGTTGTGAAGGGAATTTCACACGTGAATGAAGCGAGTAAACTCAAAATGTTCAAGCTTCCAACTACGCATGAATAGCGCAATTTATTAGCGCAAGTCGCATCTGGTGTAAACGCCCCATTAGGCTACCTATTCTATTACATGTCATGTGCGAATTGGTGGGCGGGGCTAAACAGTCAATGATGAAGTAGGCGTTGATCTGCGGAGGCGGTGCTTGCTGCCCTTTGACGTCATAGATCCCCACTTTGAAAAACCTGTCGCTTGTTGGGCCTGGGGTTAATAAAAGCTTGTATTGGACTAACAAAGAAGTTTTCAGTTCTGAAACTTACAGGATATTCTTATAGTATGATGACCTCTTATATATCAAAAGCTCAAGGAAAATTTAATTTCTCAGTTCATCACCCCTTTAGATTGAAATGATAATAAAATAAATGATAGTGATAGTGAAATGATAGTAAATGATGACAGAATTTTCATTGTTGGGGGAACTATCTCTTTAAAGTCAGCATGAAACGGAAGTTGCGATAGTCTTTTCTTCCTTATTGTGATGTATATCCGAATGAAAAAAAATAATACAGGGCTGGACTTGATTTCATCCTCGGGAAGTGATTGGATTGTAGGAAGTTGGGTGTTGCTAACTAAATGGAGGCAGACAACAGAACACCTTCAGGATAAACATATGCCTAGAGCACCTCCTAGTGATCATTATATAAAACACAAAAGAAAAAAAATTACATGAGATATGGCTTAATAACTTAACAGCTTTAACTAAAAAAAAAAAAAAAACACATACAAAAGCTTAACAGAATTATTTGTATTGTTTTCCAACATAATGATGTAAATATTAACGTGTTTAGAGGCACTGATTTACAGACTGGGGTCCAGCTGTTTAAGCAGCAATGTAGAGGAAAAACAGATCCAAGAGAAATTTTAAAAAAGATAACTGAAACAAAACAAATGGACAGATTCCGCGTGGGAGCGTTTTGGTGAAATAGTTAACCAGGACGAATCAAGTGCTGGGTATGTGATATGTAACGGCTGTGAAGCGATGTATGTGCATGACAATAAACTAATAAAGCCAGCATTTGCTTGGGCCGAACATATTTTATTTCTTGTGTGTGTGGGGAAGTTGCAGTGACGGAAACAGTGACAATATAATTTAAATTTGAAGGGAGTAACACCTGTGTTTAGGCTATATTAAGGAGAATTATATTTAAAAGCATCTTATTTCAGTGTCATATGTTACCATATCATCACGCTTAACACTGAGAATTAGAATAATCGTAATGTGCGGTCGGGTGTGGGTATCTAAATCAGAGAAAATCATAGGTTCGGGTGGGTGGTTTATTTTTAACAGCGGATTTGTGTAATGTTAGAGCTGATCCGCACATCTCTAATATAGTCCCACCTCCGCCGAGACATACGTCATGAACAGAACAGATGCCGTTTCGAGGAGAAGATGAGTTTAATGTTCTTGATGAAAGATTACGTGGGCGTATCAATAATAATAATAAAAAAAGATGTGCGCTGCTAAATCGTTTACAATAAACATTGCAACATTCTGTAAAAAATGTCATTTTTGATTTCATGGTGACTTCAAGTCTTTTAAAAAAAGTTTAAGGGGTAAATATTCTGCAAATGACAGAACTTGTACAGCAACGCACATACACAGAGTGCAGAAAGAAAGACCATATGTGGTGAGATCACACCAGGTGTGTGGGTTCTAATCAACTGCTATGCTCGCATCACTCAATTTCTACTTAAGATGGTTTCAAAGCGGCAAAATGACAGGAATCCTCACATTTAAGTGTGATATTTGTTTAGAAAATGAGAACTAGGCACTCTCAAATGACATTTACATTGTGCACAATGAAATTAACAATACAGTGTCTTTCTGTTTCTTATCCTCTCCTCAACTTAACTGAAATGCTCAGCTAATCTGAATGTTTCCATTCAGTGTTATATTACTTTTAAAGAATTACTTTGTCATTTGACAATGGAAGACAAAAGTAGAAATTTTGAAGAATGTGTTTATTGCTGGTCCGTGCAATTACAAGAAATGTGGACCGGAGCTGTCAAAAGCTTCAAAAAGGACACAAAAGCAATCCAAATTTTGAGCTACATTACAATAATACAACAGTTTGGTGTAAGGAACAGGCCAAATGTAATGATATGATGTGTCGATTAGTGATGGGTATCTTTCGTACACCCGGCGCAATGCGACACTCAAGTTTCAGCCCGACGCAGTTATCATTTTCACGTCCGGCACCACGTTGTTTAAATAGCAAATGCACTCGCGCCCATCTGTTCGCCCACGCTGGTCTGAAAACTTTCAGGTGCACTGTTGGCGTTGCTATTTTGAGACAACTGAAAATGACTGCGCCAATGACCAACAAAAACCTGGTTTATAGTCAATGACGCAGTATTTTTTGTTGTAGTTGTTAGTAATATGCGCCTATAGGTGGGTGCACAACGCATGTACACTCTTGTTACACACACAGGGAAGCGCAGCAGCACACAAACATTTTTAAATATTAAAAATAACAGGATTCCTCTCCGGAGAAGCGTTCAGTCTTATCGCTTGCAAATTCCGCCATGTAAATAGCGAATCCGCCATGGTGCAAGCGCAAACTGGTTTTTAAAGGGAATGGGAGATGACACTCTGATTGGTTTATTGCACATTACGCCCACAACACACACATTACTCATTAAGAGAATAGGTACAACCCTTTTAGACAATGCGCCGGGCGTGCTGACCATTTTTTTTCTGTTGTTAAACTAGCAAAAAATGGATTTGGACAAGCGGTAAGTGCACCTGCGTCATGCGCTTAAATAGTTAAAATAGGGCCCTTAATGTTAAAAAAAAAAAAGAATAGAATTAACATTGCTTTATTTTCTGAAACATAAAATAATTAAGATAAACATTTAGGCTATCTATAACAAAAGAAACAGCAATTTTTAAACAGATCACTATTATACAAACATAAATGAATGTAAAGCAAATTAAATAACAATGTTCGTGCAAAAGAACATACAGTGGAATTGAGCATGTTTAGTGTTTAATATTTATAAACCGCAGAGAAAAAAAAAATGACTATAAAGATTTACATGTGTAAATGTTTATTTTGTAGAAATAAAGCAAAAACTAACTGACTGTGTTGTGTTTAATAAATTATTACACATTGATTTATTATTTTTTTAAGTATTTGGGATTTTAAAGGAGTCATGAACTGCATTTGTTGTATTTTATAATGTTCTCTGAGGTCCACTTATAATGTAAGCAAGATTTTTACATAAAAAACATGATAATTTAGAATAGGCTATTTTCTATAATGTTTTTGATCCTCTCTTTGAAACACTGTTTTGATGGGCTTGCCACATTCAAGACTTGGAAGTAAACGCCCACTGCTATGATTAGGTAACAGTTTTGCATATTAACATAATTTTTAATGTCCCCGCAATTAGGCGTGTGGAGTTGTTTTGAAAACTTCTGATGTCGAAAAAATGGCAACCGGTGAAATTCAGCCATACGTAAAGTGTAAGTACTTACCACAGTTATAGTTAACAAAGGATAACGTATGGATTCAATATGACAATATGACTCTTTTCAAAGAATCAGTTGATTCAGTTCGCAAAACCATTCTGAATGATTCATTCATAAATCAAATCAGTTCTCGAATTCAACTCACAGACTCAATGATCCCGTCACAGCCATTAACATCTCACAGGAGGTAAAGAATGGCTCAAATTTCAATCTGTTCCTCACACAAAGCTATCGTATGGCTTTAGAAGATTTATAATACAGCACACATGTTGTACAGACCACTTTTATGGTGCTTTTACACCCTGTTGAAGCTTAAAAGACCCAGTTGGGAAAAGTACAATTAACTTCATTTGTGTTTCACAGAAAGAAAGAAAATCATATATTTGGAATGACATAAGTAGGGTGAGTAAATGATGACAGAAGTATTTATTTTTAGGTGAACTATCCCTTTAAGAGCTTAAACTCTGAGAATGATTTGGTATATATATAAGTCTGTAAATTTCCAGTGATTTCATATTCAGAGAAATAATTTCCCCTCCCACATCTGTAGGTAGTGGAGCCATAAACTGTGACATACTAGTTCAATTTCCTTGGAGGACACATTGTATCGAAGCCTCCAAAACCTTCTATGACACAACACAATTCATTTTCAAAGTGACTGCACAGCTTAATTGAAAGCTCTTCCACCACATCCAAAACACGTCCTGTTCCTGTAAGCCTGATTCTGCGCGTCAGGGTCTATTACTGTCTTCCGCTCATAATCAAGATACGGGCTGATAGCAACAACACATTTGTTCCTGTCTGCTTTGGGTTCACACTAAAAAAAAAATTAATGACCAGGCATGTTGACCACATACCTAATGCTTCACTGAACTAGAGGAGAACATCGGATGCAACGCTCTGTGGCCGTAAAGCTTTCTTTGAGAAGCACTTCTCATATACATTAACTCTGAGCTTCAAAACATCGCTATAAAATGATTAAGTTAAAGTTGATAGAGACATAGTTGTGAATACGCCACAAGAGCCACACAGGGAAGGAATTACCAATTCATTTTACCTGCAAGATACTCCATGATTGATAGCAGCAAAAACTGTTTCCATAGTAACGTCATCTTCAGCTGCCAGGGGCGAGTGTTACTTGAATCCAGTGCGCAGAGAGAGAAAAACACCTGACCTGTTGAGGACCAGATTATGAGACAAATTAGAAATACTTTATTATAGTACAGTCCATTTTCCTCAATTAACTCCAAAAACGTGTTTTTTTTTATGCAAAAGAAAGCCGTGAGGTAATGAGCGGTGGCTGCTGTGTGCTCACAATACACATTATAGGGCAAAAATTACAGCACTAATGCAGCTAATGTGGCTTAAAAGATCACAAGTGAGAAGATCTCTTGCACTAAGAACCGGAAAACATATACTCTTTGCATCGTGAAAATTGATATTGATCGGATAGATTACATGGAGATTTTAAGGAATCTCTATATCATCAAAAATCTGCAAAAAGCTCCGTAGATTTTATGAAAAATTTGCTGCAAATAGTTTCACCACTAAAGTAGACATGTTGAAAATACTTTTTTTTTTTGCCAGTCAGATTATAATCATGGCACTTGTATATCAAAATATGTATAACACTTTGCTAAACAGATATACAACAAAAAAACACTACAATTCATAGGTTTCACATCTAGTCAAGATACATTTATTTATATAGCGCTTTATACAATTATACAAAATTGTTTCAAAGCAGCTTTACAGTAATAAACAGGAAAAATAATGATTTAATGATGAAAACAGACTTCAATTCTGCTGTAAAGCCGTTTTTAAAAAGACAACATTCAGCTGAAATTGGATCAGTGTTGATTCATTTCGGTTCGATAACTGTGTTCAATGAGTTCAATTCAGCTATAAAGCAAACAATTATTGCCATATGTTTATTGATTATAACCTGACTGGCAAAAATGGATGAACTCGCACCGTGCCAATTTTAAGGCTGCAACTAATGATTCTGATAATCGATTAATTGGCCGATTATTTCTTCGATTAATCGTATTAAAAAAAAAGAAAGAAGCCCAATTTCCTTTTTAAATTATTTAAAAAAAGGACAATGCTGTCCTTCAAACAAACATGCCAACTAAATGCAATGAAAACATAGTGAATATATCTATGCTATGTGCAAAAGAGCTATGTGTAAAGCTTTTAAACTTTAACGTCCGACAACAGATATTTCAGCAAAATTAATATTTTTGTGCTGAATATTAATTGGCTCCCTCTCTGTTTGACGCACATGTACGCGCCGGCGCTCATTCAGAGCCATCGTGCAAAATGGAAATACTCGCGTAAATTTGGAACACTTACAGATAAGGATATAACCGTAAAATGAAAGTTTTGCACCGAGGAAACTTATCACACGTTAAACAGCACACGCATCTGTCAAAGCGCCTGATGCGGCAAGACAAGTTAAACATTACGCTAATGCATTAGCTTGACGCTTAACATAAAGAGCTCTCATGTTTTGGGCAGCTTGGATTATGTACCTTTCCCGCTGCAGCTCACTCTGTTTCCTCCACTATTTTTAGATGCATGTTGTCACCTTTCACACCTTTATTTATATAGCGCTTTTTACAATGTAAAATTGTGTCAAAGCAGCTTTACATTGATAACTGGTACATTATTTTGGCTGCACAGCAGCTCTTAAAGAATAGAGTCAATGCAGGCAGATCAAAGCACTGTTGAATATCAAATGTCAAGTCAAATGTCAAGTGTCCCCAACTAAGCAAGCAAAAGGCCACAGTACACAGAACCGCGTTATTATGTGCTGTAATTTGACGCGACTGGCGGAAGTTTTCCATGCACAGTGGGCAGACGCAACTAATCGATAATGACATTCACTGTCGATGATTTTCATTATTGATTATTATCGATTTTATCGATGAGTTATTGTGGCCCTAGCCAATTTTGATAAGAATTTCACATTTTATAAACATCTTTAATTTTTACTTTTGTCACTGTTACTTTGGTTACTGGTGATATTCACGCTAGCATGAGACTCAAATATGAACTTGACTTTGGTTGCCCGTTCATACAGACAGTTTTCAAGCTTGTTTTACATTTTGAGACTTAAGTTACACCTGTAAGTAAATGGTTGTCAGTCCCAAAAACTGACAGCGTGAATGACGTAGCCTATAAAGCATGACTTTGAGTGTGATAAACTAGTTTATTAAACAAGAGGTTAATATTGATTCATTTACATTTCAGACAAAGCCACACCAGAATCAACCACTGTCTTTCCGAAGCCAAATTGCGAATTTCGCTTAGCCTATCAAATTCAAAGAGCCGAAATGTTGTTTTTAAACCAAAACAATCTTTTGCTAATATAGGCTATTATGAAACAACTTAAAGCAACTACTATGAATTATTATGACAAACTAATATGAATATTATGAAGCAACTGCTCACCCACTGCTTGAATAAAAAGGTGTTAGAGAAGCTAAAAGAAGTTAAGCATGCACAAAAGTGACAGGGACAAAAGTGTGAAACAGGCTTAATGAATTCAGTTATCAATAAAAGTACAATACCTTCAGATCAACTGAACTCTGGATTAGTGTTTAAATCCATTTACTCTAAAATCAATCACAAAAACGTTAAAAAGTCTGGAGATTCAGTCCAGTTATATGGTAATGTCCAGTTATATGGTGATGGCCAGTCAGAGGATATACACATTACAAGTATGATGGTGGTCAGAATGGTGTGCTTGTTTTGTAAAAATGACACTATTCACAACAGCCAGTGAGTTATGGGGTTTGGATGGTGTTCTGTCGATCTGCCAAGCAACATTTTAAATCAATTTGTAGAGCCAAAGACAGAGAAAGCAAGAGAAAAGGAAGGAGATAGTGCTGTTGATGTGAGAACAGAGAGACTGCAATTTTTCATTTTATATCATTTTTTTCTAACAATGTTGAAATCTTAACTGTCCCTTTTGATCAATTTAATGTCTCCTTGCTGAATAGAACTATTAATTTCTTTGAAAAAAATGTTAAATGTTCATATTAATACATATACATTTAGCATTTACATTTTTAAACTGAACAGGAAAATTCTATGGAAGCTTGTTCCCACCACTGAAAAAAAAAATTAAAAAAATACAAATTGCGGCTTTTTATCTCACTGAGTTTACATCTTGCAATTCTGACTTATAAACTCGCAAGAGATATAAACTCGCAATTCTGAGAAATAACGTTAGGATAGCGAGAAAAGTCATAATTGTGAGTTTATTTCTCTAACTCGGAATTGCGAGTTTACATCTCACAATTATGACTTTTTGTCTCAAAAGTTTAGATCTCGCAATTCTGATTTTTGATCAGAATTACAAGATATAGTCACACTTGCGAGACAAAAAGTCTGAATTGCGACTATTAATATCTCGTAATTCTGACTTTATTTCTCAGAATTGCGAGTTTATATCTCGCAATGCAGACTTTACTGGATTCCAGACTTTATTGGATTTATTTATTTATCTCAATTCTGAGAAAAAAAGTCAGAATTTCGACTATTTCTTAGAGTTTATATGTTGCAATTCAGACTTTATTTCTCAGAATTGAAACTACTCAGAATTGCGCGTTTATATCTTGCAGTTTGGACTTTATAACTCACAATCTAAATTTTGAGACGTAAACTCGCAATTGTGAGAAGAAAAAAAGAATTTTGAGATCAGAACTCACAATTACCTTCATTATTTTTATTCGGTGGCAGAAACAAGCATCCATAGTATTCACTATTGTTACTTTTTGGTAACTATCGAAATCTCAGAATCAAATCATTTGCTGAACATGTTCTGGCTGGCACCAAGTCATGTTTATCCTAGCTGCACTGCATATTTAATGTTGTGCAGGTCATATTTTTTTAACCTTGTGTAGTTTTGTTCATGGTTTTCAAGGATAAGAGCATGTCACACAATCTGTCCATGTTGGCATATCTGCCTTATTTGACGCATAGCAGATTAATTTGCGCCCACATACCGCAGAATTTGATCAGAACAGACCTGTGACCCATTTTTGGGTTGTGGCCAACCGGTTAAGAACCACTTCTTTAAGATGCTCAACGTCATTTTCTCATAATACAATTCAGAGGAGCGGTTCACACAATTCACTGGTGTACAAAACACACACACTTGCACAAAGCCAAGTAATATCCAGGCCACTGAAGACTTATAAGGGCACTCCAAGAATGATAATTATTGCCATCTCATGTAGTTGTCAGAGCATGGCGCCTCAGGAAGGATTCCCCTCATCTTTCAAGTTTTAGGCTGGTTTTAGCAGGAGTAAGTGTGTAAAATGGGATTTAAATACTCTGGATTTTGTGCGAAGAACAGTGCATGTCATGTTCTGTCTTGCTAAGCAGTCTTGAAGCGAAATCCTCAACGGCAGTGAGCCTGTGAGACCTCCTCATCATACTGAACCGTCTAGTTCTTTTCCATTAATGAAAGTGTGCACTGTGTAATTAGGGGCTCTGTTATTTGCAGCCTAATTTAATGCCTTTTATACAAACAATTCAACATCCCTCTAAATAAAACACCCTGAAGATATAAAACCACATCAATGATGCTTAATGTTCAAACCCTCTGAAGCAAAGACTGTTTCAAAGTGCCATCTCCACTCCATTACTGATTATGTTTCTTTGTTCCTCGATCAACATAATAAGGGTCAATACAAAAACATGTATATGCGTCCAGACCTTTACCAAACTGCAGCCGTCAAACCCATGCAGCAGATGTTGGTGAGATGTCAAATGTATTGGAAAAATGTTCAAGTATAGCCGTACATTGACTTGTAAGTATCCTTCTCTCCTGAGGACAATATTCTGTCAATAGCAGTTGTAACAAACTGTATTACGATGCACTCAAGTGCTTCAGAAAACTTAAATATCAAAGACAGTAAGACAAAAAGAAGCATTCTGATAAGCAACACACTCAGATAGTCCATTTGTGACAAATAAATCTGTTACTGTACCGTAACACTGCATTTATAGGTTAGTTAAGTGACGTCTTCATGGCAGAGCACTTTATTCCATATAATATGTGGGTGAGATATTGCTGGTTTATGTTTTGATGATCCTCTGCGGGGTATAAGAGGGATTATTGTGTCGCTGGCCGGCCTGACTGATTTTATCAATTACGAAACTGTTGAGCGCAGTTTAGCGGGACAGATGTTATATTTGTATTCATTTATTTCATTATTTTACAGGGTGGATGACACGTGAAATGAGGCTGAAACAAGAGATGAATATCTATAATGTCCCTTACATAAGGACACATAAATGGCATCAGGTGTGACTTATCCAAGGATTTATGGAAAGAAAAAAAAAAAAAGCTGCTGTAATGCTGAAAAATTGACTGCTTTAGTTAGACCGACATCAAACTGCAATATATCATTATTTAGATATTGATTTTAATATTAGAACCTGAATGAAATAATCAATCAATCTATAATCTCTAATATTAATGTTCAAGTCAAGTGTGTTGACAATCCTACACTGGTTATGCTTATTAACCTGACAGCATGTAAGGTGTAAGCATGTAAGATTTTTGCTCTGATTTTACTCTTTATATAAACACTTGTGTTTTGGTGTTTAATTCAGTGTGTGCATGACTAATTCATATTTTGGTTCATGGCTGTGATGTCATAACCAAGAATACCCAGATAGAACTTCATGGCTAAGCTATGGATTGAATATTAAAGATAAACGATAAGCGATAAACGATAAACGATAAACGATAAAAGATAAAAGATAAAGATATTGCCAAAAGTTTTGCAGACTGCTTCTACAAACATTTGTGAAAGAATGGGTCGCTCTCAGGAGCTCAGTGAATTCAAGCTTGGTACCGTGATAGGTCACCACCTGTGCAATAAGTCCATTTGTGAAATTTCCTCACTACTAAATATTCCATAATCAACTGTTAATGGTATCATAATAAAGTGGAAGCAATTGGGAACAACAGCAACTCAGCCACGAAGTGGTAGGCAACGTAAAGTCACAGAGCGTGGTCAGCGCATTCTGAGGCGCACGGTGCGCAGAAGTCGCTAACTTTTCAATAGCTACAGACCTCCAAACTTCGTGTGGCCTTCAGATTAGCTCAAGAACAGTGCGTAGAGAGCTTCATGGAATGGGTTTCCATGGCCGAGCAGCTGCATCCAAGCCTTACATCACCAAGTGTAATGCAAAGCGTCGGATGCAGTGGTGTAAAGCACGCTGCCACTGGACTCTAGAGCAGTGGAGACGTGTTCTCTGGAGTGACGAATCACGCTTCTCTGTCTGGCAATCCGATGGACGAGTCTGGGTTTGGCGGTTGCCAGGAGAACGGTACTTGCCTGACTGCATTATGCCAAGTGTAAAGTTTGGTGGAGGGGGGATTATGGTGTGGGGTTGTTTTTCAGGGTTTGGGCTTGGACCCTTAGTTCCAGTGAAAGGAACTCTTAATGCTTCAGCATACCAAGACATTTTGGATAATTTCATGCTGCCAACTTTGTGGCAACAGTTTGGGGATGGCCCCTTCCTGTTCCAACATAACTGCGCACCAGTGCACAAAGCAAGGTCCATAAATACATGGATGAGCGAGTTTGGTGTCGAGGAACTAGACTGGCCTGCACAGAGTCCTGATCTCAACCCGATAGGACACCTTTGGGATGAATTAGAGCGGAGACTGCGAGCCAGGCCTTCTCGCCAACATCACTGCCTGACCTCACAAATGCGCTTCTAGAAGAATGGTCAAAAATTCCCATAAACACACTCCTAAACCTTGTGGAAAGCCTTCCCAGAAGAGTTGAAGCTGTTATGGCTGCAAAGGGTGGGCCAACTCCATATTAAACCCTACAGATTAAGAATGGGATGTCATTAAGGTTCATGTGCATGTAAAGGCAGACGTCCCAAAACGTTTGGCAATATAGTGTATATATTATAACTTTTTATTTGGTAACTACTTTTTACTATGTCATAACACTAGTTAAGGTGAGACACTACAGGCAAAAACATTGTCTTTTGATACATCTGTCAATTTTGGGATTTTGGGCTTTTCATAAAGTTTTTTTTTTTTTTTTTCAGACTAGTGGAAAAAAATCTGTTTTCTGTTTTCAAGGCCGTCTTCTCAAAATTAGTTTCTTCTCCTACACTGAGCCAGAAATCTCCACTTCAGTAGCACTTACATAAACCAAACTTTACAGTTTTATTCCTAACTACAGTGCACAGCATAAATGAGAACACCCCCTCTGAACAAATACAAAAGATGTATTTTCTTAATAATTCCTAATACAATTCATGTAAAGATGGCAAAACTGAAATGTATTAAACATATACCTAATAAACGACTGAGACAAATCAGACACAATTATTTGGTATAGTCAACAAATAATTGTTTACAGCTCAATCTGGAGTCTGTTCCCCATCCCCCAAGGAGACTAGCCTAAGTTTTATTGCGCTGGAGTATGTGGGTTGCCACGTGGAAGAGCAGAGACAAAGAAACGCATAGCAAACCCTTAAAACAGACTTTCCTGCATTAATTTATAGACAGGCTGTGCTATAAATGAACATGCATAGCCATAGAAAATGGTATCCATTATTACTGTTTGTTGTATTGTACTCAGTATTGTTTCATGACACATTTCATGTAACTTCAATTATGCCATGTTTAGTGTCTATGGGTTCGTATCGAGAAGGTTTAAATGCTTGTGTATATGATATGTCGATACCTGTGCAACACATCAGTATTACATGAATCTTTAATAGTTTATTCTTCAACAACTCAGCCCATTCAGTCAGGCTCGAAGACAAGAGCCATAAACTCCCCCACGAAGGAAGTTCCCGCTACAGAAATTCCATTTTGCTCATTGGTCAGTTCCACCCGAAGAGGCGTGGTTCCTCCCAGACCTTAAGAGAAGACGCACAACTCTGCCTCGCTCTCTTGCTTCTTTTGGACGGACTGAAGAGACCCCTTGTGCTGCAGGCCTCTTCAGGCCAAGGCCTATGGGCCTGCAACCCCCAGCCATGTGCTCCTCTGGAAGAGTGAACTCTTTCCTACCACAAGATTCAAACTAACCATGCAAGTTTGTTATCGCTTCTTCATTCAACGCAGAAGACATTGATTGCAACTTCAGTACCATCGGACTGAATTCTCAGGACTTTCTACGGCAACAATACATCCAGATGCTCTTCAAAAAGGCACCGAGTGTACAAGTTCATGACAAATTGTCACATCTGTCCTGTTTAACTCCTGGATGATGACCTCCTAAATGCCCTGATCTTTAATGGGGAGTGTTGCTCAACTCGTGTCTACAGAATCCCCCACAGGCGCTCAAGAGTGTTAAGATTGAGTGCAATACATGTCCACAGAAGGTTTTTCACCTTGGGAGAATGCATATCCTCACTGTCATGTTGAAAAAATACCCAACAATGCAGGGAATGAGGAGAGAGTAGCATCTTCTGTTTCAGGTTTGTGTATTACATCACACAGTGGTGTGTGAGTTCATAACAGCATTAATAAAGCACAACTCCCTCACACCTTCAGCGCTCATACAGTATATAAGAGCTTAACCACCACTGACCTTCACTGTGGGAACCAGGCACTTCTCACTGTACTCCTCCTCTAGCAACACCATAACATTTTGGATGCTGTTAGATTCAAAATGATTGATTTGGTCTCATGAGACCAGATTATTGATTCCCAGAATCTATATTTTGTAAATATGGGCTTTGGAAATGGCTAATTGACTTTATTGTGCTTTGGCTACAGTAGGTAGTTCCAGTGAGAACAACAACCATGCATGTCATTTCTGCAGGCTGCATCTTACTCTGTGAGATAAAGTCACTCTTTTCATAGCTTTTGCTGGCTCTGAGACAGTCACTTGGTATTTCTCCTGCTCTTTGTCTAGCAAAAAAATCCCTCATCACTAAATGAAAGCTTAAAATGAAGGCCTAGTTATTTCAGGGGCCTTGTCAAGTCCATTGTTTTTGAATTTCTGTGTTACTTTTGCTATATTTTCACACTTAAAACAATGATTTGGTAATCCTCTTTTACCACTGTCCTCTTTTGTGCTAAGAAATAAGTCTCCTGACAGTTCTCTCCCAAGTGCTTCCATTGTTGTCAGCATTAAGTCTGAGAATGATTCAGTGGACTATATAATACTTTTAATTGTCAAGAAATTGCTTCTCTTTAAATGTTTTGGTTCAGCATACTTACCTAGTGATCAAAATTGCCTTAAACTTACACCAGAAATTTTTTATTCAGTTTTATTTAGTAACTTCCAGGAGGGTGTACTCATTTTTGCAACACAACATTTGATCACTATGTTAACAAAATCTTATTTTCCTGAATAATTTTGACATGCTTCTTTGGTAACTGAATCAAGCACTTTGTAATAACCTTTGACTCAATATGTCAAAAAAATGAAACAAGAATTTTGAACCTGACTTCATCCAATGTTCAGATTTTTGTTCCATAAATGTATGTAAATTAGAGCATATTTAATTAGATAATGCCTCATTTGCATATTTAAACAACATTTCAGAAAACTTGTAATACAAAATGTTTACAATTCTTAATGTATTCAATCGACTGGGGAAATATGGTGATATTAACTTTTTATATTAAATTTTTTTACCTATAGTGTCTTGCCTTAAAGCCCCCCTGCGGTGAAAACCAAGTTTTAACCTTGTTTATATGTCTATGTGGTGTATTTAATATGCTTTAAGACAAACCATGTTCAAATTCATAAGTCAACACCATTGCTGAATATTTTATCTTTAAAACTGCAGTGATGTAAAAAGACAGTCTCAAACCCGCGGTTTGAAATCGCTGGTGTTTGTGACGTCACAAACTACCTTGTAACCAATCACGTCAAAGTGCTGGTGGGCTTTAGCATATCATTGACTGACTGCGCAAGGGAGTCTCAAAAGAAGCCAGGTTATCCCGGTATATTTTTCTGTTGATATGAAAAATCGTGTAGATTTAGCAATATAGCAGGTGTATAATGTATATTACGATGCTATGATGAACTATGTGCCGTTCTCCCCTGATGTTCTAAGTTGTTGAAAGTGTTTCTAAGGATATTGATTGTTAGAAGGCAGCTGTCTGACTCTGAGATGAAGAACGGGAACATGGTTTGTGTAACATTAGCAACACATTATTAGCTGTTTGATAATGTAGTCAAGCAAAAGGCTAATCATATTAATTACCGTTATGTGTCCGACGTTGTGAAAAGCGATACCATTGTGCAGCATTTACCTCAGTAAGTTGACCGAGTGGATCTCTGAGCTTGTGCGAGTGAGTGGAGGCGGGGCTAATTATCATATTTATAGATCCGCATATAATAAATGAGGCAAGGGTGTAGAGTTACATTCAAGCTATTTTAAGGCAAAACAACAGGAAAAAATGTTTAAATATGTAATTTCGGTGATCAAAGATGAGTTTTAAAGGATAAAATTATTGACTACATGGGGACTTTAAGAGATCCTTCATTTGTCTTGGAACTTGAAACATCAGTAGCAAAAATGGCATTTAAAGATGGTTTGATCCATTTTGGTGAATCACTTCAAAATGACCATTTCAATGATTCAGTGAAAATCTTTGATTCAACAATTGTGTATTAATTTTTTATGTATTAAAATGTTTTACTAAATCCAAAATTAAAGAATTGGCTCCCTTTCAGTTCATGAGGAGGAATCTGAATAAAATTGGCTACCAACCACAGAAAGCTGATTTGGAATTTAAATTGAATTGAGGAATCAATCAATCAATCAATCAATCAATTCATCCATCCATCCATCCATCCATCGCTAAAAAAATATCAGCCCTACTGACCTACTAGCACCAACTGTCACCAACATATATTGAGATACAGCGATGAGCAAGGCCCGATTTGAGGCACAGTTGTGGTGGACCTCACATTATTAATCTCAGGTGGTGACGAGTGAAGCTTTGTCTCTGAAACACAAAGCCATTAATAACAGCCTATCAATTGCTTTCTCTCTCTCAAACCTAAGAGTGGCCTCTACGGGTACCGGAGCACATCATCAAAATAGCAAATGAGGCTGACGGCAGCGGCGAGGGAACCAGTACACAGAGGCGTGAGATTTGTGATAATCATCATTCACTCTGTCCCTTTGCCTGTAGGCACTTTACATCAAAACAAATGACAACTGCATCTCATAGTGACATGTTAGTTTAAGCAAATGCATAGAAGACAGCTTATCAAAACCATTCCCGACGGAGAAACTGCTGTGTGCCAACGCTGATACAAGTGAGATTTGGGATAAATGTGCAGTCTGCGGCACATTATTGCATTACTGTAACGGTGAACACTATGTGGTGTGTGTTTTTTCCTTTCTTTCTTTTTTTTTTTTAAATTATGAATAAATGTTTGATGAACAGCTTGACGAACAGCTGGATTGTATTTAGCAACAGGTGAGATGTCCAATCTAGCAACTGAGAGAAGGCCGATGAATGCAACCCGTTTCTAAGGAAAACACAAAACCATACAAATTACAAAAGAACAGAGATTCAATAGATTTTATTTCCATGGACTTCAGTCAGTCTGAAGTCCAAAAAACTGATTTGATACATGAATTTCTAAGGCCTCTAAATTATCAACATGATTAAAATGTTGCTGAAAAAACTTGTACACAATCTACTACATGCCTTCTGTCATCTGATTGATAGTTTATACATTTTTAGTATAATTCTAAAAACGCCTCCCTTCAGGTCGTGGTACGCGTGTCTTTTCTCTCTGAAATCCTAACTGATTTTTAAACCCTAAACGTAAGAATAACTTTCATACTGTTAGTAATATTTCAAGATTTACTGAAGCAACTTTGGTTTATTTGATTATCTATACATCATTTTTTAGAAAAATCATGTTAAAATTGATTTATGTACAATCAGTGTTGGGGATAGTTATTTTCAAAAGTAATGCATTACAATATTGCGTTACTCACTAAAAAAAAAGTAACTAATCGCATTACTTCGTTACTTTTTAAGAAAAGTAATGCGTTACATTACTTTTTCTCACCTGGGCTGGGCTTGCTTGTTTGTTTTTAATAACATCAAAATAAAAAGTTCTATTTTTTGGCAAATGTTTTGGCATATTTACACTTGTACAGTAGAGGGCGCAGCTCAAACAAACCTTTCAGCTGTGCTGTCATTGGATTAAAGAAGAATAGCATACAGTTTAACGCTCTTATTTCTAAATCTAAAGTCATTTTTGCTTATTAGTATGGTTAAAGGTCAGCAGTATCAAGACATTGGTTAATAAAGTGAGATTAAATACATAAAGTATATTTATTATAGTTAATTACAGGTTTGCGTAAAATTCTGAGATTGCATTTCACTGTTTTTATTCATTTTGAGGAATACTGAATGTTTTTGTGGAAGTGAGATGAGTAAATGCATGTTCACATTGAGTCTAGAACTACAATAACCATCATGTTCCCACAGCGCACTTCACTTTATTTCTCTCAGCATGGGGACAGGAGAGCTGTCAGTCAATAAATAATTTGTTGCAAATTGAAAAAGTAATGCGTTACTTTACTAGTTACTTGAAAAAGTAATCTGATTACGTAACTCAAGTTACTTGTAATGTGTACCGCCCAACATGTGTATAATACAATTTTTGCTCAGTTTGGGGCCTTGAATATGAGCTGCATATCCTCCAATATCATATTATATGAGCAATAAAAAACTGATGTATCAAATACAACAACACACTTGTGTTAAATAAAGTGTTGCATTTAAAAAAAAAATAGATTTTTTGACTATCATTTCATATGTAAGGCTTTACAGGGTTAACCTTAACTAGAGTTAAGGTTTTCTTCCTTTTCATCCATGTAAAATACACAAGTCATGCATACACGGTTGGCATTCTTTCAATAGCTATTATGTTTTTTTCTTCTTCTCCTTCTTTCTTAAGTACAGACCTCATTTAGCTTTTTTACAAGAACTTCACAAAGCTACAATAAAGCAATAAGCCTGGTCAAAAATACATGGTTTACAGTGAATTTAGAACAGCTGAATGGCTTCAAGGAGCTTTTTGCTTTTATAAAACTGTTAATCCATAAAAATATTTATTCAAATATTTTTTTACAGGTATGTGTTGGCAAAGTAATATACAACGGCTTCGAACGTGGCTAAACCAATCAGGATCAAGGACTGTAATGTCCATTTTGACCTCCTTTCTGGAGATTAGACGGACTATTAAATTGGTTTCACTAACAAACTAAATACCTTTAATGGTATAATGACCCATACTTTGCACATGATAAAATCTTTAGTTTTCTTTCTAAACCTTCCTTTGAAAATCAATGTCTTTTAGAATTTTTCTGTCATATTGTGTTGTTAAGTGCTGATCTGTTGTAATTAGAGTAGGCATGCGTTTGTCCTTAATTTATTTGCTCCTTTAAGCCCAAAGTCAGAGACACTCATTAGGATAACGAATGGCAGCTTTGGAAAGAGTTCTCAGGACACAGAATTCTTCCAACTCCTACATGACTAGACGACTAATAAGTCTCATCATGGCTGCTCCCAGCGCATGAGGATTTTTCAGAACAACGCCGTTTTTAAAAATGTCAACCCACAAGGGCACTTGCACTAACAGATACCTTGACTGAGTTGTTTTTGTGCCATATAGACTCCGCAAGAGATTATTTAGTAATGCAATTTAGTTCTTAGCATGAATAAATTGAGGGGAGCAAACATATATAAAGCAGGTAATTTGAAGATTCTCCAAGGTGTGAATTTTACGCAAGTTGTCTGTGGCTGTAACTGTGGCGATGAATGACTTCATTTTGCAGCTTGAAGATTATTAGAGGTCCAAAGAATTTTTACACCACACATATAGAATGAAATGAGCAAAATGCTGCATTAAATCCAAGCGCTTCCTCACATGCAGTACAGTCTTTGGCTGAATTTTATCGCGGATTCATATTAAATCTGTGGCTGCGAGATGAAAGGACACTTGGCACTTCTAAGCGGTGTGAAAAGTGAGGGACATTTCTTGACTTCTCTTGACTCCATGTGATTCCATGAGCATCTCATATTGCATGCATACTTCAAATGAATAATTCAAGTGAAATTAAAAACCAAAAGTTCACATTAAAAATGCAAAGCCATATTACAAGTATCATTCCTGGAGGAAGTGGTTATGCTCGAAGAGAGCATGATATCGGTTCAACCACAGAGCACGGTGAAGTGTTACATCATATGAGAAGTATGAAAAATATGAAATGCCTCACTGATACAATATCACCACACTTTCAGGAAACACAAACAGGCATTTTGGGCACATTCAAGATACTCTTTACATTACAGTATTCATGTTACATGATTATAATAAGTAACCAACATGTACTTTGTGGATATAGTTGCTGTACTATGGAGCTACTTGTAAATACAACACTACATCAGACAAATGTGTAAAAAAATGCTTTTCTACCTCTGTTTCTTACTCATTTAGCCTTCTTTCCAAGAACTTCACAAAGCTACAATGTCCATTTTAACCACCTTTCTGAAAATTAGAAGGGCTGTTAATTTACTAACAAACAAAATACCTTTATATACCTTTATGTGTATATATATATATATATATATATATATATATATATATATATATATATATATACGCACACATACATACAGCAAATGTAATTTTACAAGCAGCTCTGTGGTATATATATATATATATGCAATTTGTTGTAACAAGGACATTGTAATGTAAAGTGTTACCCATTTTTTTCTTCTTTCTGAATGTCAGACTCTCTCCAGGGGCTTTCCTGACACACCAGCAGAGCACCTGTGCATTTCTGCAGGAGATGCGCAGTTAAAGCTACCTGAACTTCACTGCTGCAGAGCTCCTTGTATCCGAATCTGTCAAATCAAACCCTGTCAATCACCATCATTCAGCACACACTCTTTAACAGTAAACCAACACGAGCTGATGGGTGAACCAATATTTGACCTGCTGATTAAAGCATCTGCTGGTTTAATCAGCACTGATTCGTTGTGAATTCTAATGCAGCAATAAATGTAATGAAAACATACGGCTGCACCTGAAAACCATGCAAGGTGAAACAATGAGCAGACAGAATAATTATAATAAGAAAACACTAAATTCTGATATGAACATTTCTACTTTACCCGTAAAACGTGTTCTCTCTTCTTTTTTTTTCTCCTCACAGTGTATTTCTTCAGTCTGTGTTCCACAAGCGGTAGATGAGAGATGCTGACATCGCAGTCACTGAGATTTCGGAAAAACCATTTTGCCCAAGTCTGTGTCCAGAGAGAGAGAGAAGAGAGAGAGAGAGAGAGAGAGAGAGAGAGAGAGAGTGAGAGAGAGAGAGAGAGAGAGAGAAGAAAAGCTCAGGATGTAGGAGGGTTTCGCCCTTTCTCCTTCGGTTCTTCACCCCTGAATATATTCCAGCACGGCTCCCTCGCGATGTGTCTGCAAACTGAGCTCAAACCCAGACAGTCCTCCTCCTGTGCCAAGCTCACCTCGCTGGATTCACAGCCATACAGAGAAAGAGAGAGACGTTGTTTGCGGCCAGATTTACATTCAGCGTGTCCAGCCGGCGCTGGGTCCAGCGAATCAGCAGAATGATAGCGAAAGACTGGAGCGAGACACTTTATGAACAACAGCGCCACCTTCCGACCGAATCGTACAACTCGCCGTGATGACTACAGAAGAGAATCGTGAGGAATTTGAACAGTTTTAGATTCCTCTTAACGATTATTGGTTCCTTAACGAGCTCTGGTCCTCTTCCTTTAGGAGTAATTGTCTTCTGATATTATGCAATAATGATATTATGCAATATTTATACAATTTGTATTAGCTATTTTTCCCCATTGAAAATAATACACAATTTTTTCTAATATTTTTATTTTTTATTATTTTTCAATTAAAGCAGTATTCCATGTTAAAATAGAGACATGGCATTTAAAATCCAATTTTTTGAAGGTATGCCATGTTGTAAGCACTAGATTCCTATATAGTTCTATATAAAATGGCTTATAAATTATCTAGTGTTTTTAGACATAAATACTTATTTTTATCGAGTTGTGGATTTGGATTTATACTTCGACATTCTCAAAGACTACTTTTTGTCAAGGTTTAGATTTTTTTTTTTTTTTATGTTAATTTGAAGTGTCAGTTTTTGCAATAATTTTACAGTCAACAGTGGACATTTTGTTACACATAACAGCCAAATTCAATACAAATGTAACAAAAATGAACAGGTATATTTTATCACAATTTAATAAATCTGGGTCTGATCTGATTTCAACTTCTTATTTGAGTCTTTTGGCTTAATTTTACCATATTGTTACAGCCACACCAGTTCATTTGTGTGTATAATCGTGTGTTGTGTGTGTGAGTGAGTGTGTTTTGTACTCATGTCTAACCCCTTCCTTGCTGTTCTTTTTTTTTTTACTGCTCTGTGGCTGAATTATTGATTTTATTTCACACATTTGGATAAACTTGCTCTGTGTTATAGTCAGGCTAGTTCATATATATGTGTGTGGGGGGAGAGGGGTGGGTGGGTGAGTATGTCTATTTTGCACTCTTGACATTTTAGAGTGTCCCCACTTCATTGTTGTGCACTTTTTTTCTGCACGGTGGCTGATTTGTAGTTTTTACCACCAAACGTTTCTCTGAGTTTTAGTATTTTTTTGTATTTCCCATTTATTTTCTATGGCGGTCATTTTTGACCGTGAAGGAGCCAAGTGTGACTATTTTTATTTTATTTTTTATGATCCTTTAACATATCTGAATCATGTCCATGATTTTTTTGTGTGTGTGTGTGTTCATATAGCTAATCTGACAAACGTTTCACCAAGTTTCATCCCATTCTGATGAAGCAAAAAAATTTAAAATTGACGGTCATTTTTGACCGAAGAGGACCAGAGGGTTAACGATTTATTTTTACTTTTCAGAAATGAATGAATGAACTGCTCTCATACGTTTTTGCCAAATGATCATTTGGATTTCAGATTTCAAAAGAAAAACATTATTTTAAAAACGTTTTTAATGTCTTTACACTTACTTTTGATCAATTTATTGAGTCCTTGCTGAGTATTTTTTTAAAAACCTATTTACCCCAAACATTTGCTAGTGCATCACTGTTTTTACAAAAATATTAGGAAGCAGAAAAAACATCAACAAAACATTTCAACATTGATAATAATCAGAAATGTTTCTTGAGCATCAAATAAGCATTTTACAATGATTTCTGAAGGATCATGTGACACTGAAGACTGGAGTAATGATGCTGAAAATTCAGCTTTTCATCACAGGAATACATTACATTTTAAAATATATTAACATAGAAAACAGCTATTTAAACTGTAATAATATTTCACAATATTACTGTATTTTTGATCAAATAAATGCAGCCTTGGTGAGCATAAGAGACGAAGGGAGATTTTTTGCTTTGCAGGGTAGGAAAAATAAATATGTCTTGCCTTTGAAATAATGTTCATACAGTAATCAAGCATAACATTATGAGCACTGACAGGTAAAGTGAACACTGATTATCTCTTCATCATGGCACCTGTTAGTGGGTGGATATATTAGGCAGCAAGTGCGTCGCTTACCTGGGGAACACATGGCACCAGGATGCACTATGGGAAAAAGGCAAGCCAGTGGAGGCAGTGTGATGCTTTGGGCAATGTTCCGCTGGGAAACCTTGGGTCCTGCCATCCATGTGGATGTTACTTTGACACATACCACCTACCTAAGCATTGTTGAGACCATGTACACCCTTTCATGGAAACGGTATTCCCTGGTGGCTGTGGCCTCTTTCAGCAGGATAATGCTCCTGCCACAAAGCAAAAATGGTTCAGGAATGGTTTGAGGTGTTGACTTGGCCTCCAAATTCCCCAGATCTCAATCCAATGGAGCATCTGTGGGATGTGCTGAACAAACAAGTCCGATCCATGGAGGCTCCACCTCGCAACTTACAAGACTTAAAGGATCTGCTGCTAACATCTTGGTGCAGATCCCACAGCACACCTTCATGGGTCTAGTGGAGTCCATGCCTTGACGGGTCAGGGCTGTTTTGGCAGCAAAAGGGGACCAACACAATATTAGGAAGGTGGTCATAATGTTATGCCTGATCGGTGTATTTCTTTCCCCATTGGCAAATAATTATTTCTTTGGATTTGTACCAAGACATTTTTATAGTGTGGGCTGCCATTGCACTGAATATACTGATCTCGTCGGGAAACTTTCATTTACATAAAAAAAACTGAGCGACATGCTTTATCTCTGAAACCTGCAGCACAGAACGTACTGCACTTGTTATGTGAAACATGACAGTCTTGCAGTTATGCTCAATGCCTTGAGAAAGATTACATATCTGAGTGTGCTCAAATTGACCTTGAAACAAGACTAATGAATCACATTTATGGACAAATGACATGACTCTGTGTGTGCCACAAGTGCAGTTGCACCTGATGGTGTCAAGAGTGTCACTTTTGCATGAACTTTTCTCCCCACGGTTACACAACTTTAGAAGGGTTAAAGGGGGGGTATCACACACAGTTTCATGTTCATCTTGAGTACATCTAGAGTAACAATGCATCCTTCATATCTCCAAAAAGTCTTTAGTTTTATCATAAAATATAGATACGCTAAACAGAGTCTTTCTGAAAAAAGCCGAGCTCCTCGAGGCGTGCCTGCCGTCAGTGCTGTGGGTGGAGCTAAAGAGTCACGAGTGTGTGCAGCTTTTGCGTAGAGATCGTCTGCTAGCTGTGACATCATTATAAATTCAAAGGGAATTAAAACATTTGTGTTGTTTACATTATATGCACTTGTGCGCCGATTGCCAACAAAACGCAGACATCTGATGCAGCTTTACTCACCACCCGCGATCTGCAAATCCAGCGCCGAACTGGGACTTGTTTACAAAGCATTCATCACCGAAATCCCAGGAACAAACAAACATACGTGCACAACTCTGTTGCTGCCCCGAAAAAAACAAACTTCATCCACTGTTCCCTTAATGCTGGGTTCTTTGGGACGCTGAAAAACGTGATCTTTCCCTCACAACCAAAAACACACTCCTTTGTTGACAGGATTTGCGTCTCATTTCGGAGGCTGCGTCCTTCGGAGATCGTATTTGAAGGGTGAATACTTCATCAAGGATGTCATTATTCAAGAAAAATAACCGTAATAAAATTGACCGATATTCACTGTGAGGTGTAAAATACTGTAATTTCTTTCTTACGTTGCAATCCAACACTTATTTTTCTTGTATGCAGCCTTCAAAGGGTGCAGCCCCTGAATTGGGACACAGTCATTGATGAAAAATCTCTCGGCTTCTGTATCCCGAACGAAACGTGTTGATGGGCGTGCTATTGCTCTTGCTCTGGGTGGTGTGTGTGCGCACGCTTATCAGGGAGAAGTGCCTACACAAGGAATTCCGCTCTCTTTTGACGTCATACAGGCCATACTCGAAAAAAAAAAACTCTCCGAAACCCGGTCCAAAACCGGAAGTAGTGTATTTGGCACAGAAATACTCCGTCATACGTCCAACTCGTGTTTTGAAACTTTGGCCATGTTTAGCCTAAGAATGCAACTCTTTAACAGTGTAAATATGCATGAAATAGCATTACACATCCCCCCCCTTTAACTCCCTCGGGTCGGCGGTCACGCCGGCGATACCACCTCGGTTTTGGTATCAAAGCATCAAGCTTTACCAGCAGACGTTATTCAGGTCTTGGCAATAAATGAGCCCCTTCACCTCAGCACATGCACAAACCTATAATTCAAGGAGGAGAGTGACTTGAATTTAGCCTTTAGTAGGCTACTTTCTGTGTTTCGTTTGCGCACGAGTCAAAAACGTCTATAAAAACATCAGTCTATCAGCATAGAGCCCACAGGCCTGCACTGGAGTGCAAAACACACCCACGTTTGCTCACAAAAACATGCCGTTTTATTAGCACTTCCTAGACATATCCATCCACATCACCCCATTATAATTGTTGTTGGAAATAAATCTCTGAACAAGACCGGAAGATTAGATGATCTTTGGAAAGGTCGAACGCGCTCCTCCGGGTGTTGAGAACAGGTCAATTCCAGAGACAAACCCCTGTAAAATAAGCTCTCTTTATTAAAGTCGAAGTCGTGTTCTTCCCCACTGCCATTAAACACACATTAATCATGCTTACTTCAGTTCAGGATACTTTAACACAGCCCAGCCATCATTAATAACGCTCCATCCAGTCCCGAGTTGACATTTCCTTTAATTATCTCCGTAATTTATTCATGTACTGTATCAGTGGCGCTTGTTGTGCGAAGCTGCCTGCGAGGAATATTTTACTCAAGCCTCTTCAAGACACAGGATTAACTATGCTAATGAGGAAGCTGGGAGGCATGACTGCTATTTGTGCGTGTTAAGCTGGGAAGCCATTAGGCCCCCGATTTACACGTGCCAATTGAAACAGGTTTGAGTTTGTTACCGTGTCAGAAATATTTAGAGAATTATATCTGTGTGACTGGGAGGTCATTTTTGTCATACATTTAGGTTTTCATTCTTGGTTATAACCACACATCCTTTGAAGCAATGGCGACTGAATTTACATTCAGATTTACATTTATGCATTTAGCAGCAGGTTTATTACCATTGACTAAAACTAAAACATTTCATTTTAAAATATAAATATTAGAGAAATGAAAACCACAAGTATATTTAAAAAAAAAAAAAAAAAAAAAACTAATTCAAATATTAATAAAAACTAATAATATTGAAGTAATACTGAAATAACATTATAATAAAATAATGCTTCTATCCAAAGAGACTTACATTGCATTCAAAGGTAAACATGTCATCAGTTCATGCATTCCCTGGGAATCAAACCCAGGACTTTGGGATTGCTTGTACCATGTTCTATTTGAGGTACAGGAACACAAATTTACACTGAACTGAATCATATTGTTGATATAAAAAAAGGGATAGCTCCAATTCTATGTGGCTGAACCATGTTCAAGGCTTTACACTTATATTTTATATTAATGTACTTAGTTCAGTGTTGATGTTACTTGTCAACAGCCCACAGCTAGATAATGTACACAGATTTTTCTTTTATTATTATTATTATTATTAATAAATATAACTTTACTGTCTTTACTATGGTTATATAGCACCCTTTTAAATCAAAGTGCTTTACAAAAATTTGATTTCATAATGGTGGGGATTTTCAGTTCCTTATCTGTCAATCAATGGGGTCTCACTTGGGAGCCCCAATCACCAGTTTTAGACAAACGGCCAATGGAACTGGCGAGTGGAATTTGCATGCTGAGCCACTCCCCCATACATACAGGTATATAAAATGGTGGCACGCATTCCACTCATTCAGAGTGGTTGTTCTACTGAATGATTGCTCTATCTGTCGCCTCTACAACAAGGAAGCCCTCTTGCTGGTGGTTACGGCACATTCAGCGGTTTGCACAGATAAGTGCAGCAATTCCCCCCTGGATGCTTCAACATAAAGAGCAGTTTTCCTAAAAGAGCAAAACAGACGACAAGCATCTTTTTAAAGATGCCTTTCCCTCCGTGTGTTTCTGGAAGCGGTTGTTTCCTGTCCTAATCTGATGGCCATGATCGCTGTCTCACATGTCTGGGCCAAGAGCATGCTGAGACAGCATTCGTGAATGGTTCATGTCTTCACTGTGAGAACATGACCATGTCGACACTGCGGTCGCGAGTCCCCTCTGCTGTTACCCAGCCCACTGTCTCTTCAAAAAGCAGAACCATGAATATGGTTAACACACTGTGCAACCTCTTGCACTTCTTCTATTTAGAAGTGCAAGAGGAGGTTCAGAAGAAAAAGGTTCACGCCAGGGGGTATGTGGAGATTCCCCAGGTGGAATCTGCAAATGCAGAGCACTTGTGCCCGCAAAGTGCCACCAGAAAAGTACCTGGCAGAACCGTCCACGTTTCCCGTCCAAGGCCTGTAAGATGACGGCAGCCCTGGCTTCTACACCTGCTCTGGCGCAGACAGAAGCAACACCTCGGCCACAATGGCGAGCCTCCCACAGGAAGGCAATGCAGTTTCAGATGCTCCTGGCTGCACATGGCATCCGCAGCCACGGTTGTGCTGCTCAAATTGATGCATATGAGAGCGCCACAGCGCTGGCTACACAGCCGAGTTCCAAAATGGGCATGGCGCCGTGGCACACTCCGTATTACACTGATCTGTCACCGATATTTCAACCCTTGGTCAGACCTTGCGTTTCTACAGGCCGGAGTGCATCCCCAGATGGTCCAGCTTCTCTAGAGGTGATTCAGGGATGCGCAGGTAGACCTGTTTGCCTTCCAGGATTCCTCCCACTACCCGCTCTTTTACTCCCTGATGGTAAGGCACTAGGAAAGCATGAACTGGACATCAGGTTCCTAAGAGGCATCAGGAGGTTAAATCCTCTCCGACCGCGCCTCATCCTCTCCTGGGATCTCTCTGTGGTCCCCTGTGGATTGCAAAGAACACCCTTTGAGCGTGTTTCTCAGAGACGCAACAATCTGCATTGACTTTGTTTGTAACGGTTTCCTTTGGCGGAGCAAAAAGTAACAGGCCATATCGTTGGTCAAAATGTAAGTTAATCAATATGAACTTCTTTTTTTAAGTTAACTGTTAAAGAAATATGACAGTTGCAATTATGATGTTCTGAATTTTAGATATCTGGTATTAAGAACAACAGCATTCTTGCTCATGTGACCACTTAATTAAGATATACATACAAATTAAATCGAGGTAAGGTGCAGTCATATTAGCAAAATTTTGAGGGGAAAAAGATTGTCTATTGTCAATAGTGTAGAGATTTACAGTATGAAGCACAGTTTCATACTTTTAAACCGAGCAGCTTAATATTGGTCAACACAGTGAATACGCGCAACCAGCATCAACCCATTGCGAAATCGGCATGGGGAAATCTTTCCCTCTCGGAATTCCAGATTGCGTAGATTCCTATTGAAATGATGGAATAAAGGAATAAGCAAAAATAAGATAATAAATAGAATGAAAAATGCCAAACAATTGTCGCATTATACATTTGCGAATAAAGCAGTGTTACCATCCCATGTGTTCAAGAGAACAAAATTGTCACTTCCTGGGAAATTGCCGCAAAATATCTGTAATAAAAATGCAAGTTGCTGCATTCAGGGAAGCCACTGTGGCTTTTTTTCTACATCATAAATGACTTGCGCCTCAGAGCGTGAAGCCGAAATGCAATAAACACCCTCATGTTATCTTGCATTCGGATGCCTGGTGTTTGGGAACACAATCATGTAAGATGCTTCTAGGAGGGAATTAAACCAAATCATTCTGATGACAGAATTTGATTCGGGCATTTCAGAATGAGAAAAAACTAACATAGTAGATGCTGTGCAATGAAACTGGTCCACTGGTTAGTCGAGTTATCCAATCCCATCCACTGTTGAGACAAAGTCACGCGAGTTTTTTTTCTCTCTGTTGTGCATCAAGGGATTTATTACGTAAATGTGTTTCTATAGTAGAATTTGATGTTTTCATTCACTGTTTTAATGTGAATGGAACAAAACACTACTTATACTACAAAATGTGGTAGAATAGTGTGGAATTGTGAGGTGCACAATGTGGGGTAGATTGAACAAATTAAAAAATTAAGTAAACATAAACATCTAATATAAAATGCAAAACTACCTTAATCACATGCATGTGCAACATGACATGAACTGTGGAGGGGGATTATTTTTTCTAAAGATTAATGATTTTCGCATACACAACCATAACAAATGGCGTCGCTACAAAATACAGCAACAACTGCAACATTCTGTAGTTCAATCCCATCAAATCCAGTTCGCATCAATGCGTGCCAAGTGCCATAATCACTGGAATGGAGCTCAGCTTAGTCTATGTGTAATTACCCTCTCTTGCCTTTAGCTTAAGTTTACTTACGTGCTGTCAAGAGAAGCATATCTATGAAGGCAATAACAGCTCCTGGCAAGACTGTCAAACCATCTGGTGTAGAGAACAGGGTGACAAAAACAAATGCAGACAGGGACTTGGTCTTCATCCAGTTTGGAAGGAATAGAGAGAAACCTCCGCGCTCCAGGCAAAGCTTACTCAGCATCACTAAAGGAAATGCACGTAAGGTCATCACTGCGCATTACTGACCATACATCTCATTTTTGCTCTTCGCCTTTTAGGTTATGACCACAGGAGGACAATTTCTTGTGAAACCCACAAAGCACTGTGGAAACTATCTATTTGTACTCGCCAAAGGCGGGTATGTATTCTAAAAATGGTTTTAGATGGTAATTTGTGTTTTGAGTTGCTGTTTGACTGTAGTCGTACTCCTTTCTCAGACGGGTTTGCCTAATGGAAAACATCATGCATCATATTTAGTACAGTGTGAACATATTCCTAAATTCCAGTCTCTTGCTTTATCACTGTTCTTTATTTTCACAGAAAAAGATGTAGCTCATTTTCTCGGGGCGTAATACGCATTCAACCTGAAGAAACCGGATGAGCGCTCACATATCACTTCCCACCCTATTAAAAACGACAGCAATTTAATAACGTTCCCAAATGCGTAAAAAAGTCATAGGTACAACTTTTGGCTTTAAGTGCCGATACAATACACATTCATAAACAAACCGAGCAAGACACTTTACACACTGTAGACGTGGTGCAATTTAAATCTCCTGTCACAGCACTTTGCCTTTGCCATGCCTTAAGGCTACGCTTTTAAATGAAAATATGCTCTCAAGACGAGACTTTTTCCCTGGTAAAACATCTGAAATTCCCCTAAATGAAGGAATAAGCAAACAAATAAATGAATATGTGAAAATATATTCCCACTCAATAAGCACTGAAAAACTTTTTTATGTTCCTCCTTGTCAGTTTGAGGCCCACTCTCCTCACAGTATTTGTCTCTTATGGAGAATTTACTTCTGCAGTGTGAGCCTTATTTCCTCTGGGTGCCTTAACCCTCTCCTTAGTTCATTATCCTGCCTGCTGCTAGTCGGGCCGCATAAGACTAATGGCCCTCTCTGCCTCTCATTGCGCAGTGCCATGCAATGGTGGAGGGGTCTATTACGCCTGAGCAGGTTGAATTTACCTTCTCCAAGAGAGTCCATCGTGGACTTTAATGAGAGGACAGCATCCTAGACATAAATCCTTATTCAGTTGGTCCGTGGAGTTGGTGGGATGCGGGATGACAGTCGGACCACGTGGCCAGCGGAGGCACATGACAACGATAACTTATCCCAGACAGACCGCGGCTCCGTCTGTGCCTGAGTTCCAGTTATGGGGAGGGAAATGAGAAGGGAGCAGGTGGTGGGTCTAAACACTTCCAAATGTCAATCTGGCCTTGAGATTCACGGCACAACATGATTGGGAGTCAGGCAAAGCTTCGTTGACTCCAGTAAATTGAGATTTAATCAAACCGCTCTTAACTGAAATCTTTTCTCCAAACACTGTAAGTCAGACCCGGTGTCATGGTTTTGTGACAAAACACAGAGACCAGAACTGTTTTCTACAGTAATTGCTCAAAGTGCTGTGTTTTTTTACATAGTATAACAATGGTAAAACATGGTTTGAAAGCAGAAACGCACATCGTTGTAAATATGTTAAGTTGTCAGTCAAGCCTAATATGTCAATATATATAATATAATATAATACTTTATGGGAAGAAATAGAAAGAGATACTTTTATTTAGCAAGGGTGCATTAAATCAAAGACTATAGAATAACACAAGACGCGTCACTTGTATTGTCACTTGAGAAAGTGCAACGCACAATATGGCGGAATAAGTCCCGCCTTCTAAATAAGAGCCAATCACAGATGGGTAAAGTCATCATGTCACTTGAGCGGCCGTTACAAGGTCTGGTTCCTATAGAAACTTTCAGACGTGCTCTTAGGACTGCGCATGCGCATTAGCTTGATCCAGCCTGAAAAATACTGTTTTTTTTTTTTGTCATGATTCGAGCGTTTAGAAACTAAATTTATGAGACAGTTGTTGTCAGATTTCATTGGTGATTTCAGATATGAAATTTAATCGAAAGCTTGGCAAACAGCTTTGGAGAATTTGATGTTTCCCCATTCAAAGAGAGATAGGAGCTGCACTTGCATGTCTGAGAGGCGTTTCAAAGATGGCCGCCGAATGAAATGACTTGTCTTAAAGGCACTTTGGTTAAATTGAGTTATAATAGTGACAGTTATAACATTTTGAATGATGCAAAAGCTTTCTAATTTAAATAAAGGCTGTTCTTTTAAGCTTTCTAGTCATTAAAAAAGTATACTTATTTTAACATTGATAATAAAAAATAATTTTCCTTGAGCACCAAATCAGCATATATTAGAATGATTTCTGAAGAATCATATGATACTGAATACGGTGACTGTAATACAGAAGAGTAAACTGTAATATCTAACAAAAATTACTGTTTTTACTGTAATTTTGATCAAATACCTGCAGTCTTTGTGAGCATAAGAGACTTTTGTCAAAAACATTAAAAACCCTATATATAAAACCAGCATTCCCATTAAAACCAGAAAATATTCAGCCTTTGCAACAATACGCTTCTCATTTGCATGTTAAGAATGACTGGTTGAATTGCATTAAGATTAAACCAACAAAAGTACTGCAATTGGGATGCTTCTATGTCGCATTTACAAAAAAAAAAAAAAAAAAAAAATGTAAAAAACAGATTTTGGTGGTATAAATGCTAATTTTTTTGGCTGTTATATTGCTCCTCCTGTTTTAAAATAAGCTTTTCTCTTTCTCTTGTCTCGTCTCACCTCATCTTCCATAATATCTTTCCTTGTTCACATGGCCATCTCATTTGTCAGTTATTTAACTAGGGATCAATTATTAATCCACCTGCTCATGGAGATGGATCACAGTCAAACTGTGGTCAAAAAAGCTGAATATGCATCATGGATAAATATTTCAGCACTTATTTTCAACAGACTGCTCTTTTCCCCGCTTCACTGCTGAGGCAGGATGTTTGTGGATGCATTTCTAAACAACGAAACAATGAGGATGTAGAGCGCAAAGTGTTGCGACCATAGGATCAATATGCTAATGTGTTACAACAATAACAGGCCTCACAGACTGTATTCACTGGAGCTAAATCTAGCTTTGGAGTTTTTGTTTCATAAAAGCATTCACAGCTGGAAATTGTATATTGTCTGGTGTAAAAGTCTATCGCCCGCAATTTTAGTGTGATGCAACTATCAGTAACCTGATACACACACGATTAAATTCTAGCTGAGATTAATTACGTGAATAATCTCCATATTAAATGACCCCAGGGCTCAGTGAGAGGTGCAAGGTTGGGATATTGGTGCAAGCATTGAGCAGCTTGAGGCTTGCATAAAGAAAGACTGTATTGCATCTATTTCTCAAAAAATAGTTTTATTATTTTCTTATGTGTGGTGAACGGACTGTTCTGGAAAGCTCTCCAAACACAATATCTCTGCTGTCACAATGCAAGGTCCTCTTGTTACATTTTATAATTGTGTGAAACATCCTGGAAATATATTTGATATTTTTTAATCTAATAGACTTGGGGTTGGCTCTTCTGACTTGGGCCTGTAAGAAACCACCCAGAACACACTAAAAAAGATTCACGCTGCATTCGAAATCAAATACTTTCCTACTATATAGTATGCAAAAAAACTACGCCAAATAAGTAGTATGTTCGAATACATAGTATCTGAAAAACAGTAGATGAGATTCTGAAGTGTGCATTCGATGGACACTTTATTATCCCATGAGGCCACGGGAGAGGATATGTGAATGGCAGTGAAGTGACTCAACTGACACCGGCATGTTACATGGTAATGACAGCATGGCGGATGTAGTACGTCCAGATTACATTCATACTACACACTCATACTATGTAAAACATACTTTTTTGCAGTCATGAAGTAATTACTTATTCAAAATAATACCTACTCAAGGGAGTACGCGATTTCAGACGCAGCAACGGTCTTCTGGATTCCTAGGCTGCGTCCAAAAGCTTAGGCAGCTGACTTGTTGCCTCGCTGCCTTATCAGGCAATGACTTTACAAGCAGTGTTTGCGCGCAAAGGCACCACATAAACCTAATTTCGGACAGACTTCTAAGGCAGTGTAAGGGTCTTCGCACACTGAAAATTCCGGAAAAAAAAAAGTCTGAAATTCTTGTCCGAAATTTTTGCACGTTAAAAAAAAAAAAATACAACCTCACGTTGTGTCAATCACATTTACACACTGCCTCCGAAACGTTCGTCCATCATAAAAAGATTCGGATCGTGTTACATTTTCTGAATTTTTCGCATCCATAAAATCAGTTTTTGAAAATCCATTTTGAGAGGTGTTTTGACAATTCAGAGCCACCGTACAAGTGAACGCCAAAATCCTGAATGGTGTCTGACAAGTTGATCCACTTCGTCTCGCAGCACAAGGCGACTCTATGACAAACAAAAAGCATCAAACTTAGCCACTGACATCCTAAAGTAAACTACGGGATAATCCCACAGCTCCTGGATAAGGAGGTGGAACTCTCCTTCCTCTCTACGCGATCTCAGGCTTGGATGGACCCATTATTTCCTCTTTCTTTTTCTCTTTTTAAGAAGAGAGAGGGAAACAAAATCACCCTCAATGCTTGAAGACTTGTATTGTTTAGCGGATTAATTAATGCACATCGGACTCAGTGTCCAAGGTTTCTATGCATTTTTAGGATGACGAATACGAAAAAAACGCATGTGAACATTTCGGACTCAGTGTGCAAAGACCTTAACGGTTTAATAATCTACAATAAAATAGCGTGAACTTTGGTTATTAAGAACAATAATAATTTCTCATTAGAAATGACATCAAAAGTGGACAACTTGGTTAAAAACATGCATTCACGCACAAAATGACCACCAACTGCAACTTTCAGACGCCATCTTTATTTTTTAGCTCAACTGTCACAGAATGGATAGCAGGATTGTGGGATATCAAAGGCAGCAAAGGATACATCTGTGTTGCCTTCAGAAATAGATTAGGTGAAGGGATCTCAGGAGACAGGAAGTAAGGCTAACACTGGAGTCGGAAGTGCCTTGATGCCTTCCTACCTTGGAATGTGTCCTCCGAAGCTTTCAGACGCACACATAGAAAGTTGCAGGTAGGTGAATTTAATCAAGGTTGGAGAAAAACTCTGCAGGAAAGTGGATCTTAAGGGCCAGAGTTGAGAACCCCTGCCTTATTTAAACCCAGTGTTAGGCAATTTTCCATACTTTAAGTTATTTTTTAATGTAACAAATCTCTATTCTTTTTGTTCAAGACATTTAAGTCTCGTTCAACCCACTTGACATGAAAGCAGTTTTCTTCTGAAAAGACTCCAATATCAAAAAGGGTAAACATGATCTATTTCCTACATGCTGGAGCCACTGATCATCAAATTGAGGTTACAAGGCAGCCAGAGAGCTGTCAATCATCCTGCCACACACTTAGCCTACATGTTCAGTACAGAGCAGCTTCATTTGCCATATTTACCAAAGGGTTGACACTAAAAGCTTTTTGACAGCGGCAATGAATGGTCACATAAGATCATGAATGGCCTCCTCAATGCAGTTGTTTGCTTTCTTGCGCTGGTTGTTAAGTCACTGAAACACTCTTATTCGAAAAACGAGCACCACCAATTCTCAAATCCTCATGTAAATCAGTTTATGAAAGCCATCTAGAGAAAATAAAAAAAAAAATCGTATAATTTGCAATGACTGAATGTAAACATGCTTTATCTAGTGTAACAGTGCATTAGTGAGAAGAAATTATTGATTAATATATGCTAGCAAGCTCTGAAATACTTTGTGTGCAAAGAATAGTATATAAGGGCTGACGAGATAATCATATTTGCCACCTAAACACTTGTTACCATGGTTTCTTCCTTTAAGTGCTATGAATTAAACAAATACTGAATTGTAAGTCTTTCAAGCAACAGATGGCCTGGATCAAACATTATATTTGCCGCAAATATGAAGGTTACAAACACTCAATTGCAAATACACAGTGATGGAACAAGTGCCAGTGGAATTTGTAGCACTAATAGAATCCATTTTCATCAGTAAAACAATCATTCTCTTTTCTGTTTCAGAGAAGGTTAAGAATATTTCAGGTGAAGATTTGAGGGGATATGGAGTGTTGCCATCATTACTGATGATTTCCGGGCCACTGATTGGTTAACAATAGAACAATAGAACAAATTAATTAAGCAGTTGTTAAAATAATTCCAAGCAGCATTGGTGGTCCTGTTCAGCAAAAACACAATAGCAGAAAGGCAGATCAGAGACCACTCTCCGGGAGTGCTTTTATTTCATCAGCATGCAGCTAACAAGAATGCTCTCTATCCAGTCTTAAATGCTTCAGTGCCTTGCAGAAGGGGTTGAGGTCTGCACAATGGCCGGCTTGAATGTTCATTTGCTGTATTTTAATTGTAGATGAATTATTAACTCACAAAATCCTTCATTAAATAACTTGACGGCTCTGTCTGACTTCATATCTGTGTTCTGCTGTGTGGTGAATAATACTTAAAACTGTTTTTGTTTGTTTTTGCATGCATTCTTGAACATTTTACATAAACATGAAGAACGTGCAGCGCAGTAAAATAAAACTGAGATGCATCATAGTCACAAGTAATATATATTTCTTAACATTAATAATGATTTAAAGTAAATGATTAAAGGATTAGTTCACTTTCAAATAAAATGTTCCTGATAATTTACTCACCCCCATGTCATCCAAAATGTTCTTTCTTCAGTCGAAAAGAAGGTTTTTGAGGAAAACATTCCAGGATTATTCTCCTTATAATGGACTTCAATGGCCTCCAAACGGTTGAAGGGCAAAATTATAGTTTCAGTGCAGCTTCAAAGGGCTTTAAATGATACCAGACGAGGAATAAGGGTCTTATCTAGCGAAACGATCGGTCATTTTCGAAAAAAATGTAAATGTATATGCTTTATATAAACAAATGATCGCCTTCCAAGTGCTTCCGCCAAAACCGTACTTTCATATTCTTCAAAAAGCTTACGCTGTATGTCCTACTCCTTCCCTATTCTACTTACGGAACGAACGCAGCGCCAGTTACATTTTTCAAAAAATGTAGACAAGTAGAAGTACTTTTTGAAGAATATGAAAGTATCGGAAAGTGGCGGAAGCACTTGGAAGGCGATCATTTTTAACTCTTATTGAGTTAAAATACTTGCATGCTCTATATGAGTATGTGAGTTTTTTCTTTAACAACAGTATTTTTGTTAGGTTTGCTTTTGGTTTTGTTTCACATTCATGTTTTCCTTTTTGTCATGCGATTTCCTGTTCCCTCATGTTATCTTATGTTAAGGTGCGTTCACGCCACCTCGTAATTCCTGTAGTTACGAGATTCTAGCTTGTAAAAAGCGTTCACGTTCTCTTGTAGCTCGTAATTACAGCTTGTAAACTGTATATATGTGATATTTTTTTATCTAATAGACTTGGGGTTGGCTCTTTTGACTTGGGCCTGTAAGAAACCACCCCAGGAACACACTAGAAATGATTCACGCTGCATTCGAAATCGAATACTTTCCTACTATATAGTATGCAAAAAACTATGCCAAATAAGTAGTATGTTCGAATACATAGTATTTGAAAAACAGTAGATGAGATTCTGAAGTGCGCATTCGATGGACACTTTATTATCCCATGAGGCCACGGGGGAGGATATGTGAATGGCAGTGAAGTGACTCAACTGACACCGGCATGTTACATGGTAATGACAGCATGGCGGATGTAGTACGTCCAGATTACATTCATACTACACACTCATACTATGTAAAACATACTTTTTTGCAGTCATGAAGTAATTACTTATTCAAAATAATACCTACTCAAGGGAGTACGACCGCTGACCGCTGTACATTCATTTAGGCGTTGAAAGTGGTGCCATAGAAATGCATAATTCCCAGTCAAAGGACATGAACAGCTCCGAATACAGCGGCACGTGTTGTCATCTCAAGATATGAGATGGCGCGAACGCAGCATTATCATGTGTTTCCATTGCTTCGTGTGTCATGTTGTTTCATGCATCATGTTCTTATTGGTTCACTGTGTTCATAGCTTTCAGGTGTGTCTTATGTCATTAGTCCTTGCGTATATATAGCCCTCATGTTTCCATTGTGCCTTGTCTAGCTTTGTCTTTGTAACTGGCTGTTGAAGTCTGCTCTAGTTCATGTCCTGGTTTTGTTTGTTGGGCATCTGGTTCACTGTCAATAAAACTTCACATGGGTTCTCAACCTCAGCTTGCCTTCAGTGAACATTATGTTACAAAATAAAAAAAGTTAAAGTTAAATAAAATAAAAACATTTGGGATCAAAAGAAAATATCATATGTATTCTGTAACAGGGTTGAGTATATGAACAATCTTTTTAAATATTGAGAAAATAGAAACATATTTACTTTCCACCATGCTGTAGTAACTGTAATAATTGTTACTTCTTGTGAGTCTTGACATTTTAAGGTTAGACAGACAAGAAGATCAAGACCAGCTGGACATGTATCGAGTAACATAATTAATTTAGATAATCATTTTTTCTTAAATATCTAATAGTTTTCAAAAATAAAAAAGAATGGAAAACCAAAGTATGCAGTATTTATTCAATAAACCTGCATATATTTACCTGGGGTCACTTTTTCTTCTTATATTAAGTAAGTTCTGGATTTGCTTCAATATATTTGATCTCCTCTCAACCAAGCATAGGGACAAGACTGTCAAAGACCAACTCAAAGCAGCTGAGTGCCCTCTAGTGTGCAATATCTTTGCCTTTGGCGTCTGTGTCGAGTTCTGCGTTACTGACAGCTCGGAATTCACAAACACATTTCCTGGAATTAAATTTAGCTGTGAACCTTCTGCAGCATGATCCAAGAGTTTCAGAGACGGAGATTCCATGAGAAATCTGGTCACCCTAGTGATAAGGGGGTGAATGGAACAGAAACAAAAATTAAGCAATCAAATTCAAGTAACCAAGACAGCTTTACTTAGAGCTGCCATTTATCTCAGTTAAGCACAAGTTGCTTTGAGTTGGTCTTTGACAGTCTTGTCCCTATGCTTGGTTGAGAGGAGATCAAATATATTGAAGCAAATCCAGAACTTACTTAATATAAGAAGAAAAAGTGACCCCAGGTAAATATATGCAGGTTTATTAAATGAATACTGCATACTTTGGTTTTCCATTCTTTTTTATTTTTTAAAACTATTAGATATTTAAGAAAAAAAATATTATCTAAGTTAATTATGTTACTCAATACATGTCTAGCTACAAACGGTGGTCTTGATTTTCTTAAAACCTTAAAATTTCAAGACTCACAAGAAGTAACACAGCATGGTGGAAAGTAAATATTTTTCTATTTTCTCAATATTTAAAAAGATTGTTCATATACTCAACCCTGTTACAGAATACAAATATGATATTTTCTTTTGATCCCAAAGATAAAGTTAAAGACAGCAGGCATGAGCAAGGGGTGGGCAATATGATCATGATAGGAGACATTTTATTTCACTACATATTATATGTATATATATATATATATATATATATATATATATATATATATACAAACAATGCAACAAATACAATACAAATAAGATACAGATTAAATAAACTTGTTTTTCAGATACAGTAGTTTTATTTACTATGTATACGATTATTTAACATTTTTGTTGTTTGGTTAACATTCATGACAGACAAATATTTAATTAGGCTCTTTAAGACCGAATTCATAGATGTAATATAGTGACACACATCTGATTTTCACCCACCTGTTTACGTCCATTTAAGGCATAATTTATAACTGACTGTATTTACATGAGATACTCCACACGATGGACATTTTGAAAATGAGGTTTACATGCATAGCTCTTACCAGCCTACGTCCATTACACCTTGACCATTCAGGCGCACGCTGTCTGAGAGAACTGGGATCGCGCGCAAGAAAAGAGAAGGCGTGCGAGAGAGAGAGCGCTTCTGGTGTGTGTTATTCAGCGCGATTCCGTCTATCCCGCCTTCACTAACTGCAAGTTAATCAATGTTTTGTGATTGGATGGTAATTTTGTTCTACGACGAATTGATTGGGCTGTTCTTGCGTGACAGAACACTTCTGCTACTCGTTCTATGATTACCCAGTCGTAAAGAAATTTTAGGGACAAAACATGATTTTATCTTAATAAGTCGGGACACTAAAAATGGAGCTGAAATACGGGACTGTCCAGGAAAAAACAGAAGATGTAGGGGTGGAGTGACGGAGTGCAGCAAACAACCCGTAGGTCCATGGCGGAAGTAGAGAGACAATAGACCAAGGGGGAGCCGGTGGGACAAGGGAACCTGGTGGAGCTGCAAGGACGAGGGTCTCCGATTGAGACGAAGGTGGGAGCCGTCAGGTCAACAGGCCGAGATGGAGCGAAGAGGTCAGAGGCAGAAGGGGGAGCCACAGGATCCTCTCGCACGGGTGCTGCAGGTGGGTGCAGATGTAACAGGGACTTCCAGGAGACACTGCAGGGCATCCAGCAGCGGTGGGGCTGGAGGACTGGCTGCGCTTTGCGGTGCCACAAAAGTTGACAGAGCAACAGTAAGAATAATACAGAAAAGAGGAGATCATAGTTCATATTGTCAATGGTGCTGTCTGAAAACATATTTACTTTTACATAATTAAAAAGTTAGTATTTGCTATAATGTTATTATTACGATACTATGTGCAATTGTATACAAATCAGTTGTTAAATTTAACCTATAATAGCAGGGTTCTCTGTATAGTTTACAGCATTCGATTTTTTTTTTTTTCTTAAGAAAAATGAACATGTACTATACAGTATGTATGCGATATGTAATCGCATTCCTATAAATAATTATTCCCCAGCAGGAATAATTCTCACTTCAAGCTGAACTCAAAAGTTGTCAGCCCTGAGTAAATGGTAAAATAATATGCACTACAAACCAGTCTGTTTATGATTACAATAGTAAATTAAAATAGCATGATAACAACAGTTTACAACATCAATCAGCATAACAGACAGTTTTTGTACAGCGAAAGTAACTGGAAGCAGGTGAGACCAAAAGCCTCTGTAAATCCTCCTCTTTGAACCACCCACTCTAAGCAGGACTTGAACCCAGGTCCGCCAGCATGGGAGTCGGACGCTCCAACAAGGAGGCTAAAGACCACAGTTTCTAGTGTCAGTTGCTTGAGATCAGGGGAGTGAGGTTTACATGCATAGCTCTTACCTCCATTACACCTCAACACATGAAGTTACAAATGGCCGCACCCGCTTTTACGTTAAAAATGACACCTATTAGCTTGTATGCAGCATCATGCAAAAGTTCAAATATGATTAATTTATTCTAAGAGCTAAAGTGTCCAGTAACAAATTTACCATGCAGTCTTCATCTCACGTGAGTGTACATTATTTTATTTATTTCAATTTCAGAAAGGCCTACTATCATTGAGGAAAATGACTCGAGTACATTTTTAATATTACCTTGTTTGTACTGTTTTCCAATGCTGTGCCTCCCCTCACTGCCTCATCTCAGTGCTTGAGGTTTCAAAAGCTTCAACAGCCTTGTCTAAACACACATTCAGCTCTCTGTCCTTCTCTACGTGAGTGAGTGAGTGAGACGTGCCAACCACCATCAGAGACACTGCAGGCATCGCGAGTCTCCTGACTGCGTTATCTCTAACAACAGCCTGCTCTTACTAAAGCCTTGAGCAGTTCTAGTATGTTGGAGGCTTGTGTGATTGTTGATACTGAATGGAAGTGCTGAGTCCAGGATGTGCTGTACATGCTCAAGTGCTCCCATGCTGCTCAATTTGTTTCTTACACTTACACTAGAGGGCAGTACTATATTACTGGAGGCAAAGCATGTTATTAAGATTTCTAAATTAATGTTTGAGACTACTGAACTTAATATTGGCTTCCGGGCAAATATTCAGGCAAAGGTCAACTATATAATAAGGGCAAACAACAACAACAAAAAAAAACTAAACAATTGACTCATTATGAGAACATCTCAAATATATAAGAAGTGAGTTCTCAAGATGAGTAGCCTATTGTTTTTATTTATTTGTTTATTTTTTATTAGGTTGGGACAAGTCACATTTTGTTAGGGCACATTGTCAAATGTGTTTTAAGTGTTCTTTTTTTCTTCTTCTTCTTCTTCTTTTTTCTTTAAAGCTGCAGTCTGGAACGTTTTTTTGGTTAAAAATGATCCAAAATCATTTTTTTAAGGCAAGTACATAACCAGCCAGTGTTCAAAACTATCTCTTTATCTTAGCCTGATTCATAACGGTAAGCTTGTAATACTGTTTTATAATTAAAAGCGACCTGGTTGATTTCTGCGAAAAATTCGAGCATGCAGCAGTTCGTCTTTGCGTCATTACGTCACATCTGTAAACAGAAAGGAAGGAGTTCCAGCTAGTAGTTATATCATGTGAGGAATCTGCTTGTAATGGATCATTTATAGCCTTTTCTCACAGCAGCTGAAATAGCTAAACTTATCATTTTGATGGTGGATTGTAATCCAGAAAGGTTCAAATGACAATCATCAGTAACAACTCAAAAGCAACTCAAAAGACTGTGGAGTGGCTACAGATATTGAAATCTATAGGCAACGCTAATACACAGTCACGCAATGCTGATGTTGTTAACATTGAGAACAAACTATAACAATAATAATAATTTGCATGTTTTTTGACATGATTCGAGCTAAGTGGTTAGATTTAATCACCATTGGCAGCACGATTTATTGTAGGCTAATGCTTTTTTCCTCAGTTGGTCAGAACAAAAGCGGCAGAAATATTACTTACTTGTTCAGCTGATATTTTCAGGGAAATTCTTATATTGGTCATACTTTCAAGACGTAGAATCTGTGATTCTGAAGTACAGTATCCACACCGGTGTAGTGATTGACAGCAAACATTCGTGCCGATGCACAACGCTCGTAGCGATAACAATTCCGCATATGACTGCAATTGCAGATTTCAAACAGAGATGGCGACAAAGAGGAAAAATGCCGCACTGCAGCTTTAAATTACAAATGATCTTAGCTCAAAACTTAGTTTTTTTTCCTAACATTTTTGCTATTGTTTGAATTGTTTTGTGTTTCATAATTACTTATACTCGTTTAACGCTCAATGCCATTATAAAGCTTGGATGCATCAGGATATTTATTAATATATCTCAGATTGTGTTCATCAGAAAGAAGAAAGTCATATACACTTAGGATGGCTTGAGGGTGAGTAAAGCTTGGCGTGATTTTCATTTAAAAGTGAACTAATCCTTTAAGGGTTAAAAAGCTTCAAACTATCCATTGACCAGCATGTTCCATTGTGACAACGTACCCTATACAGCATGCCTATACAAAAATTGACTTTCAGAAATTAACAGTATGTTAAATACCACATACTGTGGAATATGACAACCACTGAGTTTGCCTATGAAATAATCTTCAAACATTTTCATTTAAATGAACAAAAAATGAAAACAGCTATTTTTTCCCCATTCCATTTACTGTTGAAACTTGACTGCACCTTTATATACTCTTTGTTCTTTACTAAAAGATAGGCAAAGTGGCCCACTCAAGGTCTAAGTTCAAAGAAATGCAAAACAGTCCTTGCCAGTCTTGCTGCAACATCTGAGAGATATTCGAAAGGCAGAAATATGTAAAGACAAGAGGTTTTATTAAATGTAGAAAGGACCTTTTTTTCGAATGCTGTGATTGATGTGTCTTAATTACTATCTATATTTGTCCGAGTGCCAGTTTAAAATACACACATCAGACATGATTTACAATGGAGTGAGACCAACGGCGCAGCTCATTAAGTGACTTTGTGCATTTCACAGAGTCAACATCACCATGACAACAAAAAAGGCATCTTTTAGGACAATAGTGTCCTAGGCAGTGAATGAGGTTTCAGAACGTCCCTCGTGTGCACTCTGATCCTTCTAATGCAAAATTGTCTTTCCACACCATAATCCGCAACGAGGGGGTCTAAACCCCAGCCTGCCGTACAAAACACAAAAGAGAGAAACACATTTGCATTATCCATAATTACAGGGGTAGATTTTTTTGGTGGTGGGTGGAATAAGGGGACATTTTCTTTCCTAGCAATGCTTGGAAAAGAGTGAATTGTACAACCAAATCATGCATCTTTTATTTCTTTTCCTTTCTTATTTATCTTATTGATTGATTGAATGATTGAATGATTGACTAAAGTATTGCATTCCCCCAAGGAAACTATACATTTACTTGCAAAACATTTGCAAAATTTTGCATTCGCTCACAAAAGCACTGAAATATTGTTTTCCTCTCACCTCATTATTTCCACCAATTTTTTTTTTTCTGCAAACGAATTATTTATTTATTCTTTTTACCATTACTATGACCCTTTTTAAGGGCTCTGTAAGATCCTGAGGGGTCACGCAGATCAAATATAATAATTTAGATAACACTTTACAATAAGGTTTCATTAGTTAGTTAACATGAACTAAGAATGAACAATACTTCTACAGCATTTATTCATCTCAGTTAATGTTAATTTCAACATTTACTAATATATTATCAAAATTAAAAATTATTAACATTATGAACTGTGAACTAACATGAACAAAGATTGATAAATAGATTATTAACAAATGTATTGCTCATTGTTAGTTCATGTTAGTTAATACTTTAATGTTAACACATGAAACCTTACTGTAAAGTGTTACCTTAACTTTTATATTAGCCTATATATTTTTTACAATTTAATATACCATTTTTTTTTTTTTTTTTAGATTTTTTCCCAATTTTTTTTTTTTTAATGATTTCTTATCAAAGGGTCAATAAACATTATTGTTAATAAATAAATAAGGTTGATTACTAAGTCACTTAAATATCTGCATTGTTTCACAGTATGAAAATAAACATCATTACCATATGGTTTGTATTTAAAAAAAACTATGTAAAAATCCACAATACAATATATCAGCAATAGATTCATTCAACAAAATGTCTCAGGTTATGTAACCCTGGTTCCCTGAATAGCTGCGTTGAGACACGGTGGGAACGCCTCTGCGTGACTGCGTTGAGAAGCACATGTGTAAACTGTCCAATAGCGTGACAGAACGTCATAGGCGGGTGACGTCACAGACCAGGAAACTATAAAGCATACCCAGAACAAAGAACGCTAGCTTCTGATTGGATGAAGCAAGACGCTCACAGGTATGCAGGGAGTATGGCAGAGCGACGCAGAATCTCTTTCCCTATTCAGGGAACCAGGGTTACAAACGTAAACCTGAGACGTTCCCTTACATGGGAACTCGAGCTGCGACGAGACGCGGTGGGAACACCATACCCACTATGCCATAGTACCAAGTGCCTATATGTATAAGGTCGAGAGAACAGAAGACCCCAAAGTGGAGTCAAGATCCAGGTTATAAAACCTGACAAAAGTGTGAGGAGAAGACCACCCTGCTGCATTGCAGACATCATGCAGGGAGACTCCCGAAATGAAAGCTTTAGAAGCAGCTATACTCCTAGTTTTATGAGCCCGAACGGCTGGGTGAGGACCGTCCAGTGGACTCATAAGCGAGTGAGATAGCCTAGACCACCCACTTGCTCATTCTCTGCTTGGATGCAGGACACCCTCTCCTGGGTGACCCGAAACAGACAAATAATTGATCTGATTTATGCCACAGGGCAGCTTTGTGGACATAAGCATCTAGCGCCCGCACAGGGCAGAGCAGATTGAGTTTTTCCTGATCCGGTGAAGAAAAAGGTGGAGGACAGAATGCCTGCAGCATAATAGGGCCCACAGTATTAGTAGAGACCTTAGGCACATAACCCGGTCTTGGATGAAGAAAAGCTTTAACCATGCCTGGAGCAAATTCCAGACATGATGGAGCAACCGACAGGGCCTGCAAGTCTCTAATTCTTTTAAGAGACGAAATGACCAGAAGAAAGTGAGGAAATTTTCTGGAACCTCTTCCAGTGGTTCAAATGGAGCCAGGGTAAGACCCTCCAAAACAGTTCCAAAGTCCCAAGCCGGTATTCTAGTGCGCTGAACAGGCCTCAGCCTCAGAGTGCCACGAAGAAACTGTGTGACCAATGGATTTCTCCCTACAGATGACCCATCAATGGGTGAATGGTAAATAGCTGCTGCATACACTTTAATAGTGGAAGGGGATAATCCTGTGGAGAAACGTTCTTGCAAGAACTCTAGTACATGACCCACAGTGCAATAAACTGGGTCTAGATGACGTTCTTCACATCAGGAAGAAAATAGTCTCCACTTAATGGCATACAATTTCCTTTTTTGAAGGAGCTCTGGATTGGAGAGACTGGAATTTATGAGACTAGCCCCCTCAGGGGCCATGCCCACAGCTTCCACAACTCCGGGTGAGGGTGCAATATCGTTCTTCCTGCCTGTGATAGGAGATCTCGTCTGACTGGAATCTCCAATGGGGGACTGTCTAAAAGGGACACCAGGTCCAAGAACCATATTCTAGTTGGCCAGAATGGGGCTATTAGCAACAGCCGAACTTCATTCCGGCGAACCCTCTCCAGAACTCTTGGGAGCAGAGCAATCGGGGGAAATGCGTACAGACGCCGCCTTGGCCACGTCTGTACCATAGCACCCAGCCCCAGAGGAGCTGGATGAGTGACGGAGAACCATAACTGACAGTGAGTCATCTCCCGAGATGCAAACAGGTCCACTTCTGCACGACCGAAATTTTCCCAAAGGAGCTCCACCACCTCGGGGTGGAGTTTCCATTCCCCGGGCCTCAGCCCCTGCCTCGACAGGACATCTGCTCCCTGATTCTAAGACCCAGGAATGTAAGCTGCCCTCAGAGAGAAAGCAGCTTCCCCTGGGCCAACAGGAGGATCTGATGGGCCAGCTTGCATAAGTGACGTGACTTCAGACCCCCCTGATGGTTGATATAATAGACCACCGATGTGTTGTCCGTGCGGACCAACACATGATGGCCCCTCAGGTCTGGGAGGAAGTGTTTGAGAGCTTGAAACACAGCCATCATTTTCAGCCGATTTATGTGCCAGGAAAGTAGATGGTCCTGCCACAGATCCTGAGCTGAGTGACCACTCATAATCGCTCCCCAACCTGTAAGGGGAAACATCCGTCATTAGCATTATGGGACGACAAGGAACTCCCAACACAGGCATTTGGGATCGGAACCAAGGTTTCTTCCACATGACTAAGGCACGAAGGCATCGCCGCATGACCTTGATCATGCAGAACGGATTTCCCTCCCCTCTCCCCTTGGTCCTGAGCCACCACTGTAAAGGTCTCATGAACAGCAGGCCAAAATGAGGCGGCAGGGTTGGCAGAACAGCCTCCTGAGGGCGCCGAAGAGAAGCTTTTTAATACCAGACAGATTGAGCCATAAATGCCTCTGTGTCCACCAGGGCTGCCATAGAACTGCCATGTAGAACCGCCATGTGCTCGGATTGAGCTAGAATCAACTAATCATCGATGTAATTTATTATGCGAATGTCCTGGAGTCTCAGAGGAGCCAGAGCTGCATTCTGTAAACCTTTTCTATTATCTGTAGCACCCGTTGAGATATATTGGGCAGACATTTCTATTCTGCCAGAAAATCTACTAAGGGAACCACTCTCTCGAGAATGGCCTCTGGTGTTGATTGTGCGATCAGACCAGCGCCCTGAAATGGCGAACCGGCAGGAAGCAACTGGGCTGACCGCTCTACGACCCTTCTTGAAGGGTCGCTGGAAGCCTCTGTGCCCTGAAGCACACGAGGTGGCAGGGTTGGCAGGACAGCCTCCTGAGGGCGCCGAAGAGAAGCTTTTTAATACCAGACACATTAAGCCATAAATGCCTCTGTGTCCACCAGGGCTGCCATAGAACTGCCGACTGACTTGGTCGTCTCCTTAGTGGCCCTGAGAGACAGATCTGTAGCCTGACGCAGTTCTCGAATTGCGTCTGCTGATACTTCCCCACCCTCATTAATCTCTTTTAATAAATCCGCCTGGTATGCCTGCCATAGTGTGCAGACATGCCCCGGCTTGACCGAAAGCAGTACACTTTGCCCACCAGTGCTGAAGTGGTCTTTAACAGCTTGGTGGGCAACGTCTGGGATTTAAGTGACGACGCAGCCTCAGGGGAGAGATAGCTCGCAAGCGTCTCTTCAACCCTGGGCATTTCCGCATAGCCATAGTGTTTCAGCCCCGTGATATTAGAATAATTAGACGTGTGGGGGCTGAAAACACGATACGATGCTGGCTTATAGCAATCCCCGACGTGGAGGTTGTGATCTGGATGGTAGAAATCTTTCGTCCAGCAAACCTTTTTTTTTCTCTTCCTGGTTCTCGGCTGGCCAATCGATATTTACAGCACAAGTCACAACCTCCATAAGCTCCTCATAAGCAGGTGTGTGAGGTGGCGAGTCCTCAAGATCGATACTCACAACATCCACCTCCTCAGAGCTGGACATGTGAAGTACCGGTGCCTCAACCCGGGGGGAAGAAACCGCAGAGTGTGCTTCCACCTGGGAAAAGGCACTGGACCTGGAAGGTGAGGGCAGAGAAAGGGCGGTGCCCATCTCTAACCCCTCTGCCATATCCATCTGTGAACCCCATGATCTGAGACACCGTTCTGCCTCGGCAGAAGCGGGACCCGAACCACGAGGAACGCGAGCCAGGGTGCACTCCTCAAAGAGCTCCCGGCCAGAGCAGAGAGTTTTTACATTGAACTTATCACAATGCTCGCAAGCAACCCCCTCGAGGGCTGCCTGGGCATGCTCCACTCCCAAACAAACAACACAGAGCTTGTGTGTATCCCCACCCATAATGTAACGAGGGCAGGGAGAAGCACACGGTCTAAACTGCTGTTTGCTTGCCATAAATGATATATATATATATATATATATATATATATATATATATATATATTGTGCTTTTGACAGACAACAATAAACATGACAGACAGATACACAGAGTTGCTGAAGACACAGAAGCTAGCGTTCTTTGTTCTGGGTATGCTTTATAGTTTCCTGGTCTGTGACGTCACCCCCCTATGACGTTCCGTCATGCTATTGGACAGTTTACACATGTGCTTCACGACGCAATCACGCAGAGGCGTTCCCACCGCGTCTCGATGCAACCATGAAAGGGAACTAGTTAGCATGTAAAACCAAAATGAGATTTCACAACAATGACAAACACTTTTTTTTCCAAACTAATTTTCAGCTTTCAATCAATACTCACCAAATATGAGGAAAAACTTTACATTAATAAATTTAGGGTTATACTGAAGCGGATCATCCAGTAAAGTATTGTAATTGCACATTACGAATCATGACAAAAAAATTTTGTGATAGAATTCCAACAGAGCTGTCCAGCCATTGCATGTAATAACTAAGGGAAAGCAGAAGGACCAATTATGTGCATGGCTGGACATTAACTGCCCTCCTGAACCAAGATTAAAAAGCAATTACAGCATGTTACGTATAATAGAGTTCATTTTAACTCTGATTAGTGGTTCCTGACACTCTAAGGTCATTCATATTCACTTTTAAAGGTAATTTAGGGAATATAATACTGAGAAACACTTGGAAACCCTCATAATGTTGACCTCTGCTAGTTTATGTTCAGCCTGGGTAAGCAAAGTAAATTACACATCTTATGAATGGTGAACAGCACCTCCACACCCTGCCTCCAAAAATGAGCATAAAATCTCTAACATAGGTGCACAAACACATTAAGGCCTCTGAATTCTGAGGCAGTGGGATAAGCACTTTTCAGCCGTGCACTCACTGGTGTCCCGCAGACCCTGCAGTTTAAATAGACTTGGTTTAAATGGCTTTAAGTGAGCACTCAGAGGGACCTGACTGGCTGCAGCTATAGTAATAATGAGTGTGAAAAGCTGTGGAAATGAGTGGAACTAACTGAGAGTACCTCAGTTTAAATGCTGGAGTGGTATCCACTGCTTAGATTGCGAGTGTTGGAGGATATCATGTCAAGCAAAGCCAAGTTTATTTATAAAGTGCTGTAAAATAGGAAACTAAATAAATAAATAACATACTACCAGTTAAAAAAAAAAATGTGTAAAAAATGTGTAAAAGTGTTTGTAAGATTAAAGTGCTGTATGTAAGTTTTTGACTGTACTAAAGCAGAAAAAATACCATAATATGTTTCAGATATTTAGGAAACATGCTGAGTTCACATACTCGTTTCGTTTCTGCTACAGCCAGTTATTTTACTTTGAAATGTGCATTCCGTGTCAGAATATCTGTTTTTGTTTTGCTCTCTGCAAGACCGCACGTTGCCAATTTACCCAATAGTATTTCGCCACCCTGGGTTGTGGGTCGGCGAAAACACATGCTGCAGCCATGGAAGCCAGCAAACAAACTGGGTCAGAGATCGCAGACTCTATTTGACCTAAAAAGCCTCAGCATCCATCTAAAAGTCTAAAAACAGGAACATATTAAAACACGATATCAACTCATCATAAATCAACTCATCAGCTTACAGTGTGTAAGTCTTCTCGCCTTCCATTGTCAATTGAGCTTGCTCCTGTTGCGTGTCCTCAAGCTGGCAACACGTGTGAGCGTCAAGTCTGAGGAGGAGGGGGCGGGGCAAACAATATTTTGAATTTGGACTGCAGTACCTATTTCAACCACTCATTCTTACATACCGCACCTTTAAAGGTGCAATGTGTAAAATTTTGGAGGATTTATTGACAGAAATGCAATATAATATACATAGCTATGTTCCCTTTCGAAAGGGAACTTCTACTCTGCGTTTGCAACGCTATGGGGAACGCAGAGTCTCGTTCCCTGTTCTCAGGGAACCCTGGTTACATTCGTAACCTGAGACGTTTTCAGTGGTGTTTAAAGACCTTACATAATGAACCGTTATGTATTTATTACCTTAGAATGAGACATTTCTATCTACATACACCACCATGAAACGATGACGTCATCACCCCACGTGTCGACCCTAGTCAGACACCGCTAACAGCACAAAACAGCAACAACAATAATAGCGAACTACATGATTGTGTTTGTGCTGCAGAAGCTACTGAGCCTAAAGCTTTATTAAAATAAAGCTTTATTTCGAAGCTTTACTGTATACAGTGCAAAAGGTTTATGCACATGCTCCAAGTCTTATTCTTTGTTTTTAGTGTATCTCTATTGCAGAATTACAGCGCCATATACTGATCTGGCATGTATACTACATGAGTCGTTTCAGTGGTTTCGTGTGTACGCAGATATTTCTTGAGACAAGGAAAAAAAAAAATTATATATATAATTATATATATATATCAGATAGGGTAAGCTCTGGCTTCGTATGGACGTAGCCTCAGACAACAACATTTTTGTCTTTGTGTTGGCCACCGTAGCTTCTCTAAAGTGCTTTGAAAGGGAGGGGTGAGCACAGTGCTGAGCCGTTGGTTGAAGAAAAAAAAAAAAAAAAACCTTTTTATTTCCGTTAAGAAAACCTTCCTGGCTAACCAAAAACAAAGCTTAAAAAAGAATGTTCTGGGGTGCGTTTCCCAAAAGCATTGTTAGCCAACTAACATCACAAGTTCCGTTGTTACTAATACAGTTTTGGAGTTTCCCAAAACCATAGTTCAAACGAACATTCGCCAACTGCATTGCAATCTCGTGTGGTTGGAACGACAGCTCTCCAGGTACGTAAGAACGAGCATATGATTGAATATGATTGGAAATAAAGCAAAGTAATTTATAGCAAAAAATCTAGCATCAATTCGATCTCAAATGGATTCATTTAAAGAAATTATTACCACCTGCCTGACAGGGTTGAACAACACTTTTGCGACAAAACAGTTTCGGGAAACAGTCGTGACTAGCTAGCTAGCTGATTTGTTCAATGATGCGTTGTACTATGGTAGTTAAAGGGATAGTTCACCCAAAAATGAAAATGACCCCATGATTTACTCACCCTCAATCCATCCTAGGTGTATTTGACATTCTTCTTTCAGACAAATATAATCAGAGTTATATTAAATAATGTCCAGGCTAATCCTTGCTTTATAATGGGAGTGGATGGTGCCCCAAATTCTAAAGACAGAAAAAAATGCAGTCATCCATTATAAAAGAAGTCCACACGGCTCCGGGGGGGTTAATAAAGGCCTTCTGTAGCTAAGCAATGCGTTGGTGTAAGAAAAATATCCATATTTCAAACTTTATAAACTGTAATCTCTAGCTTCCGCTAACTGTCATACGCGCGTTCACGAGAGAGTGGTGTCCCAGTTTATGACCTCGGGCGTATGCGCAGTGTGAGCTCCGGTGACGAACACGGAAGTGCAGAGGAGAGAGCAAAACAAAATACCGGTTGAAATACAGAATTAAAAGTACAAAACTAGGATTTCTTAAGAAAAATGTCGGAGGATTTCGATATAAGCCAAAAGAAGACTTTGTTTTTTCACGTTAGCCAAACCCCGTAAGTCACATCACCAAACACAGCAGGCTAACAACACACCCAGATAGCAAGCAGTAAACAAACCGCGCAATTGATAGAGAAAGCGGTAACTCACCCATCTGATGAGCGGAAAGTGGTGGAAGACGCAACAGGGAAGAGAGCTTGCAGCAGCCCAATGGCAAAACTTGCAGGCAGTAAAAATCGCAGTCAACAATCAAGTCCAAAGCACAACAGTTAGAATTGGAGTAATCCGAAAAACACAGTAATCCGATGGTGATATAGAAATACAAATAAAACAGTAATCCGATCAGTGCAGCAAAACATACAAACAAACAATCCAGGTTTGAAGCGGCAGCCAGTCACGCACAGCTCTCTTCGTCTCCCTTTTGATGTCAGCGCACATGATCTCAAGACTTTAGCTTTGTTGAAGCAACCTGGATATTCACAAGAAATCAGCATTTTAACACTAATAAAATGTAGAGTATAGCTCAAATCATCGCTTCTTCACATGGATTTCTACGGTGGCCCAGTAGTACACAACACAACGAAATTAAAAAAGCAAACATAAGTTCACAACACAACGAAATCGAGCCACAACACAACGGAAATGCTCCCAACCACTAGGGGGCTCTCAGAGCTCGGTAAAGTTAGTTTTCCTTGGCACTATTCTATAAAGTACACAGTCTTACAAAGATTGGTTTTAAGTATGTAAACATTGTATATCGACATGAAATATTAATTCAAAATCAACTACGTGCTCAATATACGTGTGAATGATTTGACGCGCTACCACGGCGCATGAGGAAGGGAACGTCTGCCAATTCAACGAAGTGGTTAAAACGAATAATTTGTATACAATTACTTTGTTTAACATTTAAAAACAGATTTGCGATCCTATCTGACTTATGATAGCTACCTGAATCGTAACAAAGCACTGTTCGTCAGAGGAGAACTAAGCCTGGTTTCTCCCAAGGTTTTTTTTCCCTCCTTTTTAACACCTATTTGTCACCTGTTTGCCACCTGATGTCACCTGTTGGAGTTTGGGTTCCTTGCCGCTGTCGCCTTTGGCTTGCTTAGTTGGGGACACTTGACAATTGACATTTGATATTCAACAGTGCTTTGCATCTGCCTGCATTGACACCATTTTTTTAAAGAGAAAATTATATACCAGTTATCACTGTAAAGCTGCTTTGACACAATCTGCATTGTAAAAAGCGCTATATAAATAAAGGTGACTTGACCTGACTACTGGGCCACCGTAGATTTTCATTTGCTGTACACAACTTGGTTCTCGTGAGACTAGCATATTCTCCCCGGAGCTCGCTCTTACGTCATAAGCTGGGACGCCACTCTCTCGTGAACGCGCGTACGACAGTTAGCGGAAGTAAGAGATTACAGTTTATAAAGTTTTAAATATGGATATTTTTCTTACACAAATGCATTGCTTCGCTTCAGAAGGCCTTTATTATCCCCCTGGAGTTGTGTGGACTTCTTTTATAATGGATGACTGCATTTTTTCTGTGTTTAGAATTTGGGGCACCATCCACTCCCATTATAAAGCATGGATTACCCTGGACATTATTTAATATAACTCTGATTATATTCGTCTGAAAGAAGAATGTCATATACACCTAGGATGGCTTGAGGGTGAGTAAATCATGAGGTCATTTTCATTTTTGGATGAACTAACCCTTTAAGCAGCGAGTTATGTCGTACGGGAAACGCACCCCAGGCCAGTTACTGCTTGAGCTGTAAAATTTACAGGTGCAAAAAAAAAAAAAAAAAATGGCTGGAATTTATGACCAGCTAAACTCTCACGCGTGTGAGTGTATTTTCTTTAATGTAATATGTGTAGCATGGACACTAATGGCAGTTTTAAGGGTTCCCCTTTTAAAATGGTAATAAAATCCTCTCACAACATTCTCGTTTTATAGTTTCATTCTAGTTTGTGGCGTCGCGTTCCTGCCAGTGCACGTATATGTGGCGCGCGCTCAGCGCTTGATCAGGGGAGGGTGATGCGCTCAGTCACGGAGTGCGTGAAAAAGTTTCTGAGGTTTGCGTGTTGGTGTCATCCTGATCATCTCTTGTGACAAGAGCCCGCTGGAGCTTAACGCCGACTCAAATCAGGTAAGGCACTTTTAATTAACAGGTGGGAGAATGAATAATGCAAAGGATTGATTATTTGTTGCTCAATTCCTGATTTTAAAAGCGCTTCTCACTGCTGTAACTCTCATCCATCACACACGGGCATGAGTTTAATTCAGAGTTAACTGATGGCACGTCAGTAGTGCCATGCCAGGTCTCGAGAATCCACATTTGTTAAACCTAATTAATTACTTTTACAAAAAGAAACATGCCAGTGCACTTGAAGTTATTTGAAATAACTGCAAAACACCTATATGTCAGTCTTCTCTTTGTTTCTTTACCAGTTAGAAAATGTAGAAATAGCTTCTTAAGGTGTACGTTTTCATTTTTTTTTTTTTTTTTTAAATGTGAAATAGCTAAGAAATCAGGCTGTTACATTTGGATAATACATAATACTGAATAATGCAATATTGAAATAAAATTATAAAACATCAATAATTAACATCCTTTGCACTCTTTTGGCATTTTACTCCTATATCTGCAATAATTCAGCCAGTTAGAGTGAAATAATTTCATTTAAATGAATTTAGTGTTAACCAGGCTGGATGGCAGAGCAAAGCAGTAAGTGTATTGTGAACGTTTGGGCTCTTCTCAGGCACACGAGAAAGAAGAGGTCACTCAGGGCAGGGGCTATAGTTTGTTCTCTGAAGTCTGTCTATTCAGGCTGCTGCAGCTTTTCACAGAGAAATAGGTCGAACCTCTTTCATTGTGACCCAACTTGACTGGGAGCGGGTAATTGGCAAATCCAGAGACACTCAAACACCCTGCTGAGACCCTAATATCAGACACAAGCTTTACATGAACACCACAAACATGCTGAAGTACAAAAATATGTATAACACTTCTTCTTGTTATGCATGCAGCACACCAAACCCCTTAATTTGAGAATGAAACGAGATATGAGATGAGAAAAATGGAATCCTATCTTTATTCCTGAGTTTTGTTTTGTTTGTTTTGCTTGTTTCTTTTTTTAAGTGCAAAATCACCCCTGTAAAAATATGTTTTGTTTGTCAACCTAAAATATGCTTCAGGGGATAAAATCTAAACTGAATATAAGTCAGAAGTATTATTTATTTACTGATCCGATAAGAACTGTATAATATATTATTAAAGGAATACTTCACACAAACATTAATATTCGGATGTCACTTACACGTTTTTCCAAACCTGTCTGACTTTCTTCTTCAGACATTTTTTAATCAATGAAAGTCAAGTTAATATATATGTATATATTTTAATATTATTTCAAAAAAATTCCTTTTGTGTACCACAAAGTATGTCAAAAATATGATCATTACTTTAACTGATCAGAATAATGTAATTATAATGTAATTGAATATTTGGTGATAAAATAACATAAGATTTTTTTGTAGGCCGGTCATTTTTGACCATGAACACCACAAGTGTGACTTTTGTACAAAATAAAAGCATTTCCAAAACAATTTCTAGGTTGAACATTAAAGATGACCTATTATGCCCCTTTTCACAAGATGTAATATAAGTCTCAGGTGTCCCCAGAATGTGCCTGTGAAGTTTCAGCTCAAAATACCCCATGGATTTTTTATTATACCATGTTTTAACTGCCTATTTTTGGGTGGGAGAAAAAATTTGCTGATTTGGTGTGTGTACCTTTGAATGCAAATGAGCTCCTTCTCCCTGCCCCCAAGCTCATGATTCCAATACACTGAGGCATAAATAATATAGGAGAAGCTCTCACACACAGCAAATATAACTCTCAAAATGGATCATTACAAACTGTTTATGATGCAGCATATAAGATCATGTAGGTACGGCATGTATTTTGTGGATGTTTGCTAAAATTCGATTCTGAATGAGTTTAATAGTGTGCTGCAAGGCTAACGTGGCTAAAGCTACACTATTGGATAGACTCAATAAGAATCAATATGTGTTTATGAATTATACAGACTGCAAGCGTTTTCGGGTTAAAAATGAAAATAACGACATGGCTCTGATCTCCGTAAATACAGTAAGAAACAATGGTAACTTTAGCCACATTTAACAGTACATTAGCATTGTGCTCACGAAACACATTCAGAAAGACAATTTGCAAACATCACGAAATATATATGACTTTCTTTTCTTTTTTTTACTGACCCTCGTGTGCAAAGCAGTCTGGTGTAAAATGACTTGCACATACTCGTATATTAATTTAACCAAAACAAAGTCCTTTTTCAAAGTATCAAAAACATTTTGGGAAGCTGTTAGACTTCTAAAATTTTAGCTCAATGCAATAACATCAACTAGCATTTTCGGGCACGAGAAAATCATCTCTGGGCCAAAATGACCTGAACACAACATGAGCGTTAAAGAACAGTTGTTAAAGAAACAAAAAAGTGATACATGTTTGGAACAACATGAGGACCAGTAAATATTGACTGAATTTTCATTTTTCGGTGAATAATTCCCTCAAGACAATAGAGTAATAAACCCACTTACAAAGCAAAATAATTCTCAAAGAAAATGTGCTTTATCCATCCAAAAGGTAAAGAAACTACTCGGTTTGTTGGGCTCAGTCATCATTAATCTCTGTCATTATGTCCCGAAGCCATTCAACTGCCCAGATGCACATAAAAACCATATAAACCTGTAATCCAATTTATCAACATCTATCTAAACCCCACATTTCTCTGTACGTCTGCCGCCACCGGCAGATTTGCTCCTAGGTAATGTCTGTGTTTGGATTCTTGCACCGTCTTAGGGATAAACTCCTTTGTGTGATTCCTGCTGTGGTGAGAATGGATTTGGGGTGATTTTGTAAAAGTCAGTGGGCAGTGGAGACTGTGCTGTTCTCAGTAAACACAGAGTTAATCCCACGAGGCACTAGGGCTGAGTGCCCACTTAATGTCTATTTAACATTTAGCCAGTCTCCAATTGCACAGGCTATTCATTATGGACCCAAAAATCTTTGAGAATGCTGATAAATATATAAAGATGTTGTGGGTCTTTCTAGCACATTTTTTATGAAATTGTAAGGGAGTTCAGGGTGGTTTCTAGGGTGATTTCTAGGTGGTTGCTTAATGTCCCACATCACATTAAATGAAAGTAATACTGTTTGTATGTACTATACAGCAGGGCCAGAACAGGGTGTGAGATTGTTTTGCACACAATTTTAAATGTTCATGAAAGTACTTGTAAGTACTTGTAACAAATTACATTTGATATCTTGTGCTCAAAATAATAAGACCATTTGGGGATAGTAAAAATCCATTTCCAAAAGCACACATAAAATAGCATTTGACAAGTAAAAAAAAAAAATATCTATACATTAAAAAACGGGAACAATAAGTGAGATTTCAGTTATATTTTGACCACTGAATAGGATTTGTCCCCAGTGGATTCAGAAATCTGGTCACCTTAACTTATACAATGTATTACCGGGTTCAGACTATGTGATATTTTTGACTGTTACGATAGACATTGTGTCAGATTATGTTAAGATTATTCTTGTCGTGTTCCTGACCAATCATCGTTGCCTTCTTTAAAAACGTGCGTGATGTCATTGAGAAGGCGGAACTAGTGACTGACTTCCAGAAACAAGAACGTAAACAAACAATGGCAACGGAAGCGGCGTGTTAGCTTAATGCTAACACCAACCTTTCCTCCATTGCATAATTCTACCCAGCAGCACCAATATCATTGTCTCTCTTTCGTTTCACCATGATGGAAAGCTGTGCACAGAAGAGCTTCTGTGCTCCTGTTGGTCAACATCACAAATGTGACGGAACGCCTCGTGGAGGGCCGAAAAATTTTTTCTGTCAGGACATCGTAATGCATGGCAGACACTGAGTTGGTTGTCGGCCACTGTGACACACTATACGATCGTGCCAAAATCGGGCTGATATCATGTAGTCTGAACCCGACATAAGACACCAAGTGAGCCAGGAAAAAAAAAAAAAAAGTTTGTTAATTAGCTTGTTAGTTTAAGTGTAAATTCAAGCTCAAAATGTCCTTAATTTGTATAAACCAAAAGAGTTTCCTCTAGTCATCACAACACATATACAGTAGCAAAGCATTAACAAATGAAAATCCTAGCTTGTATCTGATATTCAGACAGTGCAAGTATTCCATCTTGTTAGTATTCCAAAGTTAGCAAAAGGAGGGAGTCTTTTTAGGATTTTCGAGCAAAAGCTTGCTTTTACATACGGCTTTCTCTCAGACAGGTCTGGTGTATAGTGCTGACAGTGTCCTGCTGTGGGTTTCATAGTCAGCTCTGTGTCCACTGGGGCCTGTTAGGGAACTCTTCCCTCCAGGACAGTGAACGCTAACAATGAAGAGGTTCTCTATTTTTCATTCTTCAGATGAATATGAATCGTCACTGAGCCTCTCTTCCAGACTGTTTGTGAAAAGCGGTTCTTGAGATCTGGTGGCATTAGTTACTTAGCGTGGTCTGCACGTTCTGTAGATTTCTGCTTTTGAAATTCTGGATGCTTTGGAGGTCAATAACACTTTTGGCTACTGTTGGACGTTCTGAAAGCTGGTTTTGCAGCATTCTTCTGTCACATCTGAGGTCTCCAGCTTCCTTGTGCAGTTTGATTTATCCACAAGATCTCATTATATTTGTAAGTATTTGTATGCAAAGAGTTGTACTTTTCTGGTGTAGTAAACTTGGTTGGTAGCCCAAATGGTACAACACTGCATTCGCAATGGATTCCTGAGAAACTTGAGTCACGATAGAGATCAAAGACTAAATATAATAGAGCTAAAATAATATGTGTTTTTTATCTCGCATTTGCTTTGGTTAAAGTGCCCCTATTATGGATTTTTTTTTTTAAATTACCTTTCGCGTAGTGTAACATAGCTCTAAGTGAATGAAAACATCCTGCAAAGTTTTAAATCTGAAAGTGCGCCATATAAAAAGTTGTCTCTTAAAAGTAAGAGTCGACTCTGAGTCAATTAAACGAGCCGTTTGTACAAGCTGTTGACTTCAAAACGAAACATTAGCATATGGCCCGCCCACTTATTGCGTGTGCAGACACCAGGGAAAATTAATTTTATTCAACAATACCACAGCAATACAATCTTTTGTTGTGTTCCTGTCATTTACTAATGACTGCTTCTAAAAGCTTGAGGAGTTTAACGCAAGATTCACAAAATGCTTGGTCTTAAAATATGGATCAATGCCCAGTTTCTTTGCACCAGCTTGCTCCTTTGAATCTCAACCTGTACGTATGATTAATAATTGATGATTATATTTTCTAGCGATTGTTCAAAATTTGTAGTTTTGTATGTTATGTTGTGTAGTATACACCCTAGTCTACATGTCTCCTGCTAACCGGCTAACTCAAGTTTCTGCTATTCAGATGTGGGTCCAATAGTGTCTAAAAAAATTGTTGATTATTGCAACTTGTCTGTCTTATTACTTGGAGTAATGATGACTTTTGTTTACAGAGTGTAATGCATTATCAGCTATTCACGTTTGTGCTCGGCTAACGTGGGAGTTTACAACATAACTTTAAAACAAACAGTTGTTTTTCTCTGTCTGTATTGTAATAGGGTGTTAAAATGCGTGCACTGTCCATGCTAGTCCACGCTAACTAGTTGAAGTATTCTCTCTGTAAACAGTAAACGCCCATTGTAATGTCAAACATTTTTCTTTGTTAATAGTTATGGCAAAAAGTCTGTGTACACATGTTTATCTAAACATGTGTACACATAGCCTAAATGTTTATCTTATGTTCAGAGGTTTTCAGCTACGCTTGGCATTCTGATACAGCACCTACATAAAGTATAACAGTGACGCTGCTATCACGTCTTATAAATAACGCAAACAAAGGTGACACTTACCATAAAGAACCGTCCTGCTCAAGTCGTGACTGGTTTTTGGTTGATCGACTACTTCAGACGTTTCATCGTCAGACTAGGGCTTGAATTTATTTGGTAAAATCGATGCCATTTTTTCTGGCTTGCAAATTGATAGTGATAGTGCGTTGCGCGCAGTAGACGAATTACAAAGCATTAGGCCATCTGACCAATCAGAGCAGTGTATGCTCAAGGAAAGGAGGGGTTTAGAGAGACTGATTCTTCAAACGGCTTCTAACGAATCATTTATGAATCATAAAGCCATCACTAGACTCTGATCAGGGGCTGTAGTGGGTTTGCGTGTGGCCCAGACACACACAAGTGCTAAAGCCATTATGGACATTTTGATGTTTTATGGGTTGCGCTCTAGAATTTCTTTCACTGGAATGGTCTCAAGAACATTACTCACAGGAACAGACTCAGGGATTTCTCTCATTGAAACGGATTCAGGAATTCTTCTCACTGGAACAGACTTGGGAACATCACTCCCCGGAAGCATTGTGACCATTGGCATTGGCAATACTCTAATCCATCCTCGAGTGCTTGTTATGGTCTAGTCATCTGTCACAGTCTATGCAGGTAACCGAAGAAGACAGAAGAATCAGGTTCCAAAAACTCAAAAAAGTTTAATGCCAACTCAGAAAGCAGGCAAACAGGTAGTGCAAACACAACATAACAGTGACCAGACATAGAGCCCGTCCACACGGAGATGTATTTAGCTGTATACGTAAAAATTTTGTATCGTATTGCCGTTTCATCTATGGATCCGACGTTTTGGAAGCCTTGAAACCGATATTTTTTCAAACCGGGTCCCAGAGTGGATAAATTTGAAAACGACATCCTTGCCAATCCGTATATTTTGTGAAACAATGATGGCATCACCCACCGTCTCAACCCTAGTCAGACACCGCTACATCACATAACAGGAACAACAACAACAATGGCGGACTACATGCTTGTGCCCATTAACTTTACTAAAGTAAAGCTTTATTACTAAGCTTTACTAGAGTTTGTATACAGCGCGAAAGGTTTATGCACATGCTCCAAGTCTTCTTCTCTGTCTTTACTGTATCTCCGTGGCAGAATTACAGCACCACATACTGGTCTAGCATGTATACTACATCGTTTTGAGTCAGTTTCAGTGGTTTCGTGTGTACGTAGATATTTCTTGTTTTTTAGAACAAGGAAAAAAACGATTGCATAGGGAAAGCTCTGGCACCGTGTGGATGTGGCCAAAGAGTACAAGTAAGGGTGCAGAAACGAGATAATAGATTAAACACAGCTGAACTGAACTAACTAATGACGTAACCATGTTGACAGATTTATTCACAGATTTGTTTACCATTCATTGTCAGTAGAACTTGGCAGGGAGTGGGCAGATACACTTCTGTTAATCAGTAATCAACCAATGTCAGTAATTGCAAAATGGCCAAATATTAGCCCAGCAATGGGACTGACGAATATTGTATATCAGTCTGGCACTACAGTCTCAAGACTAGTTTGAATTATTTTTAACTTGACAGGACGCTCAAAAACGGTGTGTAAGAAAACGCCAATGCTAGTCAATGACTAGTCAGTCGATCATCATGCCCTAATCATAGTTTTCAATGTCTGTCCATGTAAACGTTACAGATTCATACGAATACTAATGACATCACCCTGGATTTAATCATACATTTCACTTCTAGTGTACCAACAGTCATTTTTACTATGAAACTCTTTGGAGTAAGCGTTACACTGATTTTCTGTCATCAAAGTGAGTAGATGGAAATGGGGTTGTGACTTCTCCCGCTGACCGCAGCTAATGTAATTACCTCACGTGGTTTCCGCGGCTTTCCATGGCACTTCTGAGGAGAGGAAACAATATTCTATAAAGATGCCACCCATTGAGCGAGAGGACAAGAAAGATCTGAGCTCGAAACTCACATGCAAATAAAAATACACACAACATACAAAAGACACCCACTCCCAACATCCTGTACACTCTTTGCAACCCACTTGAAAAATGTCCTCCCCATTGACAGGCACAATAGCTTACATTCCTCCAAAGTGCACATAGACATGGTTTGCTGGCACTTGTAGTGTACTTCAGTCCAATTCAGCCCATCTCACACGGCTCAACAGAGCTCTCACTGTGTGTCCTGATATAGAATAACCTTTCTCGCTCACACTTTCCTCAGAGGCCACACATCATGGTCTCAAAATAACACCCCCTTTAACCAGCCACCCATCTACCCATATTGACAGTGTTTCTCACATACAATGGAACATGAAGTAAATACACTTTCCATTCGTCCCAGAGACATCCTCCTCCTCCTCTCCTTTTTGGCGTGATTCATATGACTCAGTCGAATCCATTTAGGGTACAGAAACAATCATTTGACAGTCACACTCTGGTTCAAATAAAAGACTGTGGATTCAGATGCTATTTATCTCACATATTGCCCAATGGGAGCAACAAAAATGTCAGTCATCACAGAACAGGAAAGTATGAGGAACATGGCTGCTACTATGAGATGTTTTTACAGTTCAGTGCAGGCTGTTAGGTGTGACATGGTTTATATTAGCTCAAGAAACTTCAAATTGCATTGATGTTTTGGTGTGTGAAAGGAGCTAAATGTTGCTTTTTATTCCTTTCATGAATCTTTTTATCATTTTGGGTCTGTTCCCCAGATCTCTTCCTTTTCTATCAAGCTGAATAAGATTCATATGCTAATGAAGCCCCTCTCTGGGGTCCCTCTTCTCAATCTAATCTCACTAGCACCTCCTCAAGTGTGTGTTGCTCGCAGCCTCTCAACACCTGTATTCACTTTCCTGTCGAATAACAGGCCTCATTCTGGGATAAGCAGAGGCAGTTATTAAACCTTTTTTTAAATACGTTTTATTGCTTAAAATTCCAAACAAAATTTATGCACATTTAAAATGAAGCAGGAAGAAGACACATTTACAGTGCTTTTACCACAGTTAAGTGTTGTTCTTTGGCATAATGCAAAGCCAAATAAATACATTTTTCAGCCACATTAAAATATAATTCATGCAGCTGATGTTCAAACATAGCATTTTTTTTTTTTTGAAAGATATAAATAAATAATTTTATTCAGCAAGGACTAGGTGCAACAACAACAACAACTTAATATATATATATATATATATATATATATATATATATATATATATATATATAAAAAACAGTTTCCACAAAAAGCAAATCAACATATTAGAATGATTTCTGAGGGATCATGTGACACTGAAGACTGGAGTAATGATGCTGGAACATCACAGGAATAAATTACATTCTAAAATATACTATAGCAGAAGTTATTTTAAATCTTTCCCAAACTTTTCTGAATGGTAGTCTGTTTCACTTCGAACATGGCTCATCCGGTCAGATTTTAGAGTCAAAAGTTGTTTTTGTTTTTTTCTTTATTAAACCTTATACATTTAGACATAGGCATTTCAAGATGCAAATATGCAAAGAACAGATGAAACTCATTAAACTTCAGTAAATCTTTTCCTATACATGTACCACAAAATGTTAAAAAACAACTTCCTGTTTAAAGCTCTTTTCAGTCATTAAAATAAATATGTCCTAAAGGCAGATGAAAACCAGATTTATGACAACATTGAGCCGTTTCATAGTTTAGCTGCTCATTAACTCCACGGACCCTTATGAGGGTCTGAAACCGTGTCATAATAATGTTTATACATCCAGTTTAAAGGCTTCCCTGTATGGCATCACCCCATATTTGGTATCATTTGAAAGCTTAGAATCTAAACTTTACAAATTGTTTTTATGATACATAAAGTAGTAAATTGAGCTTACATATGCATTGGTCCCAGACATGAATTTCCACTTCATGTTGGCGAAGAAAAATTTCTACGAATATGTGTTTTTTTTTAAATATTTTCACAAAACAGTCAAGTCATATATCACAAGAAAGCTCTCATTCTAAGGAATTTGCGACATTGTGCGACAATTTCATTGTGTGACAATCATAGATCGAAAGATCTTCCGAAGAATCATGCAGTGAAATATGATCACTCTGAGAAAACAAAGACAAGCGTCACATTCCAACTCTGATGACTGCTTCAACCAGTCACAAACAGCTACAAATAGACAACATACCATACCATTTATCATTTTCAGCAGTGTTTTATGTAAGATCAAAGGGTTTTCTGTAAATTGACACTGGGATATTGCATTTATACCACTGTATATGGGTATGGGAAGACTTTAGATTTGGGTAGGTGGAAATTACGTAAAGGTAATATTCTTCCCTTAAGGTGCATTTGAATAATTCTTGCATTCAACATGATAGAGACTAAATTATTTTTTCCAGTGTTTGCAGAAATCTTTGCTGAAACAACCAAAACTGTCTGCAGGGTGCTAGAGAACTCAGGGCCTGAGTTATATTATATCACTTTCAAAAAAGAATTTATAAAAAAAAAAAAAAAAAGGGGGGTTTATTTCTTATGTTTTGAGGGGTTTATTACAGAACAGACAACATATACTATAATTTTTTTATCACTTTCAGCAGTGTTTTATGTAACTTCAAAGGGTTTCCTGTAAAATGACACCAGAATTTTGTATTTAGAGCACTGTATGTGGGTATGGGAAGCTTTTCAATTTGGGTAGGCCAAATCCAGGCGAAGATCCCCAAAATGGTCCCGGAGCTTAAAGATTACGCATCTTAAATACACTCCTTTTTATCACCTTCATAAATAAAAACTTAATATAACTTATAAATCTCTTCATTTAATTTGCTTTCATTTCAAATTGATTTACTTCGTATTATAATTACAATAGTAAACTCTGTATATTTGATTTAGAATCATAGCATTCCGCAGAACTTATGGGAACAACATTACACAATTTTTTTTGCACAGTCCTTGCCTCTCTAAAGATTAAGTGTCCTCTTTAGGTGAAGTGTGGATGTTGTTTGGGAATATGGTTGCTGGGCTGGGTGTTTTCATCAACAAGCTGTTACATGTGGCAAAAATGATAACGCTGCTGTAAAGCCTCAGGGATTTCTGATTACTCACCACTCTCATTCTCTCCCACAGAGACTGAAGAACGCACGCAGACACACACCCTTTACATATACAATGCATGCAAATACAAATTTTAAGACAAAGGTAAAAATAAAAAAAATAAAAAAAGTTGGAGTGTGTAACATATTCTTCTATTGGCTGAGCAGAATGGTCACTGAGCTGTGCCATTCAAAAGCAAGCTTCTGTGATAAAACGAAAGGAAGATTCCAGGTGTAGTGGTGAGCAAATGTTCAAGCTTCATTCATAGGTTTGTTGTTTTGTTTTTTAACAATCGCTAGGAACATTTTCTCAATAGGTGAATTAGGTCACTTTTTTTTAAACCTCTTCTCACTGATCACAACAGCAGCGGGATAAAATGTGGGTCATTTATCATTACTTTGGCAAAAAATGCATTCAAAGACTGCATCTTTCAAATGACATTAATTTATTTCTCACTCAAATGCAACCATATTCCAAATCTAAAAAATAATAATAATATCAAAACAATTAGATGTAGCTGAACACCTACACAGTGTTATACCTTTGCGTGTGTTATGGAAGAATGAGTTGATTTGACTCATAAAGTGTTTGTTTTAGTGCAATTTGATTGTGATTAACTACTGTACCAAGCTGAAAATGAGCTAAGTATAAAGAAATAAAAAAAGTGACTTCCCCACCAAACTATGGGTTCCTGGGTTAAGCTTTTGTCCAAATTATATATTCATACCATATTTTAAAGGTGCAGTGTGTAAAATTTAGGAGGATCGATTGACAGAAATGCAATATAATATACATAACTGTTTTCAGTGGAGTATAAAGACCTTACATAATGAACCATTATGTATTTATTACCCTAGAATGAGCCATTTCTATCTCATACACCGCAGGTCCACCTCCATGTCAAGTTGTCATTTTGCATCGGCATGTTTCTACAGTAGCCCTAAACGGACAAACACTCTACAGAGCGCGTTTCATCACTATGTTCGGTGGTGTTTTTAGAGGCAGCTTGCATTGTCACTGTGTTTAATATGCACGAAGAAGAATAAGTAGTAGTAGTCATATGGTTTATTAGAAGCAGAGACCGTTCTTTGTTAGAAGTAAAAAGAAACCTCATTGCTTGATTGGCTACTCCCTGCTGTCTCAGACGATGACATCTTTGTCTTATGTCGGCCACCGTAGCTTCTCTATGTGCTTCGAAAGGGAGGGGTGAGCACGGTGCTGAGCCGTTGGTTGCAATTCGCACCCTCACCACTAGATGTCGCAAAAATTTCCACACTGCATCTTTAAAATTAGCTTCTGAAAGGTCAACTGCTTCTATTTTGCTTGCTTTTCTTCATCCCAGTAGTCTTGAAGTGTATACTGACACCTACTGTCCTGGATGCTTGAAGTTTGTTTACTAACTGCTGCCTCTTCGCACTGAAGCTGTTTGTTTATCTTGTGTTTTGTTCCTTTTCATCTACAGTATGTTTTTTCTTCATCTCATACTACACACCTCTATGTAATGGACATATTCAAGAACATATTTTGACAAAATTAGTTCTGTCGTGACAACTCTTGGGAGATTGGTACGGTAATAGAGATTGGCATGATCATGGATGTGCCTATGTTAATGTATTTCGTCTTGACGGAATAGATATGTTACGCTTCTGCTGCTGCAGAGCAAGTCCCGAGACTTGCTACTGCCAATACATTCACAGACATTGCTGTGAGCATGTAAGACCTGCTGCTGCTGCTGCTGCACATATAACATACATGCATTAACCACAGTAGCAGATCTATACAGGTGGAGCTGGGGAAGGAGGAGGGTTTCTGAAAGCGCGCTACAGACTGCTAACAGCAAACACTGCCTCTATTTGTTTGAGTGTTGAGCTGCAGCTCATTGGCCGCTGATGCAACAGCAACCAATCAGGTGTGTTATGTAGATAGTGATTGCTACCAAATGAGTTAAAGACCTATCAGCCTGCGCCATCTAGAGTTTTATGCTAGAACTTAGTAATTTAGATAATTGCATGAAAACAATTGGTCGTTATCATAATTTGGTATATAATTTGGATCCTCTCCATGCAAACAACTTTTTCTAGAAGGCTGATACATACTGAGTCTTCATCTCATGTGAGTATCATTTTATCGCTTTAATAGTTGGGTTAAATTACACTGCTGACTTTTATGGCTCTATTTCAAGTGATTATTTTAACTTTACACCTTCATCAGCTTCTCCTTCTCTATTCATCTTGCTTTATTTTCTTTCTTTTCTCTCCCTCTCTCTGTGTTCACTTTCGGTCTGACCTGACACACTGAAGTCCTTCTAGACTTGCTGTTAATGGGGTCTTTCAGCAAACCTCACAGACTAGAACAAACACACTCATTCATGCGTTTCCAAAATGCTAATGCGGCTGGTTCCTGACACATTTTCAAGGAGTTCCCATGTCATGGCATGGTGTAATTCCTCACATAGAGAGCCATTAGTGCAGGCAGCCTACAAGCTAACAGTGGCCAACAAGGCCTTGACATAGACTGGCCCTAGTGGCCCCTGGTAAACAGGTACCTAAATGCTTTTGGCACAGACGAGAAAATGCAGCTCTATTTCTTATGTGCTTGAAGGTTATATTGGTGCAGGTTTTTTTATTTATTTTTTTAGTAGTTGCTGTGTTGTAGTAGAGAAGCCACTACTCTAGTAATTATTCAGCATTTAACTGCCAAAATGGCAACCAGTGGTGGCTTGTCAGGGGAGGCAAGGGACACACAGCCTACCCAAAATTCTTAGGTGGGAAAAGGGAAAATTATGATTTAATGTTAACAAAATTCAGTTCTTCATTTCATTTCATGTCTCGGAATGTTAATTTCTTGTTTGCAATTTCACCATTGTAACACCATAAAATATTACTGAAGTCCAAACCACCGCTGCTCCTCCACTGAACATGCCAAATCTGCTATTCGGGAAACGTCTAAGGCGAGTCTGAAGGGACAGAGAAGGGGAATTTTAAAATCCACAAGCCGTCACTGATGGCAGCACATAATTTTCCTTCTCTTTCACATTGTTCTGAGAAACTGCAAGAAATTACATTACAAGGGCAGTAGCCAATAATATGCTATTTTTTCTGTCATTATATTTATTTTTTATAACATGGTCTTTTTTCCAAGATTTTTCTTGAAGTTACTGTATATTGTATACTGAGTCTGTTTGACATCTTTAATTGGATTCTGAACCACAATTAAACTGCAAAAATGCATTTCCTCATTGGGACTTTTAGAGACAATGCAGCATCACTTATATTAAAGGATTAGTTCACTTTGAAATGAAAATTAGCCCAAGCTTTACTCACCCTCAAGCCATCCTAGATATATATGACTTTCTTCTTTCTGATGAACATAATCGCAATATTAATAAATATCCTGACGCATCCGAGCTTTATAATGGCAGTGATAGAGATCAATGAGTATGAGCTGAAGAAAGTGCTTCCATCCACATCCATCCATCATAAATATGTACTCCACACGGCTCCGAGGGGTTAATAAAGATCTTCTGAAGCGATGCATTTGTTTAAGAAAAATATCCATATTTAACAAGTTATGAAGTAAAATATCCAGCTTCCGCACGAGCCGCCTTCCTTATTCAACGTACGCAGAAAGTGTAAAACTCTTGCAGTTCACAAAGCTTACGCTACGTCCTACGCCTTCCCTATTCAACTTACGGAAAAAACTTAACTGACATGACGTCAGTTTCCACTTTCTTCATAACAGAAGGCGGTCTGGTGGAAGCTGGATATTTTACTTCATAACTTTTTTTTTTCTTTTTTTATACACAAATGCCTCGCTTTGCTTCAGAAGGCCTTTATTAACCCCCCGGAGCTGTGTGGAGCACATATTTATGATGGATGGAAGCACTTTCTTCAGCTCATGCTCATTGATCCCTATCACTAACATTATAAAGCTCGGATGTGTCAGGATATTTATTAATATAACTCCGATTGTGTTTATTAGAAAGAAGAAAGTCATATACACTTAGGATGGCTTGAGGGTAAATAAAAGCTTGGGCTAATTTTCATTTTCAAGTGAACTAATCCTTTAATGCAGTTATTTATTCATTTGTAAGTGTTTACAGAATGTCATATAATTATACTTTTGCATAAAAAAAACAAAAAAAACAATACAATGTTATGTGTTCAGAAGTTGATAAGTTATATTCTTCAATGAGACTGTAATGTGCTGGTTGCATATAAACACACGAAGAAGAAGAAGAAGAATAAGAATACTCTCAAATAAGTCTTTACTTGATAATCCAATGGGAAAAATAAGGATCCAGGCAGGGAAACAACACAACACTCAAGACATACAAGACCCAACCCTGAACTAAAGGAAGACAGGAACTTAAATACACAGACGATTAACTCAAATGACAAACAGCTGTGATGATTAGTGCAGTGTCCATGGTGACTGACGAGTGGCGGGAACACAGAACAAAGGAGCACATGTGATGAATGAAAATCAAAACAAACAGAACATGATGGTGACCGTGACAGAGGCCAAGAAAAAGAATGCACGTATTAATGATTTTTAATGATTCAGTCAAATCAAGTTGAATTCTAAATGTTTACATCATAAATCATAAAAGAAGCATTCCTTTAATTAGAGCAGAAATTATTATTATAATTTAAAATACACACAAAAAATGGTAAATTTTTTACTCAGAATTTCCTAGTAAATTTCACAAATAATTTGAAAGAAACTGCAAGTAACACATTGAAGTCAATAGGAAATTTTCAAGTAGACAAACGTAAATTTTGGCAAGACCTTTATTGCTGTTATTATGGGGTGGGGTTGGGGTGGTTAGAGCGTAATGCATACCATATTAAAATATTTTATGTACTGAATGAATTATTCTCTTCAGCGTTGGAGATGTATCCGGTTTTAACTCTTGCTTCTTGAGTGAATTTGATTGACAGCCAGTGGTTTCCTGTTTATCTGCTGCACGGATCTGTCACAACATGTTGTGAAGATTATAACTGAGGAAAAAAAAAATAAAAAAAAAAATGTTTGGGGTAAATCCACATGAAATGCTCAGCAAGTTGGGGCAGAACACTCATCCAGATTTTTGCATCTGATGATCTTGGTTCCATCTCGGACCAAGTGTGAAAAATACCTTCAAATTCCTAGTATATCTGAGTCACAGCAGCGCATGAGCACCTAAAATTTGGCAACAACGGAAGAGCTTCTCTAAAAATCAATCATTGAAGGGCACATTTACCTGCTGCACTTCTTTACCTGTATGAGAAATTAACCAAAGATTCATTGATAGATCTGATTCTGGCCTCCTCATCCAGATAAAACTTTTTTTTTCTCAGTCATATTCTTGTTTTGTCTATGCAGACAGTACAGACCCTTTAAATGAAAAGGGAGACCTAAGAGTTTCTTTTATTGAGTCAGGTTTCATAACCTCTAGCCAAATCTGATATTTCTGCTTTTACGGTTTACATTCTTGTTTCTAAATGCATGTTTGTCATCAGTGTGAACAGAACACACATATGGATTGACAAAAAAATGCTCACAAACAATGACAAAATGTAATGCAGTCCATCAAAAAGCATGTTATGCTTGAATAAAATTTGATAACTTATTTGTGATGTTATTTTTACTTAAAGTCCCCCTGTAGTCAATAATTTTATCCCTTAAAACTCATCTTCGATCTCCAAAATTACATATTTAAATGTTTTTTTCCAGTGAAAAAAATTCTTAATGCCTTAAAATAGCTTAAATGTAACTCTACACCCCTGCCTCATTTAATATACACGGATCTATGAATATGATAATTAGCCCCGCCTCTACTCACTCGCACAAGCTCAGACGAGATCCATTTGGCCAACTTATGTAGGTAAACTCTGCACAAATGTATCGCTTTTTACAACGTCGGACACATAACGGTAATTAATATGATTAGCGTTTTGCTCGACTAACAGCTAATAATGTGTTTACACATTCACGAGTCGGCTGTCTTCAAACAATCATCCTTATAAACGCTTTGAACATCTCAGAACGACAGTGAAGAAAGGGAAATAGTTCATCATAACATCGTAATATGCATCTTACACCCGCCACATTGCTAAATCTACCCGATTTTTCATATCAACAGAAAAATATACAGGGATAACCTTCTTTTGAGACTCCCTTGCAGTTAATGATATGCTAAAGCCCGCCAGATTGATTACAAGGTAGTTTGTGACGTCACAAACACCAGCGATTTCAAACCGCGGGTTTGAGACTGTCTTTGGTTCACTGCAGTTTTAAAGAGAAAATACTCAGCAATGGTGTTGACTTATGAATTTGCACATGATTTGTTAAAAACACCAGATAGACATATGAACAACATTAAAAACTTGATTTTCACCACAGGGGGAATTTAAACTACATATTTTTACTCACCCTGTGCAATTATTAATGATATTTATGATGATAAATATACAAAATTCCAATCTGGTGGTGTTGCATGGCCCCAAATCTGATGGAAATTATATTTGAAAACAGGCCAAATCAGAATGTGCAAAATAAATTATCTTTGGACTGCTTCCACCTTGTAGTATCCTCAGGGACATGATCAGTGCTTTAATATTTTCATATTCACATCATAAATCAGGTTTATTGTTGTTGGTTTTTAAATAGTTCTTCCAGATTTTTGTATACATTTCATAAACTTAGCTTCATTTAATTTATGTATAAAACAAGACTATCCTTTGCTCTACTTCAGGGTTATATATCAGTTTTATATCACCTCTACTAAGCCAGAGATTACAATGTCTCTGCATTTTAATGTTGACTTGCATAAAATAGTATGGAAATTACAGTAGCAGAAAATTGCATAAGAGAGTTTTCTCTTTTCTGGCTGTGTATTACTGGAATGATTAAAGCGTGCGAGGTGCTGTACAGGAGTGCTGACGGCCCAGGATGTTCCTGAATGGTAGTGAGATGAATGGGAGGTTCCGTCACTCTCTTCCTGTCTGTCCCAGATACTTCTAAACTTTCACTGCGTTGCTGTGAGGCACAGATTAAGCCTTCTCTCTCTTTCTCACCCCATCATCTCTCTCTCCATCCAGCCACCCTAAATAACTGCATACTGATAGAAACGTTTGATGCGGTTTACGGAATTTTGAACTTAGCATGAAAAGTGCTGTGTTGACTAAACTGTATGTGAACGGAAAGATGTGCTACAGCAGAACTAATAAAGAAAAATAATACAGACGGGCAGTTTTAATTGTGCTTTTGTAATGTAGCAAAGGTTTTGATTCAGGATCTCACGTTTTCTGTTCTGTTAACTCTCAGCAGCCAATAATTCAACACAAAAAAACACTGTGGTCATCACAACCCTTGATTTTCATTCAAGTTTTAACCCACATTTACTGTAAGATCATAGATTACTAGACATCTGCATTTTGTTTTTCCATGCATATGTTCAGCTGTGGTGCTCATGTGAGTGTCGCAGGTTCTAGGCTGTGGTGTATCTCCTCTACACTACAATTTATTAGAAGCTTTTTCTTATGTTAATCATAAATTCCACAATTTTTAAACTTTTTATTTTATTTTTAAGTATTTTCCAGGGGAGTAATAAAAAAATATTAAACTATTTTAATATATTAAATAAATAAAAAATAGAATAATTATTGAATATTTTCTCAATCATGACAACTTTTTAGCATGTTCTTTCATATGGCAATGTTAGTGTATTTGGTCTTGGCGGACTAGATCTGCTATGCTGCCGCTGCTGCTGAGCAAGTATGGACTTGCTACTGCTAATAGATACTAGGGGTTGCACCGACTAATCGACTAGTTGACTTAAAGGCGCTTTAAGCATGACGTCGACTAGTCGCTGGTCATTGCCTATAGAGGGCGCAGCAGGATAAGAAATCTTTGAACATTTACGCTCCGTATCCAACAGTTAATGACAAATAAATGCATACTCCGAGAGCGCTCCACAATGGATGTTTAATTGTGCCATCTGGATTCTCAATATCGGACAAATGAGCAGAAATCTGTGAGAAATATCATGACCCAAAGACAAAAAAAGAAATTAAAAATAAGCTGTTACATAGGAGCAATATTTGTGGGCCATAGCTGTCCACAAGGCAACCCGTGTTCGAGTCTCAGCTCAAGGTTTAGACTTAGGGCTCACACAGAACGCATCTTTTGATTTCAAAAACACAAGATGCGGACAGTGGAATGGGGGGAGGGGAGAACAATAGGTCTTGAGATGCGAGATAACTGATTTCACCTTGAGCACCTCATTTTTAGAATTCCATGTCATGCGCAAGACGCTACAAAAGATGCAAGACACAAGCGCAACTGTCATACATGTCTGTCTAGTGCGTGTTTACATAGAAAAACAAAGAAAAAGTAGCGCATTACAATGGAAACGTGCATTCTGGGTGAACAGCACCTTATTTGTTCATTTATGACGTCATCATCAACTAGCCGACATAGACTCGACTAGAAATGTCAACTTTAAAATATCTGAAGTCATTCAATCCCTAATAGACAGACACGCTAATGAGAGCATGTCAAGGCCCGTTCACACCAAGAACGATAACTATAAAGATAACTATAAAGATATAGTTCTAAAAATCGTTCTAAATATAAAAGAATAGCACTGTTCACAACACAGCTATAACGATAACAATATAGAGGAACGATATCGTTGGGATCACTTTCAGAATGTTTTTTTTTTTTCTTCAGCTGTTGCACAATAAAACACTGACAGCCAATCATAATTCATACTAATTTAAGGGCTCGCACATTTAAAATGGCAGACATCACTGCTGAGAAGTCAATCGCCGAGGTCTAGAAAAGTCCACCACTGTTTGACAAGTCAAATCCCCTTTTCAAGGATACTTTAAAGAAAATGGATATTGGTCATACCCTCTGAATAAATGATGAGAAGTATTAACGATGAGATCATTATGCCAGGCTAGAAAACTGTGTAACATAAAATTACCTCAGGTATCCAGCACTAGTTTCGACAACATTGTCTTGCTTTGAAAAAGCAGTGAAAAAGACTATATTTGCTTCATCAGCTAAATTCACTGTTAAATTAGATCGATTACGCTAGCTATTCACTCGAAACATAGCATGCCGAGGACATCTGCTGGTTAAAGCCGTGTAAATGCAACAAGAACAGCAAAAACCTGTTGTACACACTTTGAAACTGCAGCGCGTGAGCTTAGAATAAACAGACCATTTTCGTTCGTGGTGTGGACGCAAATATGGTTATCGTTATAGTCATCTTTATAGTTATTGTTCTTGGTGTGAACGGGCCTTAAGATATGCTGCTGCTGCATAAATGGGTATACATAAATTCCGTAGCAGATCTAGGCAGGTGGTGCTGGGGAGGTGGAGGGTTTCAGAGGAACTCTGATAGCGTACTGCAGGACTAGCCTAGAACAAAAACTGAACCAGACTATTTGAATGCTGAGCAAGCAATCTCATTGGCTGTAGGATCAGCAGAGGCCAGTCAGCTTGTTTCATGCGGTAATGATATGATTGCTTGCAGATTGTATGTAAATAACAGCCTGCGCCATCTAGAGTTTCATGACTGAACTAGTTTTTTTTTTTTTTTTGGGCTGTGTTCTCTGCCGTATTATTATATTTAGATGGACATCTGGGAAATGTTTTTTTTTTTTTTAGCCAGTTGATGGGGTAATGGGACACACCTTGTGAAACTGGGATGTTTGGTCTCCCATCCTGACAGTAAACCATTAACTCTATTATAAGACCTTTAATGTTTTTAGATAAAGTTGCATTGGTCATGTCAGACTTAACGAAAATGAATGAAATTAACTTTTGTATTTTAAATGCTTCTTGATTCAATGGTATTCTTTTGGAATGGGCTTTCTAGAAACAGGATAGGTAGCCACACGCTTTACATTGACTTGCCATGCCTCTGTGTTTGCTTAGCCCTCAAGTCACCTCCCTACTTCTGGTATTACTGGTTCTAGCCTTCCGTGAGTTGTCAGAGGTCTGGAGTAATGTACATGAGTGTTTGTGTTCCAGTGAGTTCAAGCTTGTTTGATCTCAGTGTTTTGGTGCAGGTGAGAGGTACCGTAGCGTGAGAGGACGAGAGTGTACGAAGGTAAGATTGTCTCTTTTAATGCAGTTCTTAGAATTTATTGTATTTGTACAATTTTTTGTATTGTTTTGCTTACTATACAGAAAGTATGTAGTTTAGTTTTTTTGTTTTTTTTGTTTGAAACTGTCCTATGACACTTATGGTATGTCAATGTAACTTTGGAATTTTGGAAATAGACAAGCATTATACAGATGCCGAAAGAATGTAAAAGGTTAACAAAAAAATGTTCGGAATCTAACATATAGAAATCATTTGCGTGTTTGAACATGCAAATTATGTGTTTATGCACATACATACGTGTGTGAGCATTTCAACACCTCTGTGCAGGGGTGGATTAAGGTGGTCAGGGGCCCCTAGGCTGCTCTTTGTGTGAGGGCCCCCCTTAATCATTATGCTTTACTGGAAAAATGTATTTAGTGCCATACATGGTCCAGGACTAGGCTAACATTAGCGGACTTGTAAAGTTGCTACTACTTACATGTTTCAAGTGATTTGAGGTCGATGAATGATAGGCGAATGTTTGGATTTCCTGTCGTTAACGATCTTTCCCTCATCTTCGGCACTTCTGTCTTGATGTATCCAGTGCCTTGAAGTATCAAGCCAATTTCGGGACTTTTTTTTGTTCGTGCTTTAGTAAATTTAAAATAGTCTGGTCAATCCGGGGCCCCTGCACACGTGGGGCCCCTAGGCTGCAGCCCGTGCGTTAATCTGCACCTGCCTCTGTGCCTCAGGAGAAATGCTGTAAAAGTTTGGAGCTGCACGCACGCAGGATTCATGACTGATTTGCTTTGACAGTTGATGAACAATATCTGCAATGTCTGCTAATTAGTTTGCATTTGTGTGTATACAATAGCTTCAGAAGTATTTGTATATGTAAACTTTTACACTTAAAGCTGCAGTCCGGAACTTTTTTTGGTTAAAAATTATCCAAAATAAATTTTTGAGCAAGTACATACCCAGCCAGTGTTCAAGACTATCTCCTTATCTTAGCTCGATTCACAACGGTAAGCTTGTAATAATGTTTTATAATAAGAGCGACCTGGTGGATTTCCGCGGGAAATTCAAGCATGCAGCAGTTCATCTTTGCGTCATTACGTCACATCTGTAAACAGAAAGGAAGCAGTTCCAGCTAGTAGTTATATCATGTGAGGAATCTGCTTGTAATGGGTCATTTATAGCCTTTTCTCACAGCAGCTGAAATAGCTAAACTTATCATTTTGATGGCGGATTGTAATCCAGAAAGGTTCAAATGACAATCATCAGTAACAACTCAAAAGACTGTGGAGTGGCTACAGATATTGAAATCTATAGGCAACGCTAATACACAGTCACACAATGCTGATGTTGTTAACATTCAGAACAAACTATAACAATAATAATAGTTTTTTGACGTGAGTGATCGTTAGATTTAATCACCATTGGCAGCACGATTTATTGTAGGCTAATGCTTTTTTCCTCAGTTGATCAGAACAAAAGCGGCAGAAATATTACTTACTTGTTCAGCTGATATTTTTCAGGTAAATTCTGATATTGGTCATACTTTCAAGACGTAGAATCTGTGATTCTGAAGTACAGTATCCACACCGGTGTAGTGATTGACAGCAAACATTCGTGCCGATGCACAACGCACGTAGCGATAACAATTCCGCATATGACTGCAATTGCAGATTTCAAACAGAGATGGCGACAAAGAGGAAAAATGCCGCACTGCAGCTTTAAAAATGTAGTTTACAAAATGTGTGTATCTGCAAACAATTTATGTAAACTAAAAATAGCTGAGAAAAGGGAAGTTAGCATAATTATTTAATTTACTGTTAACCATCTGTTCTCAAGGTGATTTTAGTGGATGTATGAAATCAGTTTACACAGTTCTTTACAATATTAACTATGGAATTAATAATGATCCACTAATTATTCACAATCAAAAAGTTTTTTTTTGTCTTCATTTTAAACAGTAGGTCTATTTTTAGCATTTAAATAGCATTTTTTGTTCAGTATGATTTTTTTTTACTAAATAAATTAATACTTTTATTCAGCAAGGATGCATTAAACTTATCAAAAGTGACAGTAAGACATTTATATTGTTACAAAATGTTTCTATTTAAACACTTATTTGAAAAAATGTATCATGTTTTCCACATACATATTAAGCAGCATGACTGTTTTCAACTGTTTCTTGAGCATCAAATCAGCCAATTAAAATTATTAAACTTTATTCAAATGAAAAATGATTTCTAAAGGATCATGTGACAGTAGAGACTGGAATAATGATGCTGAAAATTCATCACAGGAATAAAGTCAGTTCTAAAATATATTCAAATAATATGGAAAACAGTTATTTTTTGAATGTGTATTTGATCAAATAATAAATTCAGCCTTGGTGAGTATAAGAACACTAAAATAATCGTACCGACCCCAAACTTTTGAACAGTATAGTGTACATGAAAGGAATAAGGGAGAGAGAGCGGGAATACTCGCATGGATTGCAACTTGTCCAACTTTTCAGACGCAAAACCAGCCAAGATGACGAATCTCCCATAAATGGTTTCATATGTGACAGGTGTACATCTTGCGTACAGGTTATCATTTGGTCGACATACCTGCTTCTATAATTACAGGTACTTTTATGTTGTGGCTTCCACTGTGAATGAATGTTTCTGTGTCAGTGCTTATTAGTTGTCTTTCCAGGCTGTTTGGATTGTCTTTGCTTCCTCTCTGGCAATTTTTAAAGCTTTGTTAGTCTAGTCTAAATATTTTGATGATGTCGTAAAAGATCCAGAGCAATGAAAAAGAGTTATGTTTTTGAATCATGAGGAATTAATGAGCATGTTTGCTGTAGACAAAGGTCAAAAGGCAGCTGTCACGGCAGGATGTGCTTTGTTTGCAGGGACCGGCATGCTATGAACATGTTGAAGTTGTCAAGTCTTTGGAATTCAGAGATAGTGTCCTGGCACAATTTTGCTGGCCACTTAATGAGAGACATGTCTTAATTTTATTTGAAGGTCTTGAACATCTGCTCATCATTAAAATGTAGGAGACAAAAACAGTTTGAGGTTAAACTTATCTATCTATCTATCTATCTATCTATCTATCTATCTATCTATCTATCTATCTATCTATCTATCTATCTATCTATCTATCTATCTATCATCTATCTATCTATCTATCTATCTATCTATCTATCTATCTATATCTATCTATCTATCATCTATCTGTCTAATTATATTTTGTTGTAAATGAAACAAAAATGATTGGAGTACATTTTACAAGAAAATTCTGTTTTAGTTTTTCCGTTTCAAAATCTCTTAATTTAATGTTTCTTGTCATTTCTTTGTAATTGTGAATTTTACTGGAAATTTATGAATGAAAATTGTTTCTAGACCGATTTTTTTCATCCGTCCATCATTTCTTCATCCATCCATCATTTCTTTAACCATCCATCCCTCTATCCATCCGTCCATCATTTCTTCATCCATCCATCCATCATTTCTTTAACCATCCATCCCTCTATCCATCCGTCCATCATTTCTTCATCCATCCATCCATCATTTCTTTAACCATCCATCCCTCTATCCATCCATCCATCATTTCTTTAACCATCCATCCCTCTATCCATCCATCAATCATTTCTTTAACCATCCATCCCTCCATCATTTCTCCATCCATCCATCCATCCATCCATCCATCCATCCATCCATCCATCCATCCATCCATCCATCCATCCATCCATCCATCCATCCATCCATCATCCATCATTTCTTCATCCATCCATCATCCATCCATCATTTCTTTATCCATCCATCCATTATTTCTTTAACCATCCATCCCTCCATCATTTCTTCATCCATCATCCATCCATCCATAATTTCTTCATCCATCCATCCATCCATAATTTCTTCATCCATCCATCCATCATCCATCATTTCTTCATCCATCCATCCATCCATAATTTCTTCATCCATCCATCCATCCATCCATCCATCCATCCATCCATCCATCCATCAATAATTTCTTCATCCATCCATCCATCCATCCATCCATCCATCATTTCTCTAATCATCCATCCCTCCATCCATCCCTCCATCATTTCTTCATCCATCCATCCATCATCCATCCATCCATCCATCATCCATCCATCCATCATCCATCCATCATTTCTTTATCCATCCATCCATTATTTCTTTAACCATCCATCCCTCCATCATTTCTTCATCCATCCATCCATTTCTTCATCCATCCATCCATCATCCATAATTTCTTCATCCATCCATCCATCCATCCATAATTTCTTCATCCATCCATCCATCCATCCATCCATCCATCCATCCATCCATCCATCCATCCATCCATCCATCCATCATTTCTTTATCCATCCATTATTTCTTTAACCATCCATTTAACCATCATTTCTTATGTTTTTACAAACATAATGTCAGTGTTTATTATTGGTGTGGAAAGTGACTCTTTCTGCAGGTTACATCAAAACAGCATTAAGTGGCGACAAGTGACTCTTTATAAGTGAGTCAATTGAATCTTTTACCCAACCATTTTGTTAAATAAGAACACTGAATCCCTCAGGAACAAAACACTCCTGCTGTATGTTTCAACGGTTCCGCTGTTGCTTCGTTTGGAACAACTTCTGCAAAAACAAAATAAGTGGCAATATTGTATCTATATTGTAAAGCTTACAGAAGGTTACTCAATATTAGCTTTTTGTTTATTGAATTGTTGTATAAAATCAATATCTCACAATCGTTTCCTCCTTTTTACTACAATAACTTTTGCTACACTGTAAAAAAAGAATTGTTGGTTTAACTTAAAAAAGTAAGTTATCTGGTTGCCTGAAAATGTTAAATGCGTTAATACAATGAAGGCGACTGGTTTAATAAACAGAAACTCAAAATATTATGTTATCTGTAACTATATTAATTATCTAAGTTGATTTGACAAAAGAAAAAATGTTATAACAAATCATGAAAATAATTTTTTACAATGTAGCTGTAAGATGCATTTATCCGTGTAGTGTTTACATTGAAGTGTACGCCCTATATGCAAAGTGTAGAATTTCATATAAAGTTTGTGTCCATTGTGTACACTTTGCTTGCTTTGTGCGTACAGTTCACAGTCCGGGATCATGTGTTGTTGCATTATATATGTTCAGCTGTACTGACACATACTGTAAGTAAATGTGTCCTTCACCTTGTATGCACTTTCTACATGCCATATGGTGGTACAAAAGCATTAAGTACAATAGGTTGGTCAAACAAACCACAAAATGACACAAAGCACTAAAAAAAAATCATTATACTCCACTCATTAGTCATCAAATGGAACAAAAACATAAAAATTGCCTTATAAGATTGTGACTTTCAACACATGCTTTTTTATCAACAAACAATTGTTTTGTCTCAGCACGACACAATCAACGTGCATCTGCCGACCCTATAAGACAGCATTAGGAATTAAGACAATAGTCACTTCATTATACTAAGAGGATTTTTACTGTTGACACTCTACCCGCTATTACTAATCAAAGCAGTTTCCTACTTGCCTGCTTATCAGACCACTCTTTCATGTTTACTACTGATTATAGGACGATAAAATGATTCCAAGGTTCGTTTTCAGTCAAATAGCTCAGTGTCAAAGTTTCTTCAGGCTGCTGTGTTTTCATGTCAAGGCTGTTCTGAAGCGTGGAGTTGTGTAGGCAGGAATTCCAGCACTTCCCGGACCATTCTTTAATGGTTTGTGAATAGCTCAGCAGATCAAGCTTTATTTGAATCTTTGTCAAAGGTTTAGCAAGCCTCGTATCCCGGTGAGAGGCTTTGCCAACATATGTCTCTTTACTGAATCCCCTTTAGTGCTTTACTGGAGTGCCGGGGCATGTTTTTGGACTCTCTCTGTGTGTTTGTGTGTGTGTCTGTGTGTGTAGGAATTAGAGGAGCTGCTGTGAGTTTGGATGCTCAGTCTGAACGCAGTTTAACACTATCACTTCTACCTCTGGGAATTACTGTCTTGACTGCATGTGTGTGAGTGTGACTTGTAAGTAAGTAAGTACAGAGTTTCCTTGTTCTGTTTAGTTGGCTATTTGTTTAATGGATTGAAGTGTGCAGTTGTGTCATGACAGTGAAGCAAATCAGAAAGGTGCAATCGTAAGCCTCAGCAGTTTTCTCTGATGTTAGTCAAGGATATCATTCTCTATATCCAGCCTCCGGGATTAATGGATGAAGTATCCAGTCATGTGTTTCAGTGAGTTTATCTTACTCAGGCTCATTGTTTGATTAACCTGCTGCACGTGTTTTTGATTTGTTCATGCAAGATATATCTGCAGATAATTACAGTATGATTTGAAGTTGATGTATTTAGTTCGGTTAGAAGTGCTGTTGCAGATGATAGATTTAAATGTGACATTTCTGGCAGAATTATAGCTTGCAGTGGTTTTATGGTATTATGGCTGTGAATGGGGTCAGAAGTTTACTCCATGTTGTCTTAAGAGGCATTAAGCACTACATCTCTTTAAGCTTGAGATTTGAAGGTCAAATCATTTGCTATTGACTAGATACAACATTGGAATTCAACAGGGATAAAAATGTTGATTTAAAAAAACTAAAAAATTATTCCCTTGTCCTTACATATATTGAGCATGTTAAAATTGTTTTTCTTCAATAAAAAGAAATCTAAGATATGACATCCAAAGTATGTAAGGTAGTACAACTGGATCTCTTTTATTGAATCCAGAAGGTTTTATTATATTTTGCTACGTATAAAGGTATTTTAAAGATAAAGGTCATTTGGTTTAACCGTCCAATACAGCCATTTCATTTGTGATTAAAATATCTTAAAATGTAATAAATATATATATTTTTTATTCTGGCATGATTTTATAACATCATATATCAACATAGTGCAAAATGGTATTAAAATTATGTGTAAAAGTCGTTGCTTTGTTATAAGAGAGAATGTCTGGAAAAATGAATTTCATTGATGTCATTCGGAGTAACCAATATAAAGGATTTTGAATCAAGTCATGCGGTCAATATCATGTGACAGGATGTGACATCATTCAGACAAAGGATCACATGGTCGTGAAGCAAAGTAACTAACTCTCTCTTAACCTTTTTAAAAATTCATGTTTTCACTTGCTCATATGCATGTCCCGAAACATCATGTCATTTGGAACAACCGCTATAAAACATGGAAAATGTTGTAATATTTCAAAAACTTGTACTACATATAAAATGTTTGATTGTCCTTTTGTTAGCTAGTTAGATATCAGCTTGTTAGCATTGTTTGAAAATATCGTCATTCGGTATAAATAAAAGTGTAATTCGGTAAAACCGAAATTTTGGTTAAACTGAATGACATTTTGGTGACAAATGTTGTCCATCTTGTAAAAAACTAACAAAAGCAGTGTTAATTGATTATAAAAACCACATAATCTCATTGTTAACACTTAATAAAACTTAGAAATTAAAAACCTTATTTGTCAATGACCCATATACTGTATTTGTATATATATATATAAATTACATTAAAGTACATACACTGTCATTCATTACTACTATTTGGGGTCAGTAAGTTTTTTTTTCTTGATAGAAATTCATACTTTTATTCAGAAAGGATGCATTAAATTTATTAAAAGTGACAATAAAGACATTTATAATGTTACAGAATATTTCTCTTTCAAATAAATGCTCTTCTTTTGAACTTTTTGTTCATCAAAAAATAAAGAAAAAATATTGCATCATAATTTCCACAAAAATATTAAGCAGGACAACTCTTTTTAAAAAGTATTTAAAATTGTAATAATATTTAATGATATTACAGATTTTGAAATAAATGTAGCTTTGATGAGCATAAGAATGAATCAAAATGATTTCATGACTTCAAAAATATTTCAAAGAATCTTGCCAACCCCAAACTTTTGAATGTGCTCTTATTCAAAATAACTAAACCAGGAAATTATGTACCATTTGTCATTTCCTTAAGGATTTTCTGAACAGTCATATATTATTTTGCTTTTAGCGCATTACAATTTACATCTTGGAGCTACCATTTTAATAATTTTACAAACGAGTTTCTAGTGTGATTAAAACACTCCCCGGTACAGGCATTATGAAAATATATGGGATTTTAGGGTTTATAGCTCATTATAGCTGCCTAAAATTTAAAAATGTTTAAAACAGATAACTATTATTATTATTATTTTTAAATGTGACTGCATGGTAATTTATTACAGTTTATATTTAATAAATATTCATCTAAGCTTATGAGTCTTTTCAGTTTTATATAGCTTCATTTGGACCTTTACATTTTTGTACAGAACCGCTATTATTCTGAGGGCACATTTTCACCTTTTGTAAAATCTCAGCAGTGCAGGGCATCACTGTTGTTAGTGCATGTAGTGTGCTGATTCCTCAAGTCCGTCTAGGTGTTTTGATTGCTCTTCATGACAAAGGGGAAGACCTCAAAAATTATGAGCCAGGGGCAAAATTGTGAGATTCTATCACCTCTGGCCACTCCTAGATAAGGAGAGTTAATCTGGGTTGATGCTGATAATTTGTGGAGGTGGCTTGACTCTGTGCATCTTGTGAGTGTGAACAATTATGTGTGGAATGAGCCTGTGGCGCGAGCGTGCTCACGGTTCAACAGCCTTCATGGAGGCGTGAAGGCAAACAACGCACACAAGTCAACGAAATAAACAACGTGAAATTCTTTTCTCAGCTGAGGTCTTTCATTTTAGCCTTGGAACCTTTGTGTCTTGACTTTGCACATGCTGAAAAGTTCACATTTTCTGAAGCTTTTTTGAAGCTATTAACGCTAACTCCCCAGTTCATGTCATTTTAAACATCTTATCATTTTCAAGAGAAGTTTATATTTAATGACTTTTAATGAATCACAGTGTCATGTAGTGTAAACCAGTAAAAAGAAATGAATGAATATTAACATAAATATTTTTTACCAGCCATGAAACACAGATTAATCCTTACTGAAGTTACAAAAGTTATTCAGTCAAGAGCAGTGAGCGTTTTTTCTTTGTCTTTTGTTGTTTGATTAAAATTTTAAACACAGACAGCAGCAGGAATATTAGGCTGCTGTCACTTTAAGACCTAATGCACTGATCCAATATACTGATACACGATTTATTTCCGTTTACCTTCACGTAAGACATATGTTTATGAGGTTACTTGCCAAGACAGGCTTTTTGACATAATTTTGTTTGAATATGTCTGTTTAAGCGTAAGAAGACGTGAAAGAGAACTCAATTCAGTATTCGTGTGCTGTCTGAGGAGCGGCTTTCTGGGAATTGAGTTCCCTTCCGCATTTTGTGCTTTCATGATGATGCAGCACCTGCCTGTCATCTGTCCCGAGTGTTGTTCACAATGTTGTAAACAAACATTGCATTGCTAGAATTCATTAAAATGTTACCGGCTATCTGGCGATTTTTAGGCTCATTTGGTGCTTGACGAGTGTTCATTTTAGGCCCATTCGATACTAAAAAAAATTATATCTCGAAATTTTCTTGGAATTTGAGAATAACAATAATTAGACAATATTTTGCTGAGTGTTTCTGAGCTGGTACCTTAACAGGTTGAGGCATGTTGTGGACAGCCGATTTCTAACAATTTTCATATTCTTCATATTTTTTTGTGCAATGGTTGGTTCACAGCAATTTTTTCCCCCCTAAACTGATTTTCAGGACCATTTTTAGGGCTTTTATTTTTTTTCAAATTTAATAAACAATCAACAATCAATAAATTCAGTGGCACAGAAGCTGCATTTGAAATGTTTTTAGGTACATTTGGACAGACTGTTTAATGCAGCTCAGAGGTGTCGTGAATGCATTTATACTGTAATTGTAATTGCATAAATTGCTATGAGTGGAAACACAATTTTTTGCTATTGGAGCTAATGGGAATCAAAAATGAAATTTCCTCTAATCCCCCTTTTACCGGAAATGTGATAAGGGCCCATAGCTGGTGGCAAGTCACTGTATTGAGTGAGTCAGTCATGAGTGAGTCACTGAGTCATTTAGCTGATTCGTTCAAAGGCTTATTTACTCAGGAACGAAGCAAGTGACTGTCTGCACCTGCTCCACATCACATTTTACAACCTGAACTAACATCATCTAGTCATAAAATGGTCAAATTGTGTGATATTTTAAGAAACAAAACACCCTGCCACCCTGCACATGAAGCAGTGAAGCAGTTTTGTTAAAATATTATACTTTTTTTTTCTAAGAAAAAATAAACTATTATGCTATGCTACTTAATGAGGTTTTCTTTTCAGATATTTCATTCTTTTAATGGGGCATTTTCTTCATTAATTAAAATATCTTAATACAGAAAGTAAAAAACACTAGGTGTGAATTGCATAAATTGCATGTTTAATGTATTTTTAAATAAATTAATACATAGGACCGAAACAAAAAGCATCACATCATTAACCTAGTTCCTGGATTTTATTGCAGTCTGTGTTGATGACTTGTATCAATATAATCTCGCTTTTGAGGAGAAAATGTTTTAAAAGGACCTCACCTGCTATATTCAAAATATTGTAATACACTTCAAAAGAAACAGCTTGCTAAATCTCCTCTCAGTTTCGCTGTAGAAGGATTTATGACAATTTGTTCCTTGTTCTGACTCTTGTAGTCATTTATGTCTCTTTAGATCTTTTCCTTGGAGGAGTCAGTGAAGAGCTCTCGCTAAAAGAAGAACTTTCCAAGGGTGTTTTCAGCGTTTTCTTCATCTTTGTCCTTATCTGCTAGCTGGGATGAGGGGGCTCAGGAGCCTAAGTGTCGGGCTCCTGTCGGCCTTCTTCTCTACAACCTTTGGTCTTTATTTCCCTCCTCACGGTAAGTTCCAGGACAGTTAAATTGCTTTCGTATGCTTGCTCTTATCAGTGCAACTTAAACTTCAGACTATGGTCATTATTCAACACCATTACATGTTATTATCTGCTAAACTCTTCCAGAAAGAAGCTTCCTTTTAGCATAAATCTCAACAGCTCTTTTATCCTATGATCCTGTTTCCTGTAGTGGAGCAGCTGCCGACCATCACTGCTCAGACCTCGGGCTCTCTCATTGCCTTGCCATATGATGAGAACTTCCTGTTCAAGTGTGAAGCCAAAGGCAACCCAAGACCTACGTGAGTGATATGTCCTACACTTAAAGGGTTAATTCTCCCCAAAATGGAAATTATGTCATTAATTAATCCTCTTTAAAATACAAATGACGTCAGATTTATGTCTATCCATTAAAAGTCTATTCATTCAAACCTCTAATGCTTCAAAATAAATCCATATGGATACCTAATTGGTTCTCGTTCGTCAAGCAAACATGCTTAAGTTTCCGTTTACCAAATGAGTCTATGTAAGTTCGATGATCAATAGTTATGGCGCTCTTCCACTGCGTGGTACTACTTGGCTGGGACTGGCTCGCTTTACTTTGGGTTTGCTTTTCCACTGTAGTTTCGTACTGCTTCAAAGTGGGTGGGATTATAGACTGATCATATAGTTGCGCCGCCTCTACTGCCATGGATCTGCTCCTTGGCTACCAATGAGTCTGCACTAGCCACGATACAGCCATTTCTTTTTTCAAATTGCGTGCGATGGTCGTTTCGTGAACAAATGATACTGCGGTGGCTGTTACTGAGTATTTAAATCTAGCGTGTTTGGCGTCTCGTGTTTCAAATCCAATGACGCTGGTAGCGATGATTCTCTCTGACCAATCAGTGATCTGCATGTTTACGTGTCACGTTTAGTATCGGTATGGTACTCTTGGAACCTCCATCGAGGTGGTACTATTTAAGCAAGCCGTACCATTCCATGCCGAGCCGTCCCATGCAGTGGAAAAGTGCCAAAAAGTGATCCGTACCGAACCGTACCATGCAGTGGAAAAGTGCCATTATAGTCAGTAGAATGTCTGAAGTGGACTATCACAGGAAACACAGGAAACTTTAATAATTTCTAATATGACACTAATAAGAAATACACCAACCATACTAAGACCACTTCTCTCATTTGGTGAAACAAACTAACCCCCCCCCCCCCCCCATGTCTAATAGGTGGAATGAAAGTATTAGGGTTACTAAAAGTTGCCTGTTGTGTGATTATAATTGAACAGGTACCGCTGGACAAAAGACGGGATGGATTTTGACCCACATAAAGACTCTCGGCTCATTAAAGAAGAAAGTAGTGGGACTTTTGTGATACCAAACAATAAAGATAAAGTGAAATACCAGGGAAAGTACAGATGTTATGCCTCAAACAAGCTTGGAACTGCAATATCAGAGGAAGCAGAATTCATTGTGCCTAGTAAGTCACTGCACATAAATATCCCGTCTCACACAATATCTTTGCTGCTTATCATGAAACAAATAGTATAATTTCAGAAATTCTAGTATTAAGAATTTCCTCAGATCCGTTCCAGGAAATTTGCATATTCAGTGTGGCCCCTTGAGCACATCTAGCATGATGTTGCTCAACTTGTTTTTAATCTTGATTATTTCTTACTGGCAGTTTCAATAGTAGGCTACCTGTCTTACATTTTGGAAAGAAAGTGACTGAATTTGTTAGTTTTTGTTTATGTGCTTGATCACAGTGGTTCCCAAGTTTCCCAAAGAGAAGACAGAGCCAGTGGTGGTCACAGAGGGTGATTCAGTGATTTTGGAGTGTAACCCGCCACAAGGGATTCCACCATGGCAGCTGTACTGGATGACCAATGGTAATTCAAGATACTTTTCTGCACATCAAGTTAGTCAAATAGAGGAATCCAAGGGGATACATTTTATGCACTTGCCTGTGAATTTCTTGTTAGTTATAATATTACTTCTTCAAGTCTCATCAGCTGTTACAGCAAACATAATTCTTTCTGATATGTCAATCAACTCCTTGGCTACAGTGTAAACAGATGCAGACATATATTTCAACCAGCTGTATATAACTAGCATTTGACTGGCGCCAGACTGGAGTTCTAAATCGCCTACACTAATAACAGGCTTTTGATGATAAAGATGTTACATGTTGCAAATAGTGAAGAATGCTGTTGTTAATACATGTCTTCACTTCCTGAGCTGAAGATGTGGCTTAATCATGTTGATCCACCTACATCTGATGTGAGGTACAAGAATGTCTGAGCATTCAAAGCTCTACCCATGATGCCTGTTATCTGCTGTGCAGTCTGTCAGATGGGACTATTTCTGGGCGGGATGTCCTCTTTGATCTCCTGTTGCTCATGTTAATCTAACAATCCTCTCTGTGTTGTTCTCAGATCTTCGTCACATTGAGCAAAATGAGAGGGTGTCCATGGGCCTCAATGGGAATCTGTACTTCTCTAATTCACTGGTGTCAGACAGCCATGATGACTACTGCTGTTTTGCCTCCTTTTTCAAGATACGCACAATTGTTCAGAAACCCCGCATGGTCCTGAGGGTCAAGCCAAGTATGTGCCAAGAATCTCTGTAGGGAGTACAAGTAACATGATATGGATTAAAGAAAATTAAATAGAAAAGAGCTTTCTACTATTGTGTGTATACACTGCCATTCAAAATTTTGGGGTGGGCAAGATTTTTTTGGAAAGAAATTTCTTGCACTCAAGGCTGCATTTATTTGATCAAAAGTAATACAGTAATATTGTTATAACTTAAAATAACTTTTCAATTTGAATATATTTTAAAATGTAATTTATTCCTGTGATGGCAAAACTACATATTTCATAATCAACTAATGAGTTTGTAGAAAGACCCGTTATGCTGGTTTTGACAAGATGACAAGATTTTTGAGAAGTGTTTTTAAAACTATTTTTAGTTTGGTACATCATAACGAAGATGCAATGGTCATGACTCTGAAAAACAACTGTGAGATGCACAACAACAGATGAACAAAGTATACATGGATTAATAAGTAAACAATTAAAGGATTCGTTCACTTTCAAATGAAAATTAGCCCAAGCTTTACTCACCCTCAAGCCATCCTAGGTGTATATGACTTTCTTCTTTCTAATAAACACAATCGGAGTTATATTAATAAATATCCTGACGCATCCAAGCTTTATAATGGCAGTGAACGGGGTCACGAGTATGAGCTGAAGAAAGTGCTTCCATCCACATCCATCCATCATAAACATATTCCACACGGCTCCGTGGGGTTAATAAAGGCCTTCTGAAGAGAAGCGAAAAATATCCATATTTAACAAGTTATAAAGTAAAATATATAGCTTCTGCCAGACCGCCTTCCTTACTTTCTTCGTCCTACATCCTACGCCTTCCCTATTCAACTGACACAACACCAGTTCTAGATATTTTACTATCTTCATAACCTGTTAAATATGGATTTTATTTTTTTTTTTTACACATACGCATTGCTTCGCTTCAGAAGGTCTTTATTAACCCCCGGAGCCGTGTGGAGTACGTTTATGATGGATGGATGTGGATTGAGGCACTTTCTTCAGCTCATACTCATTGGTCCCATTCACTGCCATTATTAAGCTCGGATGCGTCAGGATATTTATTAATATTTCTCAGATTGTGTTCATCAGAAAGAAGAAAGTCATATACACCTAGGATGGCTTGAGGGTGAGTAAAGCTTGGGCTAATTTTCATTTGAAAGTGAACTAATTCTTTAATTAATTAATTAATTAATTAAAGGAATTGTCTGGCTTATTTTGAGCATTTGTTTTCATTCTGTATATATATTTATACACACACATTTTAAATATAATTAAATATATATCATTTATCAGTTACAGCAATGGCAGCTACATTCAAATAAGTGTTTGCGTGTGTCAGCCACAGTAAGCTCACGGACTTGCATAAACACATTTTAGTATGCTTTGAAATGTTGCTTTGTGAAAGTGAACTGAACCGAGAAGAAAATTCCTGTTTTGGAATAAAGCAAACGATCTACAGGTCTGAAAATGCCCTAAATTTATTGATGATGGTAGTAGATTAGTTCCAAAAGCAGTGCTTAAATAGCTGTAGAGGCAATTCATTAAAGTGGATGTATATTTAAATTAAAGATGCACTTGGTTTAGTATAACAGTAACTATTGGACAAACACTTGCATCTCTCATATTTTTATCTTTCATCAAAATCAGTTTATTTTCAAGAACCCTTCCTCCAACCACTTTTTACAATCCAACCAATACCGGTGGATAAAATCAAGTTCTGACCTACACTTTTTTCACTTAATTTCCTTTTTCACTGAAAAATTAAGATGTTTAGCACAGCTAAAAATATTAGCACTTAAAAACCTTAAACCTAATTATTCTAATTAGTTGTTGGATGACCACTCTGACCCTCAGTACAGTTACTTTGTGTTTGCATGTTCTTTGAGTTCTTGTGCTATTTATTACCATTTGAATGTGTTGAAAATTTCTTTTCTTTATATTTCTTTTTTTTTTTTTTCATAGTAAATTCAAGCCAAGGAGATGATGGCATCATGAGTGGTAAGTCACAGATAAAAAGGTCAAATATTTTGTAAAAATGTGCTGTGTATCAAATGCAAAAACTTTAATTTATCTAATTTTTTTAGAGCTTTTCTTTGTGCCGCAAGAAGTTTAGGATAAAGCTTTGGCAGGCTTCAGCACTTGCTAGTTTGTTAGCCATTTCTATAGTTCAGACTGTGTGTTCTGTTTAAGTTATGCGCCTTTCAAAAGAGCACTTTGCAAAAGATAATGCCATGTTTTCGGTGAATATATCTTCAATTATGTTTATTTTTCTGACCTCTTTGGCCCATTTTTCTTATTTAGACACACAGGTAGGTTTCTTTTTTATCCATGTCAAGGCCCATTTACCATCATTTGTCCCCATTCAGTTCAGGAGAGGAAGCCGAACATGTTGGTTCCCTCCAGTCATTTAACGACTTACCTAAAAAAGGGAGACGAGCTGGAGCTTGAGTGCATCGCAGAAGGACTGTGAGTTCCCTTCTCTTTGGCCACTTAGAGCTTATAAACACAACACAGCAGCAAAGCATTTCCACTGACAGAGAGGGCGACAGCAATTTATTTTGGACTTTTCTCAGGCCTACACCAGAGGTAGAATGGATCAAGATGTGGGATAATTTACCGAAGCGCTCACATATCAAAAACTTTGGAAAGCTTCTGACTATACCTGATGTCACAGAATGGGATGAAGGGAAATACATGTGCAAAGCTAAGAATGTTCTTGGTGAAGCTGTGCATCATTTCAACGTTGTTGTGGAAGGTATGTTAACGTTTACAAGGTCTTAAAGGGATAGTTCATCCAAAAACGATCTCATGATTTACTCATCCTTAAGCCATCCTAGGTGTATATGACTTATCTTCTTTCAGACGAAACACAATCAGAGTTGTATTATAAAATATCCTGGCTTTATAATGATAGTGAATGGCACTCATGATTTTAAAGTCCAAAAATGTGCATCCATTCATTATGAAAGTAATCCACACGGCTCCAGGGGGTTAATAAAGGCCTTCTGAAGTGAAGCGATGGGTTTTTGTTTGAAAAAAAATCCATATTTAAAAATGATTAAAAAATAAAATATCTAGCTTCCGGCGACTTAGTCCTAATGCATAATATATATTTTTTTAAATATAAAATATCGTCTAAAGGAAGATATACACCTAGGATGGCTTGAGGGTGAGTAAATCAAGGGATAATTTAAACTTTTTGGGTGATCTATCCCTTTTAATCCTGAATTTTATTCAGGTATTTGATGATCCTGTTATTCTAGCAAGTAAATCTGTTTGACAAAAATAAATATTCTGGAAATCTCAGAGAATTTTAAAATTGTGATTTCCAGTAGCTAGAAACTGCTCCAGTTGAGTGTAGTCTCTATAAAATCAGTTTAAATATCATTATCCAGTAAACTATAATTTCAGTAGTCTGTTTAAAAATATGCAGTCTGTATGAAGTCTGTTATATTTGCATTAATATCTATTTTATAATCTGAATCTGAATGAAAACCAAACTGCTGGTTGATCTCCTAAAATCATCAACACTAAATAAAATTGTGAAATGATGTCACTTCCAAACACAGGGGGGCAGTATTGCTCTAAGTAGGAAGTTGTTTTAATCCGTATTCATATGTTGTGTGTCCCAGAGCCGCCCATCTGGCAGGAGGAGCCAGTGAAGAGTCAGTTAGCAGAAATTGGATCTGACATCCACATCAAGTGTTCTGCTACAGGAAAACCACAACCCACAATCACCTGGAAGAGAAACGGCCAGCCCCTTGATGGTGTGTTAAACCCACTCCTCCCCCACCCTTATCATGCCCATTTGACTGAATTTGTCGGCTCAAAGCCACTGCCAAATGTGCACTTACTGGCTGTGTGAACAGCCTGTTGTTCCTTTCTGGTTTTTCTCATCATTTAGACTTTACAACAACAGCAGTTGTATTTATACATTATTTACATGCTCTGGTAAAAAGATATATCAGCAGTAGTTCAGTATATAACATACAGCAAAAGATGTATCATCCAAATATACCTCACAAGTTTATTTTTGCTATAATGATATGAAATCTTACAATATAGACAATGCTTTTTACTCTATATTTCTTAGAGTGGGTTTATTTTTTATAAAAGTCGATTTGTGTATAGACATATATACTTTCAAGACTTGGCAAATTAATGTTTCCACTGTTATTGCTCCCTGAAATAACAATAGCAAGGCATTTTGTCAAATGTCTGAATAGTGCATTTATACTATTTGGTGGCTTTTCAGCAAAATGTAAACCTTTATGAGAAACAAGAACAAAGAAATATCAAACCATTGTTTTAGCTGGGGTCAGTACGATTTTTTAAAAACACTTTTAGGGGACATTCACACAGAACGCATCTCTGCGTCTTAAAAACGTGAGGGTCTCGAGACGCCTTTTTTGAGATGTGATGCAGTTGCAATAACAGAAACATCTCCAAGCTCTTTTTAAGAAACAGGTTGTGATAATCGCTTTAAGAAATGTTATATAATTCAGGGTATCCGGACACAGCCACGATGAGTGCCTCCTCCTCCGTGTTGCTGTTGTCATGACAAATCAGGTCCTCCCTCGAAATCGGGTCTCCCAAAACTGTCAGTTAATGATTATCCTAAGTATATACGAATGATATTAATTTAAAATACCCATATATCTTACTATATAATGTGTGGGAAAACAAATTAGTGCATAATAAAACCAACTGAACGTAATTTCTTACACTTAATTAACTGTTAATTATTAAATAATAATTATAATAGTCTATTAAGTGAATAATTGAACATCATTAATTTGTTTTATTTATAACTGAAATATTTGGACATTTAACACTTAATTTAACACAATTACATTAAAGATGATTGTGAATACATGTAGGGTAAGTGCAAATGTGTGTATAAACTAAGCTATCAGGCTAATCGTGTATGCTATGCTAGTACATAAGCTAACTAATATAGACATTAATGGTCATTATAATATAGTTGAAACAGCATTTATCATAACATGATTTTGAAGGAATTGTAAACAGGCGCTAAAGAGAGTACCTATTAAAAACAATTTGAACCAATGGGATCGCAATGGAGACCCAATTTCGAGGGGGACCCAATTTGTCATTACACCGTCAAATAAAACATTTCCCTGCCAACTTGCTACTGTAAACAAAAGCTTGCAACTCTTGCCCCACCTTCTGATTGATCCACTGTTTTAGAACTGAGATTGATGAGCGGCGTTGCATGCAAGTTGAAATTCTTTTAACTTGACACGACTTCATAAAAACACGGCGCTCATGTGCGAGACGCTGCAAAAGATGCAAGACATGAACGTAATGGTCATACACCTCCGTCTAGCGCATGTTTACATAGAAAAACAATGGAAAAGTAGCGCATTGGAATGGAAAAACGTGTTCTGTGTATGATGCATTAAACTGATCAAAAGTTACATGACAGTTACGTATAATGTTACAAACAATTTCTATTACATATAAATGCTGTAAAGAATCCTGAAAAAAATTACCGTTTCCACAAAAATATTAGACGGCACAACTGTTTTTAACATTGACAATAATAAGAAATTTTTCATGAGCAGCAAATCAGCATATTAGAATGATTTCTGAAGGATCATGTGACTGAAGTAATGATGCTGAAAATTCACAGGAATACATTTCATTTTAAATTGTAATAATATTTCGCAATATTGTATTGACAATATATATTTTTTTTTCTTCAAGAAAATGTAGCCTTGGTGAGCAAAATAGATATCTTTCAAAAACATTAAAAAATCCTACTAACCCCAAACTTTTGAATGGTAGTGTGACAGGCCCATGTCTCTCCTTTTGGGTGCCAATTCAAACCTGTTTCCCCCCAGATTTCCCTTCTTCCAATCACAAAGTGCTTGATGACAGAATAATCATACTCGGAGCGGAGCAGAGAGACACTGCAGTGTACCAGTGTGAGGCCTCCAACAAACATGGGACCCTGCTTGCCAATACTAACGTGCTTGTCATGAGTGAGTACTTTACTTACCTGTCGACAGTGAAAATCATATTGCGATGTTTAGAATCAATATATCAATTAATCATATCACCAGAAGTGAAGATTGTGGTCCTCAAGTTTTCTGTGCTTTGATTATGATATGACGCTCTTGCTGACATGTAATGGCTTAAGGGTTTCAGCAGCTGTTCATTCATAATTGACGTAGAAGACAAATATTAAATGTGTGCATGAGTGTGTGTAAAACCTACTTCGGTCTCTGTTTTCTGTTTGTAGCTCTGGCAGAAGAAGAGAGCTCTTTTATATGCTAATAGATTTTTTACAGTTTAATTGTGATTTTGGGAGTGTGCCTCGGTTTCGTGTGCCTCGGCCATATGCCACACTGGCTGTTTGATGTTTGTCTGTGTGAACTTTTAACTAATGGTCTGTCTTTCTCTCAGATCATCCTCCTTTGATTCTGACACGGAATTATCTGGAGTACGCAACCATGTTAGGCAAGAGTGTGATGATGGACTGCAAAGTCTTTAGCTCACCACCTGCCACCCTTAACTGGTGAGTTTGGTAACAAGCATTGTTATTCTAACACCGTGTCATAACCAGACGCAACATGATAAGCCACAAGTGAGGGGTCTTTTTTCTGTTCATCTAAGTCCTAACTAACTGTGAGAAATAATGAGTGGTGCTACATTTTGTTCGTCTCTTGGTTTATATTTCTGTAATGTAGAGCACACTGAAATCTCTTTGAACTGAAGTACTGTATGTATGTATGTATGTAAGTATATTACACATCAAACTTGCGTTGCGTCATGCACCAATTTTTATGTTCATTAAAGACAAAAAAAATTATTTTCACTGCACTGTAAAAAAAAAAAAAAAAAAAATCACCTTAAAAAAGTAAGTGTTCATGCTGACTTGAAATTTTAAGTTTATTCAACTCAAATATCCAAGCAGTCACTTAGTACAACTTCACATTTCAAGTTGTCTAAACCTAAAATGTTAAGGCAGCATAAACACTTTTCACACCTGGTTAGGACATGTGAACGAGTGTTAATTAAGTCAATTGATTGTACATATCATTTAAAATTATTTAGGCCTGTGTTTAAACTTTATGTATTTTAATTGCATAAAAATTCAATCCATTTGGATATTTCAACTTAATATGATGCATATTTGCCAGTCATACATAAATTAAATGGGTGAGAATGAGATGTATGTGTTATTACTAATAAACCAAATGTTTCCCTGGACCACAAAACCAGTCATAAGGGTCAGTTTTTTTGAAATTGAGATTTATACATCATCTGAAAGCTGAATAAATAATCCATTGATGTATGGTTTGTTAGGATAGAACAATATTTGGCCGATACAAATATTTGAACATCTGGAATCTGAGGGTGCAAAAAAATCAAAATCACCTTTAAAGTTGTTAATTGTTAAAAAATCAAATTGTTAAGTTGTTAAAATTAATTGAATCCAAGCCATATTTAAACATTTTTTCCCAAATGATTAAATTGAATTGTTTTTACAGTTAACAGTTTTATGCTGATTTTAAGGAATTTATTACTTTTGGTAATAATAAATTAAATATTTTTATTTAAATCAAATAGATGTTAAAAAGTAGGTGGGGTTAACGTTTTTATAACTTAATGACTGGACATTTGTGCTGACCTAAACTGGTCTTCAATCAATCAATCAAATGTCAAATCAAGTCACCTTTATTTATATAGCGCTTTTTACAATGTAGATTGCGTCAAAGCAGCTTTACATTGATAACTGGTACATTATTTTGGCTGCACAGCAGCTTTTAAAGAATAGTGTCAATGCAGGCAGATCAAAGCACTGTTGAATATCGAATATCAATTGTCAAGTGTCCCCAACTAAGCAAGCCAAAGGCGACAGCGGCAAGGAACCCAAACTCCAACAGGTGACATCAGGTGGCAAACTGGCAGTGTTGACAGAACTGGACTAATATGGTCATACTTCCTAGTTCTAGTAAGAACTCTAGCTGCTGCATTTTGTATGAGCTGTAGTTTATTTATCAGGCGAGCAGAACAACCACCCAGTAAAGCATTACAGTAATCTAGCCTTGAGGTCATGAACGCATGAACTAACTGTTCTGCATTTTTCATTGAGAGCATATGTCATAGTTTAGATATATTTTTAAGATGGAAGAATGCGGTTTTACAGATGCTAGAAACATGGTCTTCAAATGAAAGATTGGTATCAAAGAGCACACCTAGGTTCCTAACTGACGACGAAGACTTAACAGAGTAGCCATCAAGTGTTAGACAGTATTCTAGGCTATTACGTGAAGAAGTTTTTGGTCCAAAAATGAGAATATCTGTTAAGATATAAGTAATAAATAAGTAAATGTTTTACATATTACTTCATCTAAACATTATATGTATATATACATTTTATTAGATGCTAAAGGATTTTTGCAGGGTTTTCAGCATGGTATTATCATTGTAGCTGGTCCTCAGATTATGGCTGGATGCAAACCCAATAGTGTCGAGTGAATTAAGTGAAGGGAAAAGGGACAATGCATTGAGAAAAGACACTGCAAGATCTAGCCCTTTTGAAATGTCTGTTCTCTCTAGGGGATCCTCCTTTTGCACTCATATTTATACTCTTTTTCTTCTTTGAAAAGTTTCCTTTCAAAAACCTTTGGTCAATTTTGAAAGTCATGTTAAAAAAAAGGGGGTAAAAAAAAACTAGGCTACATTGGATTTGGTTTTATCAACACAGCATCTGTAGTCATTTCAGTAAAGGCCCTTCCCATGGGCCCCTATTTCAGAAGAACTGTGAAGGGTTCAATGTTTGTTTTGTAGGAGAAGAGAAGACCCAGAGGGCTCTGTAGATGGAGAGAGATATTCTCTCCTGAAGAATGGCTCCCTGCAGATTCACAAAGTGGAGATGGAAGATATGGGCCAGTACAAATGTTTGGCAAGCAACTCCGAGGGCACAGCCAGCATCACCACTGAACTTTTCATTAAAGGTTAGCCACCTTCCTTAATCAAAAAGCTTTCGGTTTCCTAGTCATTACTGAAACTAAAGGCCTGCTGTTGATAGATTCAACTAGGATTGTAGAAGCTCCCCAAGACACGAAGGTCAAAAGAGGATCTATGGCCGAGCTGGAGTGCCAGGTGGAGTGCGACCCCACCCTCAGAAGAGAGCTGGAGATCTTGTGGCTAAAAGAGGAGAAAAATATCCTCTCTAACTTCTCAGAAAGGTGGGTGACCTAATTTCCTTAGCTTGTCCATAATAGTTCAACTTTTAATTCATTGAAGCCATTCTCCATTTAAGTAAAACCTCATTTCAGTAAGGGTTGTGCTGTCAAAACAGGAAGGATTAGCATGAGATATGACATTTTTGAATTTTATTTATAGTTTTATCAGTGCTGGAATCATGGATTAAGTACTTACACTTTGTAGTAACAGAGCGGCGTTAGATGTAATTGTAAGCTTTTATCAGTAATAGTATGCTTTTATGGGGGAAATGTCTCTAGTGAAAATCAAAAGGTACTCCAGCTAATGAGCAGGAGCTTTAACCTTTTTCTACTTGGCTAGAATATGATGCCCAGCCAGATCTTCTGTGTAAATGCAGTGTAATGCTGTGCCATGTTTTGTTATTGTGGCTACTGGTTATTTGCTTCCAGACAAATTAAATTTTTACCTCAGGTCACCAATTAGCAGGCTGTGATTCAGATCCACACCAATTAGTTCCACCCCGACCGCAAATTATAGTTTTTTTATTAATTAAAACATTGTAGACAGACACACACAGCGAACAAAACAGAGTTGTGCATTGACTCTTATTTGGCATTTCATACAGAATAAAAGCAACAGAGCTGCCTCTGACAACCGTGTCTACACCGTCCTGAGACACACTAGATCACTTCTATCATAATCAATGGAGATGTCTACACTATAAGTGGCTGTGTTGTTTGACGGATGCCTGGTGTCTGTTTTTGTAAAGCTGCACAGCAACTTGAGCAACAGCCACTTTATTTTTTCTGTATTTTGAGAAAATTGATTGCTTTGAATTTTGCTTTGAGGTTTATTTGCAAACCCTCTTGATATTAAAAGTCAATAAGTCTCTTAAAATATCAGATAATTTGACCTTTAATGATAAAAAACAAAAAAACAAAAAGATTAGTTCAGGTTGTAAAATGTCATGTGGTGGGACTCCTTCATAAATTAATGACTATTTACGAATTAATAATTCATAATATTTATTAAAGAAATACAGTTTAACTTTTTGTTTACTTTTTCAAATAATTTTAAAGGATTAGTTCACTTTCAAATGAAAATCACCCCAAGCTTTACTCACCCTGTCTGAACAATCAGAGTTATATTAATAAATATCCTGACGCATCCGAGCTTTATAATGGCAGTGAACGGGAAACAATGAGTTTGAAGCTCAAGAAAGTACATCCATTCAAAGCAAAACGGCTCTGGGGGGGTTTAAGGGGGGGTTAAATAAAGGCCTTCTGAAGCAAAGGGGGGGTTAAATAAAGGCCTTCTGAAGCAAAGCGATTGTGTTTGTGTAAGAAAAATATCCATATTTAACAAGTTATAAAGTAAAATATTTCGCTTCCACCAGACCGCCTTCCGTATTTAACTTAGGAAGAAAACGTAACTGACGTCGCATCAGTTACACTTTTTTCATATGTTGAACACGGAAGGCGTTGGATGAAGCGTCAACGTTTTTAACTGCGAGAGTTTTACACTTTACGGAAGGCGGTTGGGGAAGCTAGATATTTTACTTTTTAACTTATTTTTTTTCTTACACAAATACATCTCTTCGCTTCAAAAGGCCTTTATTAACCCTCGTCATATAGTCATATACACTTAGGATGGCTTGAGGGTGAGTAAAGCTTGGGATAATTTTCATTTGAAAGTGAAGTAATCCTTTAAAATGTGTAAGGTCACATTCAAGGTTTAAAGAAAATATTTATTCATTTATACTTGGCTACACCAAGCAATTTTAGAGGAATTAAATAGAAACTTTTGAAAAATTGTAAAAGTTTTTCAGAACCAAATGAATCCAACATAAATACATCTCCAAGAACTTGGCACAGACTCGATTTTTGGACACTCTTATATTTTAGCAACTCATTATTTCATACCTTTTGTTTTACCATTGACTATGGCTGCCAACATAGAAATATGCAATAAATATTCTTGGAATGCACATTGGTTATTTCATAGCCATACAAGATATTTGCTCCTGAAACAATGTAAGATTCATTGTGAAGTAAATTCTGAGACTTGGAACTATTACATGAATGAAGTAATTGTGAGTCTGATGTCTATTTTATGAATTCATGAATTTTAATTCGACAACACAATTTTTATCACAACACAACACTTTTTTATCAATCAAATACAGCTACAGCTAAAACTATTATTTTATATTACTAATATTTTTAATATATTGTGAACCTATTTTGGGTTATTTGCAGATATTTCACAGAAGATGGAATTCTCCAGATTGTCAATGTGAGCAACAGTGATCAAGGGAATTACACCTGCATTGTTCGAACATCACTGGACCAAGATACAGCTTCTGCATACATAACCGTGTTAGGTACGATTGAAGGACCTTTTGAGACTAGACTGATTGACACCTAGATTGTGTTATGTTTATATATTACTTTAATACCACAATAATAGACCTGCTTGAAAAAATCTCCACAAACAATTGCAAAGAAAACACAAAATAGCGGAAAAGATGTTGTATTTGTGATCATTATTGCACTAGTTATTTCTTGAAGCGATTCTGTTTCTCTTACTATTAGTCTTCAGATATAGTTATTTTGATATGAAGCTTGTTTATGTGTCTGAAATGTGACATAGACGTCCCTGATCCACCGGTTCAACTGACGCTCACTGATCTGAAAGACCGCAGTGTGAGGGTCAACTGGGCAGCCGCCAGTGATCATAACAGTCCCATAACAGGTAAAGTCATTTAAAAAATGTACTGTAATATCAGTGTTACAGAACAAATGCAAAACTCTTCCATTAGCATACCCTTCATGTGTAATGGTACACATTTTCAGTGTATCTTAAGTAGGCTTTTGCTTAAAGCAGATTTCTCTGAAGTCGTTTTCATGGATGTTGCTCATACTCAAACATTGCTGTACGATATTTCAAGGGGGCTCCCACTGGGGCAGCACCACAGTGTATTGAGAGTGTTCGCTTTGCATATTCAATGACCGCTGCTCTGTTCCTATGATAGAGTTCATCATCCAGTATGAAGAGAACTACTGGGAACCAGGGAAGTGGAAGGAGCTTCTACGAGTGGCTAGCAGCCAGTTCTCAGCCCCCTTGACGCTCTACGGCCACATTAACTACCAGTTCAGAGTCATTGCTGTCAATTCTATAGGGAGAAGTCGTCCCAGCATGCCCTCTGAAAGATATAAGACACCTCCTTGTGGTAGGGATACCTGTGATCCTTGAAGACTTGCTTTCATAACATGTTTCCATCCAACATCTAGGCTGTCCTTGGTTCACCTTAGACTTGTTTAAAGCGCCTGTCTCTGTGTCTTTGTGGGGATTTACCCTGAGAAAATTATACAGATGTCTATAAAAGCTCCATAAATTTTAAAGCTCTTTTAAGCGAGCGCTGTCTCGGACTATCAATGACTGCATGCTCTTCATTATGTGTGATACACATTGGCAGTGTTAGAGGGCAGTGGTATTATTGACTGAGACAGATGTTAAATAATTCATATTCACATTTGTACAGCTCCTGACAGGAACCCAGAAAACATTAAGATTGAGGGTCACCTGCCACATCAGATGGACATCAGCTGGGAGGTAATAAAATGCAAACAGCATTGTCAAACAATTTGAATGCATATGCATATATGCATGGCTTGGAAGCAAAAAAAAAAAAAAAAGGCAAACACCCTCACGCAAGGAGGCTTGGGAACGAAATGTTCCTGGAGCTCCTATGAAGTCTGGCATCTTGTCGTTTTAAAGCCATAACAACTTCATTAGCACTGGCAGTCAAGTATATGAGCAAATCTCCATTCACGAGCCAATTGATGCTCTATTTATGAGTCAAAATTCCTTCGGATTGCAATTCTGAAGGAAAGCCAAGCAAGGCACCCCAGAAACTAGGTTCCCATGCCAAATTTCGCAAACCCATCAGTAAATGTCTCTTCCACTCTTTTCAAATGTTCCAAATGCTCAGTAATGTTTGCAGTGCACTGACCCACTTTTCCTTTTAATCACCAGCCGCTCTTGCCTGTGGAGCACAACGGTCCCGGTCTGGAATACAAACTGAGCTACAGACTCCTGGGTGTCGAGGACAGTTGGAAAGAACAGATGGTGAAGAGACACTCATTTGTGGTGCGAGACACCCCAACGTTCGTCCCCTACGAGGTCAAGATCCAGGCCTTCAACCACCATGGGTGGGCACCAGAACCTAGAGTGGTGACTGGTTATTCCGGGGAAGACCGTGAGTGAAACAGCACGTTAATCCATTCATCTCACAGTCGTGTGACACTGCCACGATTAGCCAATAATAAACACTTAAGATAGGAGATTAGTCGGGAGAGTAGTTTAATCCACTCTTTACCAGGATCAGACATTTCTGCTGAGCTTTTACATTGTGCTTTTAGGGATCAGGCATCTTTGCCAAGCACTTATGTGATTATCTTTTGTTTTATTCAATTTTCATATTTTTTATGCCCTTGTCTCTAGTTGACATTTGGTATTGTCTAGAGGATGATGCAACAGGTGGGGCTGACTTTGTCCCTGTTACTCCTGCATCAAAGAGGTTATCCCTGTTATTCCTGTTGCAGAGTGCAGGGATGCAAACTTGTCACCTTTCTGCTAAAAAAAGCTTCTGAATCCAGTGTTATTCATGTAGAACCGATGAGTTTTTGAAGTTTGAAATTCAAAAGCCATAGAGCAGCTCATAAATACTGCTCCATAGGAACTCCATCACTGCAAGCGCTGTAAAGTTTGAGTAAATGATAACGTGCATTTTAAAATGCAACCATCTTCCTAAATTTGCATTGAGAATGGTTCATAAATCTGCTGTCAACAAAAAGGTCTCTGCATTATTCTGACAAAATAAAAGCTCTATGGATTAACAATTAAAATAAAATAAATTAAGACTAACATAAATATTAGTATTGTAATTTTACTATTGTTTTGTAAAATAATAATTATGATAATAATGATAGAATTTATTATTATTATTATTGTTTTTATTATAAGTTTTTGTCAACTTTTCTCCCCAGATGAGTTTGCATCTCTGAAAGAGCATTTCGCCTACCCTCATTTCTCTGTGGATAGCTTTGTGTTAGTATGTGTGCTTTTCATGGAAACAGTCAGTGTGCCATCCAATTACATCCCATTTTCCCCCCTCTCTGGCTTTAGTTGCTTCAGGAAATGGCTGTGTATGTGTGAATTTGTGAGATTTTACCCTCTTACACCAGTTGGGAAAGTTTAAAGCCTTAAACAGATGTGTGTTCTGTTACCCTTTCAAGTTCCCTTGGCACCTCCCGAGGATGTATCTGTTGAGGTGTTGAACTCTACACTGCTGAGGGTCAGCTGGTCACAAGTGCCTCAAACCACCCTGAGGGGCCATCTTGGAGGATACACTGTGAGTTCCTGACCCCTCTAGCTCAAAAGTCCTGTGGTGCTGGTCATTCAGCAACAAACAAGCTCTTATAGCAATTAATAGACTCTACTGTGTTTTCTTATTGCTTTTTATATTTTTATATTTATATATATATATATATATATATATATATATATATATATATATATATATATATATATATATATACAGTCAAACCGTTATTTATTTAGACACCTTGAACATTAATACAGTTTATTCACTATAGTTTAAAAAAAATGGTAATAAAATATCACAAGATCTCAGAATTTCAGTGTCAGAAAACATTAATCTGTCAGATAACACTTAAGCAAAACATGGTCAGGTCAAAGTGTCTGAATAATTTTTGGTTCCAAATTTTTATTGGGTATAATATGCCACAGTTTACTTTATTTTGCTATCCTCACTTACATGAACTATATAAACTATAGTGTCCTGCACCCACTAGTAAAAATAAATATAAAAAATTATATCTAGTGTCTGAATAATTTTTGGTTTGACTGTGTGTGTGTGTATATATATATATATATATATATATATATATCAACATCCTCTTCCTCTTCCTCCCATCTTTTGCTCCCAGGTGCACTGGTGGCAAACTCAAAGTCCGTTGACCTCTAAGAGAATTCCCTCAGAGAGACAGTCTCTCACCATTCCTGGAAACAGGAGTCACACCATGGTGCTGGGACTGAAGCCATTCTCTGAATATAGCCTGACTGTCAACGTCTTTAACCGGAGAGGGAATGGGCCCAGCAGCAGTCCCATCTCTTTCACAACTCCACAGGGAGGCAAGAACACTTTGACAGTAGATACGTTTTAATATTCAGTAGTCTGAGGGTTTGCAAAGTTCTTGTATAGATTCGGTTGAATTTTGCACATGTTGTTGTTCACACACGCCCCAAAATGTACTGCTGAACATAATAAGACTAATTTACATAGGCATGAAAAGAATGACAGTTGGGTGCTTCTCATTTCTAATTTGTGCATCCTTATTTCCTTTCCTCACGTCTCCGCTCCACTCCCCTTTAAGATGCGAGGGAAGGCTGCAAGGAAAGAAAATGAGGACGGAGGAATCGAAGGAAAGCTTATTTGTATATTGGAATATTCTTGATCACTCGAGCATCACTTCAAAGTGTCATCAGCTATGCTCAAAAGATCTGCCCTTGAAGTTTAGTTAAGAAATTCATAAATAATAATAAAGCAAGATGCAAATATTGTTGAAATATGTGAGATATATGGTATTTAAACTGCAAAGGTAAAGCATAGATTAAAATTGTTGTGTCAAATGTGAAGGAAGAGGAGGATTTATACATGCGTCAGGTTTTCCGACGAACGACTTCCGCATATGATACACCTGTGCATCCTCGCTTATCACTCCTCAGGAAGCTTCCTCACTACTCGTTCCTCACAGTGCAATTAAGATGTCTTTCTCTGATCAGTTTCCGGGTCACAGGCTGGAGTAGCGAGGAAGCAATAATTTAAGTATTGAGAGGCACCCAGTGACTCAACTGAGATACGATACAACTAAATTGCAGAATAAAGACGCTGGTATTTGCACTGAAATACCGTTCACAAAAGTGGTGCAAGTTTTTAATGAGTTTCCAAATTTAAGGTACATACTGACCAGTAGCACTTGACATCTTCCCACAGTTCCTGAGAAACCACCCATCCTGAGAGCCACAAACTTCCAGAAAGACTCAATCACGCTGGTGTGGGCGCCTCCGCACGAAACTAACGGCTTTCTCACGGGATACTTGCTGCAATACCAGACAGGTATGACATTCGCAGATTTTACATCATCTGTCTCAGTGAATTTTATATAAACCATGTTGCTTAACTGTACTAGATCTATATACTGCTACATTTACATTAAAAATGTCTTCACTGCAATTTTGATCAATTTAGTGCATCCTTGATGAATTAAAAATGTTACTGGCCCCAAACCTTTTTTAATATTTTAAAACTCATTTTTTCGTTTTTCTTGTAGTTAATGATACTCTGGGTGAGCTGAACTCTGTGAACATCAGTGCACCAGATACTACACAGTGGGTCTTGCATGATCTACGGGAAGAGAACTCGTATAAGTTCTACCTGAGAGCGTGTACGCAAGTGGGCTGCGGGTCAGCCATCAGTGAGGAAGGAAGCACCATCCCTGAAGCATGTAAGTGTGCCTGGAAGCGACTATAAGCAGAGTCCCAGGAGCTATAATGGATCTGTTGTCAGAATCTGAATTGAGGTGCCCATGCTGAGACACAAACATCTGATTCAAGAAAAGTTAGTTGTGTTCTAATTAGCACAGCCGCAAGGTGTTCAAAAGTGATTAAGCAGCAGTTATGGAACTAAAGAAGTTGCTGTTGGCAAGATCTTGTTGCATAAAGGAGAATGATTAGATTATTGCTTACGTGCTGTAATGAACGAAAGGGTGGAATAATGTCTATAGCCTAGTGACCAATGCATTGACCGATCAATGAGGTGCCTTATTAAAAATAGTTGCCTCTAGATGTGTTTTTACTTACTGGGTAACTGATTTTGCATTATCATCATTGCTTTTTTCTGTAGGCCACAATTTTGTTATGAATTGCATGATTCTTTCTGTTATGCTCATATTCTCATACTCCATGGGTTTGTTTAAACTGATCTGTCTTCTTATCAACCAACTTTTGTTTCTCATGAACTAGTTACTATGCCCGAACATTCACTTCCTGAAGTTTCTACAGTCTCAGCTGAGACTTCGACAGAGAGCTGTATGTATCACATACTGTAGTTTGTAGCATTTTGCAACTTCATGCACACGCACACCATCATGTGTGCGTGTGTGTGTGTGTGAGAATGGGTGTATTTATTCCACTCTTGATGTTTTAGAGTGTCACTCCTTCAATGCTGTGAGCTTTTCCTGCATTGTTACTGAATTATTGAATGGATTTCACATATTATCAAAACTTTGCTCTGTGTTACAGACAGTGGTTTATAAGGTGTGTGTGTGTGTGTGTGTGTAAGTGTGTGTGTGTGTGTACGCTTGTGTGTGAGTGGGTGTGTCTAAATCACACTCTTGATGTGTCACCCCTTTACTGCAGTGTACTTTTTTTCAGAATTGTGGCTGATTTGTAGATTGTACACACAAAAATTAATTTAATTTTTGTGTTTTTGTCAATTTCCCATTCATTTCCTATGGTCGGTCATTTTTGACCGAAAAACACGAGTGTTATTATTTATTTATTTTTTTTATGACCAGTTAGCATGCTTGAATCATGCCCTCTACTTTTTTGTGTTTACACTCCAAATAACACATACTGTAGTTTGTAGCATTTTGCAACTTAGTAGTTAGTTAGTAATTGTTATGTTTGACGTTGTAACTTTTACAGTGTCCTGCCATGACATCTGCTTTTTCAGAGACTTTTAAATGCAGATAAATACAAACATTTTGAAGTTATCAGTAAAACATTTCAGCTTCTGGACATACTCTATGGGTTTGTTTTAGAGCTGGGACAATACATCGATTCTCGATACAAAGAATCTGGATCGATTCTGATTTTTCCGACGTGTCGCGATTCTCTCTCGAATCGATTCTGAGCTTAGTTTATAGCAGCAGATGGCCCTACATGCTTTTGGTCGCATTTAAACCAATCTGAGAATATCAGAATCCATGTGCTTTTTTTCCTGCTTACATTGTTTGTGGGTCATAACCGATCTGTGCCACATGGGAGGAAAAAATCAGAATTGGGTCACTTGAACCATGCGGTGTAAATGCGGCCTTAGAAACACCCGTACTCTGTTTGCTTCCAGTTCCTTTACACACACCACTTAAACCTAAAATAATCATTCATAAAGTTCGAAAAGGTTGAAGCAAATTACAAGGGTGTTCCTATATAGCCGATGAATACATGAACGCTGTCCAGCACTCTTCTTTGTGAGTATTTGAGTGTGCGGTTAAAAAAAAAAAAAAAACTAGCCTAGAGTGCCATCTGCTGTTATAAATTAAGCTCAGAATCGATTTTAGAGAGAAAATATCAGAATCAACTCCAAATCATTGTATCGCAAATCAAGAATCAATGTATTTTCCCTGCCCTAGTTTGTTTAAGCTGATCTTAAACTGATTCTTATCAACCAACTTTTGTTTCTCATGAACTAGTTACTATACCTGAACATTCACTTCCTGAAGTTTCTACAATCTCAGCTGAGACTTCGACAGAGAGCTGTATGTATCACATACTGTAGTTTGTAGCATTTTGCAACTTAGTAGTTAGCTAGTAATTGTTATTTTTGATGATGTAACTTTTACAGTGTCCTGCCATGACATCTGCTTTTTCAGAGACCTTTAAATGCAGATAAATACAAACATTTTGAAGTTATCAGTAAAACATTTCAACTTCTGGACATACTCTATGGGTTTGTTTTAGAGCTGGGACAATACATTGATTCTCGATACAAAGAACCTGGATCGATTCTGATTTTTCCCAATTATTGCGATTCTCTCTCGAATCGATTCTGAGCTTAGTTTATAGCAGCAGATGGCCCTACATGCTTTTGGTCACATTTAAACCAATCTGAGAATATCAGAATCCATGTGCTTTTTTTTCCTGCTTACATGTTCATGGGTCATAACCGATCTGTGCCACATGGGAGGAAAAAATCAGAATTGGGTCACTTGAACCATGCTGTGTAAATGCGGCCTTAGAAACACCCGTACTCTGTTTGCTTCCAGTTTCTTTACATACACCACTTAAACCTAAAATAATCATTCATAAAGTTCGAAAAGGTTGAAGCAAATTACAAGGGTGTTCGTATATAGCCGATGAATACATGAACGCTGTCCAGCACTCTTCTTTGTGAGTATTTGAGTGTGCGGTTAAAAAAAAAAAAAAAACTAGCCTAGAGTGCCATCTGCTGTTATAAATTAAGCTCAGAATCGATTTTAGAGAGAAAATATCAGAATCAACTCCAAATCATTGTATCGCAAATCAAGAATCAATGTATTTTCCCTGCCCTAGTTTGTTTAAGCTGATCTTAAACTGATTCTTATCAACCAACTTTTGTTTCTCATGAACTAGTTACTATACCTGAACATTCACTTCCTGAAGTTTCTACAATCTCAGCTGAGACTTCGACAGAGAGTTGTATGTATCACATACTGTAGTTTGTAGCATTTTGCAACTTAGTAGTTAGCTAGTAATTGTTATTTTTGACGATGTAACTTTTACAGTGTCCTGCCATGACATCTACTTTTTCAGAGACCTTTAAATGCAGATAAATACAAACATTTTGAAGTTATCAGTAAAACATGTCAGCTAATGGACAGCATACTACATGGGTTTGTTTAAGCTGAACTTAAACTGATTCTTATCCACCAACTTTTGTTTTTCACGAACTAGTTACTATACCTGAACAATCACTTCGTGAAGTTTCTACAATCTCAGCTGAGACTTCCACAGAGAGTTGTATGTATCACATACTGTAGTTTGTAGCATTTTGAATCTTAGTAGTTAGTTAGTAATTGTTATGTTTGACAATGTAATTTTTGCTGTGTCCTGCCATGACATCTGCTTTTTCAGAGACCTTTAAATGCAGATAAATACAAACATTTTGAAGTTATCAGTAAAATATTTCAACTTATGGACATACTCTATGGGTTTGTTTTAGAGCTGGGACAATACATTGATTCTCGATACAAAGAATCTGGATCGATTCTGATATTTTCCGACGTGTCGCGATTCTCTCTCGAATCGATTCTGAGCTTAGTTTATAGCAGCAGATGGCAGTACATGCTTTTGGTCGCATTTAAACCAATCAGAGAATATCAGAATCCATGTGCTTTTTTTTTCCTGCTTACATGTTCGTGGGTCATAACCGATCTGTGCCACATGGGAGGAAAAAATCAGAATTGGGTCACTTGAACCATGCTTTGTAAATGAGGCCTTAGAAACACCCGTACTCTGTTTGCTTCCAGTTCCTTTACACACACTACTTAAAACTAAAATAATCATTCATAAAGTTCGAAAAGGTTGAACCAAATTACAAGGGTGTTCGTATATAGCCGATGAATACATGAACGCTGTCCAGCACTCTTCTTTGTGAGTATTTGAGTGTGCGGTAAAAAAAACTAGCCTAGAGTGCCATCTGCTGTTAAAAACTAAGCTCAGAATCGATTTTAGAGAGAAAAATGTATGAATCAGAATCATTGTATCACAAATCGAGAATCGATGTATTTGTCACAGTCTCCGTCTGTCCTGGACTCCATCTCCCATCATCCTCCCTGGCCCTCACTCCACCATCAGCCAATCACATGGATTCCCTACACATCCTCATCAGCACTTCCTTCAAAGACTCACTCCTCCTGCACTCCCTTGTCTGTCCTCGTCTTAGTTTAGTTGGTTGTTCTGTTCCAACTCCTGAGTGTTTTTGTGTTCTAGTATTTGTAAATAAAACCTTGCTGCTTCAATTGATCCTGCATCCTCTCCTCGATTACAACCAGCCGTGACAGAAGGACAGACCCTAAGGATATGGATCTAGTAGCAACAAGCAACACTCTCCTGGCTGAGGACCGCCTGTGCGGACTGCGGCAGAAGGGCTGGCCTTTGTAGAGGTATGTGGAGGTGTTTCTTGAGCTCTCCTATCAGGTGAGCTGGTCTGATGCCTCCCTCAATGCCTGCTTTCTGATGGGACTGGATAAGGATACAATTCGGTATAGTGAACCTGCTCTTTATTTCTCCCTAGTCAAATCGAAAAAACGTGTTCTTTATTTAAACGGTTCTAATTTTGAAGTTGAAGAAGTTAAAGTAAAAGAGTATCCTCCTCATCTAGTCCCATCAGAAACAAACGGGGCCTCGCCAGCTCACCTCACGCCGGTCCCCTTTACATACCACTCCAATGGCTCTGTCCATTCCTGCTCACCTGTGTTTAGCCATCGATGTAAATGGGCTTCCAACAGCGCTGACCTGGGGGCCAAGGTTGCAGACCCGATGTCCACGTCTGTTAGATCAGTGCTGAATTCCACCTCCCTTCCAGCTACAGCTGCTAATGCCATCCCAGTCCTCAGTCCAGTGAGCAAGATGACCGCCAGCCCAGAGTCCCTTCTCAAGATGGCCGCCAGCCCAGAGTCCCTTCTCAAGATGGCCACCACCACACCAGAGTCCCTTCTCAAGATGGCCGCCGCCACGCATGAGCCCTCAGTCTAAATGGCCACCGCCACGCCAGAGCCCTCAGTCAAGTTGGCCACCACCACCACGCCTGAGCCCTCCGTCAAGATGGACACCGTCAAAACTGAGCCCTCAGCCGTAATGGTTCCCACGTTTGTGCCCCTTGGCCTGTTAGTGGAGTATGAGGGGATTTCCTGGAACACAGACTCCGCTCCTTTCCACCGAGTCAGCTCCAGGCTCCGCTCCAGTCCACAAGCCCGCTCCAGTCCCTGAGCCCGTTCAACAGCCTCTTCTAGCCGAAACACCCAGTGTCTCACCCAAGTATTTTTTTTTTTTGGGGGGGGTTATCCATCCCCGACCTTGGGGGCCGAGCCTGGGGTCTGGGCCAAGGCCATGGGACCTGAAGAGCCTACACCGACCGCCGTGGCCTCCGGACCCGCCAGGGCCTGCACCGCTGTGGCCCGCCACGGCGCCCACAGCACCTGTCTGACCTCCGTACCTGTCTGCATCTCTGCCCTCACCTGCCTTTAGGTCTTCAGGGCACCCATCCCCCCTCCCCGGTTGTTCCATCCACGGCGCGAGGACGTGCCTACCGGGAGGGGGAGGTACTGTCACAGTCTCCATCTGTCCTGGACTCCATCTCCCATCATCCTCCCTGGCCCTCAGCTGCACTCATTCCACCATCAGCCAATCACATTGATTCCCTGCACCTGCACATCCTCATCAGTACTTCCTTTAAAGACTCACTCCTCCTGCACTCCCTTATCTGTTCTCGTCTTAGTTTAGTTGGTTGTTTCTGTTCCCGCTCCTGAGTGTTATTGTGTTCTAGTGTTTGTAAATAAAACCTTGCTGCTTCAATTGATCCGGCATGCTCTCCTTGATTACAACCAGCCGTGACAGTATTTTCCCTGCCCTAGTTTGTTTAAGCTGATCTTAAACTGATTCTTATCCACCAACTTTTGTTTTTCATGAACTAGTTACTATGCCCGAACATTCACTTCCTGAAGTTTCTACAATCTCAGCTGAGACTTCAACAGAGAGTTGTATGTATCACATACTGTAGTTTGTAGCATTTTGCAACTTAGTAGTTAGTTAGTAATTGCTATTTTTGACGATGTAACTTTTACAGTTTCCTGCCATGACATCTGCATTTTTGGAGACCTTTAAATGCGGATAAATACAAACATTTTAAAGTTATCAGTAAAACATGTCAGCTAATGGACAACATACTACATGGGTTTCTTTAAGCTGATCTTAAACTGATTCTTATCAACCAACTTTTGTTTCTCATGAACTAGTTACTATGCCTGAATATTCACTTCCTGAAGTTTCTACAATCTCAGCTGAGACTTCAACAGAGAGCTGTATGTATCACATACTGTAGTTTGTAGCATTTTGAAACTTAGTAGTTAGTTAGTAATTGCTATTTTTGACGATGTAACTTTTACAGTTTCCTGCCATGATATCTGCTTTTTCAGAGACCTTTAAATGCAGATAAATACAAACATTTTGAAGTTATCAATAAAACATATCAGCTAATGGACAACATACTACATAGGTTTGTTTAAGCTGATCTTAAACTGGTTCTTATCAACCAACTTTTGTTTCTCATGAACTAGTTACTATGTCCGAACAATTACTTCCTGAAGTTTCCACAGTCTCAGCTGAGACTTCGACAGAGAGCTGTATGTATTACATACTGTAGTTTGTAGCATTTTGCAACTTAGTAGTTAGTTAGTAATTGTTATGTTTGACAGTGTAATTTTTGCTGTGTCCTGCCATGACATCTGCATTTTTGGAGACCTTTAAATGCAGATAAATACAAACATTTTGAAGTTATCAGTAAAACATTTCGACTTATGGACATACTCTATGGGTTTGTTTTAGAGCTGGGACAATACATCGATTCTCGATACAAAGAATCTGGATCGATTCTGATATTTTCCGACGTGTCGCGATTCTCTCTCGAATCGATTCTGAGCTTAGTTTATAGCAGCAGATGGCCCTACATGCTTTTGGTCGCATTTAAACCAATCTGTGAATATCGGAATCCATGTGCTTTTTTCCTGCTTACATGTTCATGGGTCATAACCGATCTGTGCCACATGGGAGGAAAAAATCAGAATTGTGTCACTTGAACCATGCGGTGTAAATGCGGCCTTAGAAACACCCGTACTCTGTTTGCTTCCAGTTCCTTTATACACACCACTTAAACCTAAAATAATCATTCATAAAGTTCGAAAAGGTTGAAGCAAATTACAAGGGTGTTCGTATATAGCCGAGGTGCTAGTATATTTAACCACTTACATGACTTGGCCGAACACATGAACGCTGTCCAGCACTCTTCTTTTATGAGTATTTGAGTGTGCAATAAAAAAAACTAGCCTAGAGTGCCATCTGCTGTTAAAAACTAAGCTCAGAATCGATTTTAGAGAGAAAATATCAGAATCAACTCCGAATCATTGTATCGCAAATCAAGAATCAATGTATTTTCCCTGCCCTAGTTTGTTTAAGCTGATCTTAAACTGATTCTTATCCACCAACTTTTGTTTCTCATGAACTAGTTACTATACCTGAACATTCACTTCCTGAAGTTTCTACAATCTCAGCTGAGGCTTTGACAGAGAGCTGTATGTATCACATACTGTAGTTTGTAGCATTTTGCAACTTAGTAGTTAGCTAGTAATTGTTATTTTTGACGATGTAACTTTTTGCTGTGTCCTGCCATGACATCTGTATTTTTGGAGACCTTTAAATGCAGATAAATACAAACATTTTGAAGTTATCAGTAAAACATGTCAGCTAATGGACAACATACTACATGGGTTTGTTTAAGCTGAACTTAAACTGATTCTTATCAACCAACTTTTGTTTCTCATGAACTAGTTACTATACCCGAACATTCACTTCCTGAAGTTTCTACAATCTCAGCTGAGACTTCGACAGAGAGCTGTATGTATCACATACTGTAGTTTGTAGCATTTTGCAACTTAGTAGTTAGTTAGTAATTGTTATGTTTGACAATGTAACTTTTTGCTCTGTCCTGCCATGACATCTGTATTTTTGGAAACCTTTAAATGTGGATAAATACAAACATTTTGAAGTTATCAGTAAAACATGTCAGCTAATGGACAACATACTACATGGGTTTGTTTAACCCTCTGGTGCTCCTCATTTGGGTGTCACACTGGTGCTCTTCTCGGTCAAAAGTGACTGGACTCCAAATTTTTTTTTTTCCCCCCCTTAGCAAAACCAATGTAATTTATTTTTGTTCAATAATATTTTTACTTTATTTTGTATTTTGAGAGAATTTCATGATACTAATTAATATTTATGCAATAATTATGATCAATTTTTCCCATTGAAAATAATACAAAAAAATTTTTTTTCTATTTTTTCAGTATTTTTCAATGAATGCAGTATTTCAGATTGAAATAGAGTCTAGACCTTATATATATATATATATATATATATATATATATATATTTTTTTTTTAGCGCCATCTGGTGAGAGTATAAAAAGAAAAATGTGTAATAGGTGTAACCACAAGATACTTGTACAGCTCTCTATGGAGAGGCTTGTGAATTCCCTAGTTGTTTTTGGACACATTTACCAACTTTTTTTAGGTTGAGGATATGAATATTTATTTAGACATTTTCAAAGACTATTTTTTTTATCATCAAGTTCTATATATATTTATGTAAGAAATATTGATTTGGAGTGTTAGTTTTTGATTTATGATTACAGTCAAATCTAAACATTGTGTTAGAAGGACAACGCAAGGAAGCATTTTGCTACCCATTTTTTTATTTAGAATTCATAAAAAATGCCACGTGCAAAAAAAAAAAAAAAAAAATGCTCAGAACGATGCGAAGGAACAAGCCTGTACTTCCAAGTGCACAGTTCATAAGTATGTATGTATAATGTGTGTACGCTTGTGTGTGAGTGGGTGTGTCTAAATCACACTCTTGATGTGTCACCCCTTTACTGCAGTGTACTTTTTTTTTTCAGAATTGTGGCTGATTTGTAGATTGTACACACAAAAAATAATTAAATTTTTGTGTTTTTGTCAATTTCCCATTCATTTCCTATGGTCGGTCATTTTTGACCGAAGAACACAAGTGTTAGTATTTTTTTTTTATGACCAGTTAGCATGCTTGAATCATGCCCTCAATTTTTTTGTATTCACACTCCAAATAGCACATACTGTAGTTTGTAGCATTTTGCAACTTTTGTAATTTTTGCTGTGTCCTGCCATGACATCTGCTTTTTCAGAGACCTTTAAATGCAGATAAATACAAACATTTTGAAGTTATCAGTGAAACATTTCAACTTCTGGACATATTCTATGGGTTTGTTTTAGAGCTGGGACAATACATTGATTCTCGATACAAAGAACCTGGATCGATTCTGATTTTTCCGACGTGTCGCGATTCTCTCTCGAATCGATTCTGAGCTTAGTTTATAGCAGCAGATGGCCCTACATACTTTTGGTCACATTTAAACCAATCTGAGAATATCAGAATCCATGTGCTTTATTTCCTGCTTACATGTTTGTGGGTCATAACCGATCTGTGCCACATGGGAGGAAAAAATCAGAATTGGGTAACTTGAACCATGCTGTGTAAATGCGGCCTTAGAAACACCCGTACTCTGTTTGCTTCCAGTTCCTTTACACACACCACTTAAACCTAAAATAATCATTCATAAAGTTCGAAAAGGTTGAAGCAAATTACAAGGGTGTTCGTATATAGCCGATGAATACATGAACGCTGTCCAGCACTCTTCTTTTATGAGTATTTGAGTGTGCAGTAAAAAAAAAAAAAAAAAAAACTAGCCTAGAGTGCCATCTGCTGTTATAAATTAAGCTCAGAATCGATTTTAGAGAGAAAATATCAGAATCAACTCCGAATCATTGTATCGCAAATCAAGAATCGATGTATTTTCCCTGCCCTAGTTTGTTTAAGCTGATCTTAAACTGATTCTTATCCACCAACTTTTGTTTCTCATGAACTAGTTACTATACCTGAACATTCACTTCCTGAAGTTTCTACAATCTCAGCTGAGACTTCGACAGAGAGCTGTATGTATCACATACTGTAGTTTGTAGCATTTTGCAACTTAGTAGTTAGTTAGTAATTGTTATTTTTGACAATGTAACTTTTACAGTGTCCTGCCATGACATCTGCTTTTTCAGAGACCTTTAAATGCGGATAAATACAAACATTTGGAAGTTATCAGTAAAACATGTCAGCTAATGGACAGCATACTACATGGGTTTGTTTAAGCTGAACTTAAACTGATTCTTATCAACCAACTTTTGTTTCTCATGAACTAGTTACTATACCTGAACATTCACTTCCTGAAGTTTCTACAATCTCAGCTGAGACTTCCACAGAGAGTTGTATGTATCACATACTGTAGTTTGTAGCATTTTGCAACTTAGTAGTTAGTTAGTAATTGTTATGTTTGACAATGTAATTTTTACAGTGTCCTGCCATGACATCTGCTTTTTCAGAGACCTTTAAATGCAGATAAATACAAACAGTTTGAAGTTATCAGTAAAACATTTCAACTTCTGCACATACTCTACGGGTTTGTTTTAGAGCTGGGACAATACATTGATTCTTGATACAAAGAATCTGGATCGATTCTGATATTTTCCGATGTATCGCGATTCTCTCTCGAATCGATTCTGAGCTTAGTTTATAGCAGCAGATGGCCCTACATGCTTTTGGTCGCATTTAAACCAATCTGAGAATATCAGAATCCATGTGCTTTTTTTTCCTGCTTACATGTTCGTGGGTCATAACCGATCTGTGCCACATGGGCGGAAAAAATCAGAATTGGGTCATTTGAACCATGCGGTGTAAATGAGGCCTTAGAAACACCCGTACTCTGTTTGCTTCCAGTTCCTTTACACACACCACTTAAACCTAAAATAATCATTCATAAAGTTCGAAAAGGTTGAAGCAAATTACAAGGGTGTTCGTATATAGCCGATGAATACATGAACGCTGTCCAGCACTCTTCTTTGTGAGTATTTGAGTGTTTGAGTGCGGTAAAAAAAACTAGCCTAGAGTGCCATCTGCTGTTAAAAACTAAGCTCAGAATCGATTTTATAGAGAAAAATGATCAGAATCGACTCAGAATCATTGTATCACAAATCAAGAATCGATGTATTTGTCACAGTCTCCGTCTGTCCTGGACTCCATCTCCCATCATCCTCCCTGGCCCTCACTCCACCATCAGCCAATCACATGGATTCCCTACACATCCTCATCAGCACTTCCATCAAAGACTCACTCCTCCTGCACTCCCTTGTCTGTCCTCGTCTTAGTTTAGTTGGTTGTTCTGTTCCCGCTCCTGGGTGTTTTTGTGTTCTAGTATTTGTAAATAAAACCTTGCTGCTTCAATTGATCCTGCATCCTCTCCTCGATTACAACCAGCCGTGACAGAAGGACAGACCCTAAGGATATGGATCTAGTAGCAACAAGCAACACTCTCCTGGCTGAGGACCGCCTGTGCGGACTGCGGCAGAAGGGCTGGCCTTTGTAGAGGTATGTGGAGGTGTTTCTTGAGCTCTCCTATCAGGTGAGCTGGTCTGATGCCTCCCTCAATGCTTGTTTTCTGATGGGACTGGATAAGGATACAATTCGGTATAGTGAACCTGCTCTTTATTTCTCCCTAGTCAAATCGAAGAAACATGTTCTTTATTTAAACGGTTCTAATTTTGAAGTTGAAGAAGTTAAAGTAAAAGAGTATCCTCCTCATCTAGTCCCATCAGAAACAAACGGGGCCTCGCCAGCTCACCTCACGCCGGTTCCCTTCACATACCACTCCAATGGCTCCGTCCATTCCTGCTCACCTGTGTTTACTCGTGGATGTAAATGGGCTTCCAACAGCGCTGACCTGGGGGCCAAGGTTGCAGACCCGATGTCCACGTCTGTTAGATCAGCGCTGAAGTCCACCTCCCTTCCAGCTACAGCTGCTAATGCCATCCCGGTCCTCAGTCCAGTGAGCAAGATGACCGCCAGCCCAGAATCCCTTCTCAAGATGGCCGCCAGCCCAAAGTCCCTTCTCAAGATGGCCACTGCCACTATGAGCCCTCGTTCAAGATGGCCGCCGCCACGCATGAGCCCTCAGTCTAAATGGCCACCGCCACGCCAGAGCCCTCAGTCAAGTTGGCCGCCACCACCATGCCTGAGCCCTCCGTCAAGATGGACACCGTCAAAACTGAGCCCTCAGCCGTAATGGTTCCCACGTTTGTGCCCCTTGGCCTGTTAGTGGAGTATGAGGGGATTTCCTGGAGCACAGACTCCGCTCCTTAACCCAGAGTCAGCTCCAGGCTCCGCTCCAGTCCACAAGCCCGCTCCAGTCCCTGAGCCCGTTCAACAGCCTCTTCTAGCCAAAACACCCAGAGTCTCACCCAAGTATTTTTTTTTGGGGGGGGGGGGCGAGCCTGGGGTCTGGGCCAAGGCCATGGGACCTGAAGAGCCTACACCGACCGCCGTGGCCTCCGGACCCGCCAGGGCCTGCACCGCTGTGGCCCGCCACGACGCCCAGGGCTCCTAGATCCACCCTGGAGACCTCCGTACCTGTCTGCACCTCCGCCCTCACCTGCCTTCAGGGAACCCATCCCCCCTCCCCGGTTGTTCCATCCACAGCGCGAGGACGTGCCTACCGGGAGGGGGAGGTACTGTCACAGTCTCAGTCTTTCCTGGACTCCATCTCCCATCATCCTCCCTGGCCCTCACCTGCACTCACTCCACCATCAGCCAATCACATGGATTCCCTGCACCTGCACATCCTCATCAGTACTTCCTTTAAAGACTCACTCCTCCTGCACTCCCTTGTCTGTTCTCGTCTTAGTTTAGTTGGTTGTTTCTGTTCCCGCTCCTGAGTGTTATTGTGTTCTAGTGTTTGTATATAAAACCTTGCTGCTTCAATTGATCCGGCATCCTCTCCTTGATTACAACCAGCCGTGACAGTATTTTCCTTGCCCTAGTTTGTTTAAGCTGATCTTAAACTGATTCTTATCCACCAACTTTTGTTTCTCATGAACTAGTTACTATACCTGAACATTCACTTCCTGAAGTTTCTACAATCTCAGCTGAGACTTCCACAGAGAGTTGTATGTATCACATACTGTAGTTTGTAGCATTTTGCAACTTAGTAGTTAGTTAGTAATTGTTATGTTTGACAATGTAATTTTTGCTGTGTCCTGCCATGAGATCTGCATTTTTGGAGACCTTTTAAATGCGGATAAATACAAACATTTTAAAGTTATCAGTAAAACATTTCAGCTAATCGACAGCATACTACATGGGTTTGTTTAAGCTGATCTTAAACTGATTCTTATCGACCAACTTTTGTTTCTCATGAACTAGTTACTATACCTGAACAATCACTTCCTGAAGTTTCTACAATCTCAGCTGAGACTTCAACAGAGAGCTGTATGTATCACATACTGTAGTTTGTAGCATTTTGAAACTTAGTTGTTAGTTAGTAATTGCCATTTTTGACGATGTAACTTTTACAGTTTCCTGCCATGATATCTGCTTTTTCAGAGACCTTTAAATGCAGATAAATACAAACATTTTGAAGTTATCAGTAAAACATATCAGCTAATGGACAACATACTACATGGGTTTGTTTAAGCTGATCTTAAACTGATTCTTATCAACCAACTTTTGTTTCTCATGAACTAGTTACTTTGCCCGAACAATTACTTCCTGAAGTTTCTACAATCTCAGCTGAGACTTCGACAGAGAGCTGTATGTATCACATACTGTAGTTTGTAGCATTTTGCAACTTAGTAGTTAGTTAGTAATTGTTATGTTTGACAATGTAATTTTTGCTGTGTCTTGCCATGACATCTGCATTTTTGGAGACCTTTAAATGTGGATAAATACAAACATTTTAAAGTTATCAGTAAAACATGTCAGCTAATGGACAACATACTACATGGGTTTGTTTAAGCTGATCTTAAACTGATTCTTATCAACCAACTTTTGTTTCTCATGAACTAGTTACTATACCTGAACATTCACTTCCTGAAGTTTCTACAGTCTCAGCTGAGACTTCGAAAGAGAGTTGTATGTATTACATACTGTAGTTTGTAGCATTTTGAATCTTAGTAGTTAGTTAGTAATTGTTATGTTCAACAATGTAATTTTTGCTGTGTCCTTCCATGACATCTGCTTTTTCAGAAACTTTTAAATGCAGATAAATACAAACATTTTGAAGTTATCAGTAAAACATTTCAGCTTCTGGACATACTCTATGGGTTTGTTTTAGAGCTGGGACAATGGATCGATTCTGATATTTTCCGATGTATTGCGAATATCTCTCGAATCGATTCTGAGCTTAGTTTATAGCAGCAGATGGCCCTACATGCTTTTGGTCGCATTTAAACCAATCTGAGAATATCGGAATCCATGTGCTTTTTTTCCTGCTTACATGTTTGTGGGTCATAACTGATCTGTGCCACATGGGAGGAAAAAATCAGAATTGGGTCACTTGAACCATGCAGTGTAAATGCAGCCTTAGAAACACCTGTACTCTGTTTGCTTCCAGTTCCTTTACACACACCACTTAAACCTAAAATAATCATTCATAAAGTTCGAAAAGGTTGAAGCAAATTACAAGGGTGTTCGCATATAGCCGAGGTGCTAGTATATTTAACCACTTACATGACTCAGCTGAATACATGAACGCTGTCCAGCACTCTTCTTTGTGAGTATTTGAGTGTGCGGTAAAAAAAACAACAAAACAAAACAAAAAAACTAGCCTAGAGTGCCATCTGCTGTTAAAAACTAAGCTCAGAATCGATTTTAGAGAGAAAAATGATCAGAATCGACTCAGAATCATTGTATCGCAAATCAAGAATCAATGTATTTGTCACAGTCTCCGTCTGTCCTGGACTCAATCTCCCATCATCCTCCCTGGCCCTCTCTCCACCATCAGCCAATCACATGGATTCCCTGCACATCCTCATCAGCATTTCCTTCAAAGACTCACTCATCCCGCACTCCCTTGTCTGTCCTCGTCTTAGTTTAGTTGGTTGTTCTGTTCCCGCTCCTGAGTGTTTTTGTGTTCTAGTATTTGTAAATAAAACCTTGCTGCTTCAATTGATCCTGCATCCTCTCCTCGATTACAACCAGCCGTGACAGAAGGACAGACCCTAAGGATATGGATCTAGTAGCAACAAGCAACACTCTCCTGGCTGAGGACCACCTGTGCGGACTGTGGCAGAAGGGCTGGCCTTTGTAGAGGTATGTGGAGGTGTTTCTTGAGCTCTCCTATCAGGTGAGCTGGCCTGATGCCTCCCTCAATGCCTGTTTTCTGATGGGACTGGATAAGGATACAATTCGGCATAGTGAACCTGCTCGTTATTTCTCCCTAGTCAAATCGAAAAATCTTGTTCTTTATTTAAACGGTTCTAATTTTGAAGTTGAAGAAGTTAAAGTAAAAGAGTATCCTCCTCATCTAGTCCCATCAGAAACAAACGGGGCCTCGCCAGCTCACCTCATGCCGGTTCCCTTCACATACCACTCCAATGGCTCTGTCCATTCCTGCTCACCTGTGTTTACCCGTGGATGTAAATGGGCTTCCAACAGCGCTGACCTGGGGGCCAAGGTTGCAGACCCGATGTCCATGTCTGTTAGATCAGCGCTGAAGTCCACCTCCCTTCCAGCTACAGCTGCTAATGCCATCCCGGTCCTCAGTCCAGTGAGCAAGATGACCGCCAGCCCAGAGTCCCTTCTCAAGATGGCCGCCAGCCCAGAATCCCTTCTCAAGATGGCCGCCAGCCCAGAGTCCCTTCTCAAGATGGCCACCACCACACCAGAGTCCCTTCTCAAGATGGCCACTGCCACGCATGAGCCCTTGTTCAAGATGGCCGCTGCCATGCATGAGCCCTCAGTCTAAATGGCCACCGCCACGCCAGAGCCCTCAGTCAAGTTGGCCGCCGCCACCACACCTGAGCCTTCTGTCAAGATGGACACCGTCAAAACTGAGCCCTCTGCCGTAATGGTTCCCACGTTTGTGCCCCTGTGGCCCGCCACGGCGCCCAGGGCTCCTAGATGCGCCCTGGAGACCTCCGTACCTGTCTGCACCTCCGCCCTCACCTGCCTTCAGGGCACCCATCCCCCCTCCCCGGTTGTTCCATCCACAGCGCGAGGACGTGCCTACCGGGAGGGGGAGGTACTGTCACAGTCTCCGTCTGTCCTGGACTCCATCTCCCATCATCCTCCCTGGCCCTCACCTGCACTCACTCCACCATCAGCCAATCACTTGGATTCCCTGCACCTGCACATCCTCATCAGTACTTCCTTTAAAGACTCACTCCTCCTGCACTCCCTTGTCTGTTCTCGTCTTAGTTTAGTTGGTTGTTTCTGTTCCCTCTCCTGAGTGTTTTTGTGTTATAGTGTTTTTGTGTTATAGTGTTTGTAAATAAAACCTTGCTGCTTCAATTGATCCTGTATCCTCTCCATGATTACAACCAGCCGTGACAGTATTTTCCCTGCCCTAGTTTGTTTAAGCTGATCTTAAACTGATTCTTATCCACCAACTTTTGTTTTTCATGAACTAGTTACTAATTTGTAAATGTAATTTTTGCTGTGTCCTGCCATGACATCTGCATTTTCAGAGACCTTTAAATGCGGATAGATACAAACATTTTAAAGTTATCAGTAAAACATGTCAGCTAATGGACAACATACTACATGGGTTTGTTTAAGCTGATCTTAAACTGATTCTTATCAACCAACTTTTGTTTCTCATGAACTAGTTACTATGCCTGAACATTCACTTCCTGAAGTTTCTACAATCTCAGCTGAGACTTCGACAGAGAGCTGTATGTATCACATACTGTAGTTTGTAGCATTTTGAAACTTAGTAGTTAGTTAGTAATTGCTATTTTTGACGATGTAACTTTTACAGTGTCCTGCCATGACATCTGCATTTTCAGAGACCTTTAAATGCGGATAAATACAAACATTTTAAAGTTATCAGTAAAACATGTCAGCTAATGGACAACATACTACATGGGTTTGTTTAAGCTGATCTTAAACTGATTCTTATCAACCAACTTTTGTTTCTCATGAACTAGTTACTATGCCCGAACATTCACTTCCTGAAGTTTCTACAATCTCAGCTGAGACTTCAACAGAGAGCTGTATGTATCACATACTGTAGTTTGTAGCATTTTGCAACTTAGTAGTTAGTTAGTAATTGCTATTTTTGACGATGTAACTTTTACAGTTTCCTGCCATGACATCTGCATTTTTGGAGACCTTTAAATGCGGATAAATACAAACATTTTAAAGTTATCAGTAAAACATGTCAGCTAATGGACAACATACTACATGGGTTTCTTTAAGCTGATCTTAAACTGATTCTTATCAACCAACTTTTGTTTCTCATGAACTAGTTACTATGCCTGAACATTCACTTCCTGAAGTTTCTACAATCTCAGCTGAGACTTCGACAGAGAGTTGTATGTATCACATACTGTAGTTTGTAGCATTTTGAAACTTAGTAGTTAGTTAGTAATTATGTTTGACAATGTAATTTTTACAGTGTCCTGCCATGATATCGGCTTTTTCAGAGACCTTTAAATGCAGATAAATCGTCTCAGGTTACGAATGTAACCAGGGTTCCCTGAGAACAGGGAACGAGACTCTGCGTTTGCAACGCTATGGGGAAACGTCACGTGACTCGGTGTTCGAAAGCCAACTATCCAATAACTCCAAATCCTATTGGCCGGCGACAGCCTATGACGTCATACAGGCGCGACCCGGAAGTATAAAAGGGGCGCCTGGGGAAGCAGTCATTATCCATCGTCTTGAGGGACTGTTCAGCAGGCAGCCCGATGTATGGCAAGGAAACGCAGAGTCTCGTTCCCTGTTCTCAGGGAACCCTGGTTACATTCGTAACCTGAGACGTTCCCTTTCGAAAGGGAACTTCTACTCTGCGTTTGCAACGCTATGGGGAACGATATACCCACGCCGCCATGCTTGAGGAGAATGCCTGCCAAGAAAAATGGCTGAGACAAAGGCTCCAGAGCAGTAGAAACTGCTTGGCAACTCTCCCTCGGGTCACACCAGGCTGTCAGTGACAGCATTCCCTTCGGCCAACAGCCCAAGCTGAACTCCACGAAGGACCTCCTCAAAGGCCCTACGGAAGGTGCTAAGGCGTCTGGAACCAACCTTTCTAGAAGAAAAAGTGGTCCCTTCAAGGGAATGTGGCCAAGGAACCAAAGGGAACCTCGGCCAGTCACTAGAGGGGAACGAAGTCACCCCCAAAGCCACCAGGGAGGCCGACCTAGTCTGACCTGAGACAAACTCAGTCTGGGCCAACCCTGTCTGAATACAGAGCCTCCTAACACGCATTCTTCACAGAAGATAGTAAGTAAGAGTGACTGCAAAGAGGCAGAAACAAACTCAAACCCACGCGTAGAGACGGGCATCCTGGAGAGCAGAACTCAGCTAAGTGCTATGAACCCTCGTATTGAGGGGAGTATAATCCACTCATCCTAGGATCTACCCAGTGCTTAATTAACGCACTGAGGAGGCCGTGCACTACAGAACCCTGATCCAGGGAAGCACAAACCAGCCTGATGCTGGATCCTTAAGAGGAGGCCTGATTTAGGCCTACCACCATGACCAGCTTAGGGAGCTAAGCACTATTACAAACATAACCCTAAAAGGGAAGTACGAAACTCACCTAACAGGTAGACCATGCGATGGGCACATACTCATGGAGGCCGAAAGAGGCCTACAGCATGATAGAGTTAAGTGAATAACAGAAGTCAAACAGAAAGTGGCCCGGCTTTCTTTCCGGGGTAGAAAGATGACTTCAATGGCAGCCTAAGAGGCTGCAGAGTGCCCACATGACAATCCACCCAACACGATCCACCGAGCAGTGTACTCAGTAAAAACACCTTTTACTCTCTAAAGCAAGAGGAGTACAGCGTACGCCAGCACGCATTAAGGAAGGCCTGGAGGGGCCTATAACCTCAACAGACACGTGGCATCAGCTCGTGGCAGTGTTTAGGCCCAAAGGACGATAAACAACCAGACAAAAGGAGGTTGGTTTATCACTTAGGCCTCTGGCCAACAGAAGTGTATAAAGATAACTCTCAAAGAGAAATACACCCAAACATACTCCAGTGTGTTAAAACTAGGCGGCCCGTAGGCCTAGCAACCTCTAATACACACGGCGTAGTCTTGTGGCCGTTTCTAGGAGCACAAAAGATCCACCCTAGGCGCTAGGTGGCCCTTAGCTCAACTAGAATAGGACTCAGGGAGGCAGATCTAGGTAAAAAACAACCTTCAGTAAGGTTTTGCTGCCAAACCAACCTGAGGGGCTAGCCACTCGAAATACTCGGTAAAAAGCACCTTGTCACCCTCACAGCGAGAGGAGTATATAACTGAACTCCACATATTACACCGGAGGCCGAAGTAGGCCTGCCTTAGTAAACACGTGGCATCAGCAAGTGGCTACCATAACCATAACCATACCACCCAGAGGCCATGTATTAACAGTGTCATGATTAACACATGAAAAACACTGCCAAACACAGAGAACAGGCCTGTTAGGGCCTATCCGTCAGTGATGGGGTGTGGCCGACGGTGGCATGGTTTCCCAGGCATCCTGCCAACAAGTCGACTAGAAAAAGGAGGCCTAAAGGGGCCTCCATTCCAGTAACAGGTGGCGATCAGCCTACTCACAGGTTAAAACACAAATTGTGCCAAACGTAAACTAAAAAGGAGGCCTGAAGGGGCCTGCCAATTCAATAACACGTGGCTACAGCTCGTGAATTAAAGTGAACCAAGCTACAGGGAACCAGCTGTAACCCAAAAAGCTATGGGAAGCTAACTGCAACCTGCGCTAGGCTACACATTCCAACAGGCAATGTACCCTAAATACACATTTTGACTAAAGGGAACCAAACAAAGCCAACATGGTCTAAGGAAGGCTAATATAAGCCTACTACCTCAGACAGACATGCGGCATGGCCTGTGGCAGCGTAAACCTGTGAAAATATGTGAGCACATTATGATCAGTTAAACAGTATAGTAGAACAACCGCTAACTAGAAGGAGGCCGAATATCATAAGGCCTACAATCCGAGTTATAAGCAGTATAACCGTTAACCAGACCACTAAAAAAGGGAGCTAATAGATACCAGTTTTCTTCAACAAAGTGGCACTAACTACCCTGAATATGCAATCCAACAGGTGATGCACCCAGTGACAAGGACCTCAGACTGGAGAGTACAAGTCACCAAATACTCAAAACAAAGGCCTACTTTCACAGCAAAGGGCCTACTGTTATGAGAGCAGGTGCCAACCTGTGGCAGCATAGGCTCACATACAGTGTAGGGCAAAAGTCTAGAACCCAAAGTAACACAAACTTTGATCTACATGCTGTTTTTTTTTTTTTTTTTTAAAAAGAAAAACACTTCCCACACAGATCCTCAAATCTGATCTAAACCCCAGAGGACAGGAGCTAAAAACTAGCAACGTCAACTCAAACTTGATAAAAACAAATTTATCAAGTGGCTCAGAAGAAAGTTATTCCTTTTAGCATGAAAGTTCTAGAAAGTGGGGCCAAGCACACACCTGCATAACTTATCTACGCAAAGATAAGGGCCTACCACCTGAGGAACAGCATAAGGGAGTCAGAAAACAGTCTACAACCTAGCTGTAAAACTCAAATTGCACCTACACCAGCAAGGGGATAATTGGGCGTACAGCCTAACAACTCCCTCGGGAGGAAAACCAGAACTAGGAAACAAATCCTGAAAGGATAGTGAATACATATGGGGTTACTTCATATATCACATCACCTAGCTCTAGCCTGGCTGCCAAGTTATAGGCCTATTTTCTTTATTATATACAACAGGCACCATAACAAACAGCCTGATCTCCACTTCTAAATCTCATGATGAGAAAAATAAAGTGAAGCTCAAAGCTGAAAAGTCAGGCGGCCGGTTAGGGCCGCCGTAGACATACAAACTGAAGCAATGAGTGCCAACTCAAACTATACTGAAAATAGCCGAGAGGCTACTCAACATAGAGAGAAAACTAAGCAGCAGCCATTCTGTGACCTGCTTAGTCAGTCTCAACATTCCAGTTTTGCCCAAAAAACCCCTATAAATACTATTTCTCAATGTTACATTCACTATGCCATGTTCAGGAATTATACAGGTAACAACACACAGTCAACATTTAGAGATTTAAATTTGACGTTGTCTTACCTTCTCGCGGCTCGAAGACCCAAGACTGCTCCTTCACAAACATGGGAAGGCAAAACATCCATGGTACTAGAAGCCCAAAGAACCCTTTCACTATCAAGCCAGAAGGCGGGCCTTCAGAAAAGAATTCATCATGGGCCCGGCCGTCAGCCTGACTGTTCAAAGGTGTCACCTGAACATACACAGTGATTAAAAAACGCCCTGGGAGGCCAAGGAAGAGAGGCGAAGGCAACACATAGTCTCACCTTCGCCAGGAGAGGGGATCGATCAGCGGCGTTGCTGGCGCCGTTGATCAACCACCTCTCTTAAACCATCTTTCCTCTTCCTCGTGTCTCGCCGCTTCTGCGACTTGCTCCGAGGTGGAGGAGGCGCTCGAGCGGCGACGCTAAACCTCTGGCCCTGCCTCAGAGCCCCGACTCGAGACGGGCCAGCGCCTCCCGGCTGTCTGGGCCCAGGATCGGACCTGAGCGGAATGCAGTTTTTATATGCTGCTGAGCGCACCTTCGCCTCCCCGAACTTTCCAACCACCGTCTCAACGGAGCCGCCAAAAAGTTCAGTTGGCGAAACTGGGGCATCGAGAAGAGAGCCCTTCTCTTTCTCCCCGATGTCCGCCATGTTCAGCCACAGATGCCTCTCCGTGGCCACCATGGCCGCCATCGATCTCCCAATCGAGGCGGCCGTCTGTTTGGTGGCCCGGAGAGCGAGATCTGTGGTGCGGCGTAGCTCAGCCACCGCATCAGGGGACAAACCTTGCCCCTGATCCAGGTCCTTCAACAGATCAGCCTGGTACGCCTGTAACACTGCCATTGTGTGTAAAGCCGCACCAGCCTGACCCGCAGCAGCATATGCTCTGCCGTTCAGACGGGATGTTTGTTTAAGGGGTCTGGACGGCAAAACCGGAGCCTTTAGAGTCGGTGCTCTGCCCGTGACGAGATAGTTGGCAAACGTCTCGTCAATGGGCGGCAGCGACACATACCCATGCTGGCCCAATCCCTCCACATCAGCGAAATTTCCTCGCTGATGTGGATGAATTCTGGCCGAGTATGGGTTCTTCCATGCCTTCTTGATCTCAACGTGGAGATCCGGAAGGAATGGAAGGCTCACTGGAGTCACAGGGTTGTGGTCGGAAAGAAAGCGTTCGTCCAGTCTGCCGCGAACGGGCTCTTTCCTATCGCGCCCCCACGGCAGCTGCAGTCTGCCAGCAGCGCGTTCCACAACCTCCAGCAACTCGGCATATGCTGGGCCAGGCGGCTTGGAGAAAGAAGAAGAAGAAGCCACTTCTTCCTCCTCCATTACCACCTCCTGGCCACGGGGGCTATCGGCCAGAAGAACACTCGCTCCCGGGTCAGATGATGTCAGAGACAGGACATCGTCGTCCTCCAGGAGCTCATCCTCGCCAGCCGCCGCCGAAGGCTGAGAGACCACAACACCTCTCTCAAACTTGGCAGCGAGCTCCATCTGCGAGCCCCATGAGTGCAGCCGCCGCTCTGCCTCAGCACGAGCAGGGCCGGATCCACCAGGCGCAGATGTTGACGCTTCATCCCTCGAGAAGAAGGCCAAGCGAGAACGGAGCGTCCTCATAGGAAGACGCTCACAATTCACACAGACAGCGCCCTCAAGCACCATCCGTGCGTGTTCTTCTCCCAGACAATAGACGCATAGGGTGTGCGAATCTTCCGGAGTCAGAAATCTCGGGCATGGATCCACACACTTCCTGAAACGCTTCTCCTTGTCCTCAGACATAATAGAGAAATTTCCGCTATTTGATGATCGGCAACGAACACAAACAGTCCCGAAAGACGATGAGATAATGACTGCTTCCCCAGGCGCCCCTTTTATACTTCCGGGTCGCGCCTGTATGACGTCATAGGCTGTCGCCGGCCAATAGGATTTGGAGTTATTGGATAGTTGGCTTTCGAACACCGAGTCACGTGACGTTTCCCCATAGCGTTGCAAACGCAGAGTAGAAGTTCCCTTTCGAAAGGGAAACAAACATTTTGAAGTTATCAGTAAAACATTTCGACTTATGGACATACTCTATGGGTTTGTTTTAGAGCTGGGACAATACATTGATTCCTGATACAAAGAATCTGGATCGATTCTGATATATTGCGACTCTCTCTCGAATCGATTCTGAGCTTAGTTTATAGCAGCAGATGGCACAACATGCTTTTGGTCACATTTAAACCAATCTGAGAATATCAGAATCCATGTGCTTTTTTTCCTGCTTACATGTTTGTGGGTCATAATCGATCTGTGCCACATGGGAGGAAAAAATCAGAATTGGGTCACTTGAACCATGCGGTGTAAATGCGGCCTTAGAAACACCCGTACTCTGTTTGCTTCCAGTTCCTTTACACACACCACTTAAACCTAAAATAATCATTCATAAAGTTCGAAAAGGTTGAAGCAAATTACAAGGGTGTTCGTATATAGCCGAGGTGCTAGTATATTTAACCACTTACATGACTCAGCTGAATACATGAACGCTGTCCAGCACTCTTTTTTGTGAGTATTTGAGTGTGCGGTAAAAAAAAACAAACAAAAAAACTAGCCTAGAGTGCCATCTGCTGTTATAAATTAAGCTCAGAATCGATTTTAGAGAGAAAATATCAGAATCGACTCTGAATCATTGTATCGCAAATCGAGAATTGATGTATTTTCCCTGCCCTAGTTTGTTTAAGCTGATCTTAAACTGATTCTTATCAACCAACTTTTGTTTCTCATGAACTAGTTACTATACCTGAACATTCACTTCCTGAAGTTTCTACAGTCTCAGCTGAGACTTCGACAGAAAGCTGTATGTATCACATACTGTAGTTTGTAGCATTTTGCAACTTAGTAGTTAGTTAGTAATTGCTATTTTTGCTATTTTTATTTAATTTATTGTTTGTTTATTCTGTACTGTCTTTTTAAGATGAACTGTCAACATCTGAAGTGACATCATCTGAGTTGAGTATGTACCAGAAGATTTGTAGCTGTTCTTGTAACTTGAAAACTTAGTATATTTAACCCCCACATTATGTCTAAAATAACTAATAAATGTTATTAGTTATATTAACTCATAACAGCATGGGAAAACGTTACTCTTAACATTATTCATAGTGCCAGTAGTAACAGTACTAATTTTAGCCACATAAATAGTTAGTTATAAATAAATAATCAGTTGTTGTTGTTGTATTAGTATTATTGTTGTATCAAAAGTCCCTGAATAACTCCATATTTAATGTAGGAGTTAAATCTGTATTAATTCTGCACAATTGAGCATACTATTCCATAAAAAAATCCACCGACAGCTGGTTCAAGTTTACATTTGCTATGTCTTTTAAGAGCTGCCTGTGAGGCTGTAGTACTGTCCCTGAACCCCTGCTAAAGACAGCAAAAACATGATGCCTTTATCAGTGTTGACAAAACCAGTCTGGCTGCTGACAGGAACACATCATTCAACAGAGTTCATTTTGTAAAAACCAGCTGTATACTCGTAGTCCAAATGTACACAAAAAGGGACTTTTACCTTGATTTACCTTGACTATGCACGATTTTATTATTATTTGCATTTCACATTGTTTTTGCCCCTGCTGTTTATGACCCTTTTAGACCCATGGGCCATTTTGTGTTCCTATATACCCACCTGTTCAGCACCACTGATAAAAACAATCCTAATTATTTATATAGTTCCTGTTCATGTTGATCTGAAGCTATAAATAATGATTTAATGACATGCAGACTGATTTTATTTATTTATTTTTTTTGTATGAAGTCTGGACAAGCACATTAAATAGGTTTTAAAATTTTAAGTTTTCACTGCTGCAGTCCATTCTACAGGGAAATACATGTGGTCTGAACTCTCTCTCTCTCTCTCTCTCTCTCTCTGTCTTGCAGAGCAACCTTTCTCTTTCACCTCACCTAATACAGACACTCCTTCTGTCAATGCCACCTTTCCTACCTTAGGTATTCATCCATCCATCTATATATACAGTTAACCATCATTTTCATAACTTCATATTTCAACATTTTCATACTTGAGTGAAATTTGCATTTAAAGTCAACATGAAATCAAAATTGACTGTATTTACTACATTTTCCTGGTCTTTTTGAGAATTATTCGTCAGTGCATGTTATTGCAAAGATGTTTGTATTGTATTGTCAAATAATATATATATAATATAATATAATAAAATATAATATAATATCAATTCTGTAAGAGCTGTTTCATGATGACTTTAACAATGTTTCATTTAGATGAAGCATTTCTGTATAATTCCTTTAACAATGTAATGGGTGTACTGGGTTTCTTTTGCTGGAACTAAACTTTTGAGAGTTTTTCCTGTCTTTTGTTCTCTATCTTCTTCTCTGTATATTTCTCTCAGTTGTTCTCAACATATCCACCTTTGTAAGTGAGACCTCTGCAAGAATCAGCTGGAGAACCAGTGGAGAACGCTCTGATTTACAGCTCTATGTTGCAATTATGAGTCACCGTAAGAATGTCACTACACAGTCTGCTTTGTCAGGATTCATTGTTTACAACATTGAATTTTGTGTAAATTGTAGATATATTTGTAGTGCATTTTGGAAAGCATCATCTAGGGTTGCAACTAAAAACTATTTTGATGATCAATTAACCTGTTGGTTATTTCTTAGATTAAGTAGATATTCAACATTTTGATTGATACAGATCAGTGTACAAAGTCTGTATAATGTACAATATTTTATGTACGATATTTTTATGTAATATGCAAACATGTAAATAGAAATGTTACAATTTAAAGTACAGACAAAAACAACAAAAGCTCTCAGTTTGAAAGCAGCAGTTTAAAGTGAATAAACAAAGTAGAAGTAATATTAAAGAAATTAAATATGTATATTTATATAATTTTTTAGTAGTTCAATTAATTCATTGAAATTAAAGGGTTAGTTCGCCCAAACATGAAATTTCTGTCATTAATTACTCATCCTCATGTCGTTCTACACCCATAAGACCTTCATTCATCTTCAGAACACAAATTAAGATATTTTTGATGAAATCCAATGGCTCAGTGAGACCTGCATTGCCAGCAAGATAATTAACACTTTCAAACGCCCAGAAAGCTACTAAAGACATTTAAAACAGATCATGTGACTACAGTGGTTCAACCTCAATGAGAATACTTTTTGCTCACCAAAAAAACTAAATAACGACTTTTCAACAATATCTAGTGATGGCGATTTCAAAACACTGCTTCATGAAGCTTCGAAGCTTTATGAATCTTTTGTTTCGAATCAGTGGTTCAGAGCGTGTATCAAACTGCCAAAGTTATGTGATTTCAGTAAACGAGGCTTCGTTACGTCATAAATGTTTCAAAACATTTCGAAATTTTTAATGGTTCTTGTGAATTTGGCAGTTTGATACACACTCTGAATCTCTGATTCGAAGCAAACGATTCGTAAAGCTTCGAAGCTTCATGAAGCAGTGTCTTGAAATTGCGCATCACTGGATATTTCTGAATAAAGTCCTTATTTGTTTTGTTTTTTTGGCGCACAAAAAGTATTCTTGTCACTTCATAACATTAAGGTTGAACCACTGTAGTCACATGAACTGTTTTAAATATTTCTTTAGTAGATTTCTGCATCTGAAAGTGTCAGTTGTCTTGCTGGCAATGCAGGCTTTCGGATTTCATCAAAAATATCTTAATTTGTGTTCTGAAGATGAACGAAGGTCTTACGGGTGTGGAACGACATGAGAGTGAGTAATTAATGACAATGAATTAATTGAACTACTAAAAAAAAAAATATATATATATATATTTATGGGTGTGGAACGACATGAGGGTGAGTAATTAATGACAATTTAAATATTTTGGGTGAACTAACCCTGTAATTTTTTTTTTTAAATAATTCATTATGGTTAAAAGAGCTGTGTGATGTATACTATAATTTTTAATGTAATATTTACAGTTTAATGATGACAGTGACATTTAATTACTTTAATTGCTCATTAATAAGTAAATGAGCGTATTAAAAATATAAAATGTGAGTAACATCCTGGTGAAAAACCTCTCGATGACGCCGAACAGCCCAAAAACCCAGACTAACCAATAATGAAATTCATTCTTGACTATTTTCTTACGGATTTTTATTTGCAGCCCTAGTATCAATCTTATTCTGTCAACTTTTCTAACCTTTAAAAATGTGGCTTTTCACTATCATAGATATCACCTCTTTATGCTGGATCGTGGCCTAATGCTATCTGATTATGCGGTTGTTCCTTCAGGTGATGGTATCTGGCAGCTTTCAGAGGCTTTAAATACATCTAAAGGTTTCCACCTCATTGAAGGGCTCAGCCCAGAAACTGTGTACACAGTCCGGCTGCAGGCCTCACACAGGGTTGATGTCCCTAGCATTTTTGAAGAGGTTTTCAAGACTAGGAAAGGTGAGAAGTTAGAAAATTTAGCCTGTAGAACAGCATTAGAGGTATCACTGACATAGTATAGTATGTGATAGTCTTTCTGTGGGTGCATTAGCATTCAAAGAAAGTTCTCTCATTCCTTTGAACAAGCATTTTTTTTTTTTTTTTTAAATATTATGCTTCACTATTATAGGTTTATAAAATGCACTGTAAAAAAAAAAATGTGTGTAATTTACACCAGCAACTGTGGCTGCCAGCAACATTTGAGGTTTTATAGAACTGACTTCAAATTTACAGTAAAATAATTTTATATTTCATTAACTGATGAAATGTTAAAGAGGAGCTATTATGTATTTTTTACATTTTCAACTTTCTGTAGTGTAATATTGCTGTTTGATCAAAGAGGTCTGTAAAGTACAAAGTCACTCAAAAGTAGTTATTGCATACAGATATACGCAAAAAAAAGGGGAGAGGCCTGGTTGAGTTGCATTAGTAGCATGTTGTCGCCCATATTCAAGAGACACTGTTTTTTTCCAGCCCGGATCTAACGCAGTTATGGTAAGGGGTGTGATATTTCCTAAATACGCTCAGTTGACCAATCACAACACACTGGTCCAGCCGTCCAATCAGAGCACATTGTGCTTTTTGGAAGGAGGGGCTTCATAAAGACAGGAATTAAACAGAGCATTACTGACAACAAGTCACAGTGTTATGCACACACACACCATCATGGTAACACAAGTGACACTAAAATAGTGCAATAAACATTAATAAAACAACATCATAACCTCAAGATCCACTTTTCTGCAGAGTTTTGCTCCAAACCTAATCATACACACCTGAAAAATCTGATCATTGTCTTCAGGATTACTAGAACGTTACAGGCAGGTGAGTTTGATCAAAGGTTGGAACAAAACTCTACAGGAAAGTGGACCTGGAGGGCCAGAGTTGAGATCTCCTGATGAGGTCTTATCATGAGGAATCCATTTTCTTCATCTTTTGGGATAAATAATGCATTTTATTATGAACAAACTGTGGTTTTCAAAACTTCCGAAAGTTCCATTCCAGAATAAACAACCTTTTATTGAAACTAGGCTGTAAAACAGCTTGTTCTCTACATCCACAACCTTCTTATGTCAGACAGATGGATACACTTGGACACATGACAGTCAGCCTTTACTCATCAATGATGCCCACTTTGTATTTGCAGAAACTTGAGGTAATACGGAGGGGAGAGTGTAGATAATGTTATTCGCAACACCAGAGGAACTAATGTTAATGCAGAGATATGTATGACTGCTAGATGTAGCACCTACTGCTCTGCGTATCCTTCAGATGAATCATAGTGTAAGAAACAAATTATTAAAATTCATTTGCAACAGGATCATTTCATTTTACAGTAAACCCACAGGCTGTGAGACAGCAGCAAAAAAAGAAAAAAAAAAAACCCAGCCCTTTTAAAGGGATAGTTCACCCAAAAATGCAAATTATCCCATGATTTACTCACCCTCAAGCCATATTAGGTGTATATGACTATCTTCTTTCAGACAAACACAGTCAGGGTTTTATTAAAAATATCCTGGCTCTTCCAAGCTTTATAATGGTAGTGAATGGGGCATTGTATTTTGAGGCTCAAAAAAGTGCATCCATCCATCATAAAAATAATCCATACAGCTCTAGGGGGTTAATAAAGGCCTTCTGAAGCAAAGTGATGGGTTTTTCTAAGAAAAATATCCATATTTAAAACTCTATAAACTATAATAACTAGCTTCCGGCAAACCGAATTACACAAGTCGAGTTACGGCTAAAGTGTAACCTCTGACGTATGACGTAGGATGTAGGAGTAGCGTAAGCTTAGACGCCTCTCGCCGTTCAAACAAATAGGGCTGGACAACAAACACAATCTCCTCTTCTCTTATATCGAAATCCTCTGACATTTCTGTTTAAAAAATCTCATTTTAGACTTCTAATTAGTGACCAGTGATTTGTTTTGCTCTATCCTCTGCGCTTCCGTGTTCATCGACACATCATGCGTCAGGTCAGAGGTCACTCTTTCGCCGTAAATCGACTGTGTACGGCCAGCTGCCGGAAGCTAGTTATTATAGTTTATAAAGTATTAAATATGGATATTTTTCTTACAAAAACCCATTGCTTCGCTTCAGAAGGCCTTTATTAACCATTAGTTTTTATTTTTGTATTCGTAATTTTCATTTTTGGGTGAACTATCCCTCTAAAGGTGGTCGCACACCGGACGAGAAACTCGCGCCGTGTCGCGTCTCGGACAACTCACAGGTATCGCACACCGGACACGCACATTATATACGCGCGAGCTCAATTTTAAATCGACTCCTGATAGAAGAGCTGCACGATGGGAGAGTTTTACGTCAACAGGGAAACGTTACATATGCCTATGCTTTAATATTTCGCACTGAGGTTAGTGTACATGGGAAAAATGGCACAACAGAGCAAAATGAAAGAAAAGGCTACGTTTAATATACATTTTTAGACTTTATTCAAGCTGTTAAACTAAGAATGTAAAACAAATGTATCTTGCAGTGTCAGTAACGATTTGAGAGAAATATAATATAAATTTAGTGTAAAACAATGTACATGGTGCTCTGTGGCGCGGCAGGATTTTCAACTTCCTGGGCGCCGCGGACAGGCGCCGAATGTCGCCGCCGGTGTGCGTACACTCATAGAAAACAATGCGTTCGAATTGTAAAGACGTGGCGCATCGCTGCGCGGCACTGAGCGGCACTGAGCTTCGCGTCCGGTGTGCGACCCTCTTAAGTCAGCAAGTAGGTTGGAAATTTTCCAACAGTTTTCCAAAATTCATTAAACATTTCAAAATGAACTAAACTTTTTTTTTTTCCACAGACACATACACAAAGTCACACACAAAAACAAACAAGTAATTAAAAATGTATACAATCCACAAATGCTCTTCTTTGGGTTCTGATTGAAGTTCCCACAGGAACCGTATTTAAAAATGCCATTTGAAGATATGATTGTTTTTATCTTCTAACCCAACAAGACAGTATTTGTCAATGTTTTCAAATTGGCATCAGTGTGATTGTGCTCATGAATGACATTTTTCCAAAAACAATCTCTCCTTTGTCCTTGCAGTGTCTAGTAAACAAGCGGGGGGACCCCAGGAGTGGTTTGTGGGGATGATGTGTGTGGTGGCTTTACTAACTCTGCTTGTCCTCATCGGCTGTTTTGTGCTCAAGAACAAAGGCGGAAAGTATGCAGGTAAGACACAAACAGCTTTAGAGGTCACACAGAGCTCCCACACCTCTGTCCAAGCTCACAGTAGTCTGTAGTTAAAGCATCTAGACCTTAGCCTGGTGCTTTTGTGTGGTTCTGTCGCACAAACCCATAGACTTATTACTAGCTGCGTCAGACAGATATCTTGAGTTCAGTGAGCCTTACTGACCTGTCCTCATCGACTCCTACTGTGGTCTTCCTCAGCTTTTTGTTCCATGTATATATTTAACCAATATGAAAGTTTTTTTAATGGATTCAAGAAGTATGTCCTGAATGGATTATTATACAGTTGCATAATAACCCTTATGAAGTGTATGCAATTGAGCCTAAGGCATTGCAAGATAGCTTTAAACACCTTGTTCTTTCACTGTGGCTGTTAGCTATACTTTACGTTATATTATAGGTCATATATATACCTTACCAGGCTGAAAAGAATAAATGCTTTCACCAGTAAGGCTATATCTTACATTCAAGCTCAGCTTACAAAGTGGTTTATCTAAAAGGCAGTCAGTGTCCTTGATTTGCTTCTACATAGCAAAATAAAAAACATTCTCCCAAATTTGTGAAGTATTGAATGTTTACTCAGCATTTGCAAGAAAACAAGTGGATATCAATATTATCTCTTATGAACAACAATGTCCTTTTTGAAATGATATCAAGGCCAGAAGTTTCAAACGCAACTGAGAAATATTAGAAAAAAACACTCTCCTTGAATGTTGTCATTCAAATCAAATCCTCAAAGGTAATACAATGTTACTTTTAGAATAAATAATCTTTCCGATTTTTTTTCTTGGCAGTGAAGGAAAAAGAGGATTCTCCCGCTGATCCCGAATCTCACGGCATGGGCGAAGAAACCCCCGGCGAGTACAGGTCAGAGAGCCACAATAGTTCTGTTATAGATCTCAACACACGTTCTTCATCTCACTGAGTTCCTGCTGTAACATCATTTCTTAATGCCTTTATCTCCTGCAAACAAACCCTGCATGCATGGCATTTACTTGGAGCCACACGGAAAACATTGCTCTCACTAGCCTACACACACAGGTAGTGAACAGCAGCTTTGTTTAGTTCAAAAGTCAGATCTTTAGCGTAGTGGTGTGTGATTATAGTTGTTGTATTGTGTTTAGACTATAGTACCACTTCAAAAGTTTCCCTCAGTTATAGAAACATTTAACATTGATAACAATAAGAAATGTTTCTTGAGCATCAAATTATCATATTAGAATGGTTTCTGAAGGATCATGTGACACTGAAGAGTAATTATGCTGAAAAATCAGCTTTGCCATCACAGGAATAAATTACATTTTCAAATATATTTCTGTCATGACAACTCTCTCAGTGTTTGGCATGGTAATGGATATGACAATGTTGATATGTTTGGTCTTGGTGGAATAGATGCTGCTGCTGCTGCTGCAGAGCAAGTACGGTACTTACTACTGCAATACATACAAGACATGCTGCTGCTGTACAATATAGCGTACATGAATTAACTGTAGCAGATCTATACAGGTGGAGCTGGGGAAGGTGGAGGGTTTCTGAAGCACGCTGCACTGCTAAGGCAATGCTACCAAAGTATTTTGAAGGCAAGCTCATTGGCTACTGTTACAGCAGGAACCAATCAGCTGTGCTCTATAGATAATGATGTGATTACGAGCAGGTTGAGTTAGAGGACCTATTAGCCTGCGCCATCTAGAGTTTCATGACTTTGTATTAAAATACATAATAATAATATTTTTCTAATATTGAATAATGTAATATTACTTTTTTTACTGTATTTTTGATCAAATAAATGCAGCCTTGGCGAGTGGTGACTTACATACTGAACGTAAACTTTCGAACATAAATAATCAGAAATGCCTGGAAAGGTGCATGGAAATTTGTTGGTAAGAAATTGTGAAAACCCTATAAAATATGTGTAGTTAATGTTGGAACATCAACCAGTCATAGCCATGACACTGTGTCACAACCAGGTGCAAACAAGTAGCACATTAAAAACCTGTGTGGAAAACAGACCAGAGGCGAGCGAAAAGGGGGTTGTGTGCAGTTAGCTTGTATATTTGCATATGGAGAAGCTCGAATTCGTAAATGTGTTTCCATCTCATTACACTTAGATACAGAGATACCTGTTTTATTCCTCCCTCAGGAAAGAAATCCAGCAGAGGCTCGGAGTCTGATCTGTACGCTACCCTTGTCTGGGGAGTTACAGCACCAGACACACTCAAACATCTGCTAACTGAAGTAACTAGATAGGAAAGTGCGTCCCATACCAGCTGTGGAGTATGACGGTAGCCTCAGAGGCTTTCAAAACTGCATTACTCTGGCTTGCACAAGGAGGCCACTGATTTATTACACTTTGGGGAATAGAAGAGCTGGTTTATCATGTTACGCCATTGATGATTTTCATTTGATGCAATGAAATATGATATAGTGCACTGGATTCTGGGATACTGAGATTTTAGTAGATCGAAGATAGAAGAGGTGGACATATAAAGGGTAGATTAGATGGTAAGCAAACAATCAGTTCTCGTAATCAACGTGTTGGATGCAGGAGAAATGGGCAGGAATAAAGATCTGAGTGACTTTGACAAGGGCCATAACGCAGGGCGACTGGGTCAGAGTATGTCTGAAACCGCAAGGCTTGTGTGTTGCTCCCGATCAGCAGTGGTGAGAATTTACCAATGGTGGACCAAGGAGGGACAAACCACAAACCAGCGACAGGTTGTTGGACGCCCAAGGCTCATTGATGCAATGAAGGCTATTACATCTGGACTGAACCACAAGAAAGTCTACTGTGGCACAAGTCACAAGTCATAACTATGGTTATAGTAGGAATGTGTCACGACACACAGTGCATTGCACTCTGCTGCATATGGGGCTGTGTAGCCACAGACCAATTAGAGTGTCTATGATGACCCCTGTCCACTGTCGAAAGCAGCTACAATGGGCACGTGAATGTCAGAACTGAACCTTGGAGCAGTGGAAGAAGGTTGTCTGGTCTGATGAGTCTCATTCCTTTTACATCACGTGGACGACCGTTTACCTGGGGACATAATGGCACCAGGATGCACTCTGGGACGACAACAATCCGATGGAGGGAGTGTGATGCTCTGAGCAATGTTCTTTTGGGAAACCCTGGGTCCAGCCATTCATGTGGACATAAATTTGACACATGCCACCTACCTACACCTACCTACCTATATGAAGGTTACACCCCTTCATGACAATGGTATTCCTTGGTGGAAGTGGCCTCTTTCAGCAAGATAATGCACTCTGCCACACTGCACACATTGTTCAGGAATGGTTTGAGGAACACGCTGGCCCCTAAATTCCCTAGATCTCAATCCAGTTGAGCATTTGTGGGATGTGCTGAACCAAAAAGTTCAGTTCACAGCAGCTCCACCTTGCAACTTATGGGACTTGAGCGATCTGCATATACATACAGGAACGTTCAAAAGTTTTGGGTCAGAAAGATTTTTCAGCAACACATTTTGAATCCTACAAAAGACTTGGTGAAAGACAGAAGATTTTTTCTTGTGAATTAAAAATCATTTCATCAAACAAATATCATGGTTTCCACAAAAACATGAAGCAGCACAATGGTTTTCGACACTGATAACGATAAGAAATGTTTCTTGAGCAGCAAATCAGCATATGAGAATGATTTCTGAAGGATCATGTGACACTGAAGACTGAAGTAATGATGCTGAAAATTCAGCTTTGCATCACAGGAATAAAATACATTAGATATGTCAACATAGAAAATTTATTTGAAAAAACCTTTGATCGGTGTGTGTGTGTGTATACCAACAGATTATGATAAAAATATTTTAATTTTTATCAATTAACCAGCAAAAAATGACGCAATGCAGTCCCTATTGTTCAGTGTTCTACTGTGGTCAGCAGGACTATTATTTCTAAAATTAAAAGAGGACAAATGTCGGTTTATCCTAATAAATGTTCTGTCTGGATTTATTTTATTACTATCCAAGATGTTGTGACATCTCATAGTAATTGGGAGCTTACGAGGTGACCCCCCGTCTCCTTACAGACACCTGCTTCCTGGCAGTGTGCCTGCTCTCAAATTGGCAGCTAATTTTGGTTTGTCCCATCATTCCTTAGGGACTAAAGTAACCTGACAGGCTGTTTGTCGACAGGCACACAAAGCATCTCTTAAGTCAGTCCGCTCATTGGCTGGCGTGACCAGTGCTCTGTGATTTTTCTCTCTCTGTCTCTAGTTTTGAGAATTGCTATTAGGCTTTGAAGTCTTTGCAATTAGTAATTAGCAGAAAGCAATGATTGCATCCTTTCCCCTACACCCCTCCTTACCCACACTGTCTGCCAGCTTTGACTAGTATCATCTTCTTCTTAGTCACTCTGAGCTAAATTTGACTCATTTTTCTTGGTCTTTGACAGTGACAGTGATGAGAAGCCGCTGAAGAGCAGCCAACAATTGTTCAGAGACATCAAAGAGGATGATAGCAGTGAGGACTGCTCTATGACATCAGAGGACGAGGACTGCGAGTTCAACGAAGACGGCTCGTTCATTGGCGAGTATTCGGGATACAAGCGCAGGGAGTCAACGGAGGTGAACGGACACGCCCCTGTGACTTCCTAATGCTGGTTTAATCTTATGAACTTTTATACAGTTTTAACAGGAAGAAAGAAATGTTTGTTTGTGTGATGTGCCTTGAATGTGCCTATGTTTTGTAAGAGTTTTGCACAAATGGCCACTTCTTTACAGTATTAATATGAAGGGTGATGACAGGTTATGTTCAGCACAACATGAAAATTATGCCATTATTTACAGTACTCATCGCCAAGTTGTTTCAAACTCAAATAATGATTTTCTGAGACGTTTAGCAGAGTATTCAAGATGCTCTTTCCATACAAAAATTCAAAAGTAAACTGTGACCAGGGGCGGCAAAGCTCCAAACATATGACTCATTAGCTATGTTCAAAAAACCTTTCATATGATATGAAATTTAAGTCATTACTTGCTGATAATATGCTGCAATTCTCAAATCTCATTCACATTTGCGCCATATTTGAATATGTGCAAATGTGAATGAGATTTGAGAATTGCAGAAGATACCATGGTGGTATGGGTAGATTTAAGGGTGGGTTACAATACACCTCTAACCCACCCTTAAATCTACCCATACCACCAAATCTGTCCTGACCTTACCCACCTCAACCCACCCATTTACAATACAACATGAACACAATAAGTATACATTGTACATAATTATTATTTTTTATGTAAATACATGGTGGTTACATAAAAGACACCTAATATAAAGAGTGACCTGGAACATTATTTACAGGTTTGCCCAACAACAAAGCAAACAGGTTTGTGCATCTTAGAATTAATGTGGATTACACGTTTGCGGATTAGGAAATGTTTTCACTTTTCCTGCTGAAGAAAAATAAATAATTCATGGCCTGTCACAAAACTGATATCTTGACAGCACAATTTTCGGTTACATGTTCGCTTGTGTGGGCAATCACGTAACCTCTCTGCACGCCTCTCAGCAAGATGCTGACACAATGAAACAAAACAATTATGTTCTGACTCTTCAGTATATCTACAAAAACATATTTCTGTTTAACCATGTATTTTATTAAAACTGACATTGGAGCTGCCATGGGGAAAACTACTTAGATAAAGGTCACCACTGAGTGGTTAAATATTTTTATATAGTAGATATAATATGCAAAAATATGTTTTAGCGCATGTAAGCTACCGCCATAAGGGGGGTTTCGTTATCAATAACATGCTAAGATTGCTTTATTAGCTTCTTGAACCTCTAAGGCTCATGTATGATCAAGTCAGTATACTTTTGGTGTCTTCAGCAAATCTTTAAAAAAATTTAATTATGTTTTGCCTCCAAAATGAGATGATACAACAAAAAGGGTTTGTGGATCATCAAAATCCATGTTTCTAATAATATATCATGTCCAGGCCGCAATCCAACGTAATGTCAATCCAACTTTAAATCCCACTAACATATTTATTATTAATGAGACAAAAAAGCCCTTTTACTGATATGAGATGAGATTTTTTTTTTTCTAATATTTTTGCTTTTATATATATAAAAAAAAATTAGTTGAGAGATTCCACTGTAGATACTCTTCTGTTCTTGCACTGTACATATCTGTAGATAATGTTTTGTTTGTTTTTGTGCATTTTATTCTGCCTGAAAATGTTGCTTATACTAAAGACTCAGGAGTTTTTGTTAGAATATTCCTTGCAAAAATGTTCATCTTTATGATATCTTCACACCTGAGAAATATGTTTACTCCCACATTTTCTATATTTTGTATTCATGCACAATACTATGAAATGTTGACTATCAAGACACATTTTGTTACACTGAACCTAAATGATTTCAGGTTTCACCACAGAAACACGTAGGACAATAAAAATGACTATTAAACAGTTTTTATTCTATCTATGCTCTTGTGGAAAGTGCCTTGTGACCTTTGACCTTGTACAATGTGCGTCTCCACAATACAGCGGTGCACCACTTAAAAGACAGACAGTGGTTTTGAGGGCACAATCTCTACAATTATAACCAGTGCTAAAGCGCATCCTGATGAATCTGAACACAACCCAAAGGACTAAAAAAGGACTAGAACATGTACAAGAGGGTCACTAGATCAGGCTTACTACATATAACTGTCAATGAAGTGGACAGTAAATTGACGTTTAAGTTCTTTTGCCTCCTTCTCAAGATCCCAAAGTGCATAACCAGGTACACTTTTGTAATATTGTATAGATGAGAAGTCTTCAGAGAGGGTGACATTTTTTTTTTTAAATATAAATTAAAAAAGTAATCATTTCAATCAAAGCTACAATATAGAAGCTAAAGTTCAGCTAAATGTTTCCTCTCACATGAAAATATATAATAGTGTCTCTGTTAGGCTACATTAAAGGTTCCTAATTTTGTTTTGGAGGTCTCCTACAATAGATATATATCCAAGGTAAAAAAAAAAAGGGAGGGACCTCGCGCTGCATCGTAATTAGGATACGTTGGGGAACGCCTTCGGCATGCAAGCATCTGAAGCCCATGTGAAACTAGACCAATCCTGATTGGTGCTACGTCATGACGTACCCAGTGACGTGGCATGTGACGGCATACACAATAGCGTCAGCTTCTGCTCTTTCAGCAAGCGCTCTGTGCTGGAACTGTCCGTCTGTCCGAGCATGCACGGGCAGCTCTCGAGGGTGTGCACTGTGAGTTGCTGCCGCTCAGAGTGCTCCGCTCCCGTCTGGCCGTGTTCGAAATGGCCGGCCAGGCTCGCACTCCCCGCGATCGCATGGGGATCGCAAATGGAGGTGGCTGACATGCATGAAACCACTTTGGCGCTTTCTCAGCACTCATCAACCAGCTCTGACACTCACAATCCTGATGTGGAAGCCTGCTATGTGGCTTCTTCCGCCCGGGACATGGGCATAATGCTTGAGATATCTGCATCTGAGGATGTGGATGTACTCAGAATTGACGCAGAGGAGTATGAAGACTCGCCACTTCATCCCCCTGCTTATGAGAAGCTCGTGGAGGTGTGACTCGTGCTGTGGCAAAGTTAAATATCGAATGGCCTCGCAAGAAGCAGCAAGCACAAAAAAAGTAGTTCGCTGGATGAGCGCTTCCTGCAATCCAGATCACAGCCTCCATGTCAGGGCTTACCCTTTTTTCCCGATAATGATGTGCATAATCTCCTCTCATATATCTAGCTCCACTGTTCATAATTACAGTGGCATACAGAGGGCTAAGGAGAACGGTTATGGGACAATGCCGCGGGTTGAGGAATCTTTGCCGCATGACATCTGCTTTGGTGGGAAAGGCCATATATGGTGGCAGGTTCGGCTGGTGCATGCGTGCACACGATGGCCATCATGCAGGCGCAACAGGCAGACCTGTAAGGGACCTTGATGAGGGCAAGAGAGTCGAGCCTGACAATATTATAGAACTACGTTGGGCTGCAGACCTATCTCTCCGAGTCACTAAGGAGCAGCACTATGGCAGCATTAGTAGCCACAGATAGACATTTGTAGCTGAATCTCTCGGGCATTGGGGAGAAGGACAAATCCTTCCTCCTCAATGCCCTGCTCTTGCCTTCTGGGCTGTTCGAAGGAGACGAAGAAGAAGTCAGCTGCATTTAAATACTATCTGCCTCGCTGCTCAGGGTCCCATGGGGCTGCTGCCATGGAACAGTCCCAGCCATCATTGAGCTCCTCCTACCTAGTGGGCGACCGAGATTCGCTTCTCTGTGGAACCCTCAGGAAATCGATGTTTGTATTCTGCTGTCCAGTATGCTTCAGGATAGATCGCTTTTCAGCGAAGCCCGAAAAGCTTGCGGCTATGCATTGCTCGCATCCGCACATCGAAAGTCGATTTTGGTTACTTCCTGCCAGTCCTTTGCTTCAGGGTACCAAAGTCAGTGTAAACAAAACACCCGAAGTTGGCTTCAAGAGGCTGATTCCCCTAGTAGATTTTCTCGAAGCATGAAAAGGTCTTCCAAATGTATCTCAATGGGTCCTGCATACTGTAGAGAAAGGTTACAGACTACAGTTTGGGTCTTGCCCCCCAAAATTCAAAGGGGTGGTCTGGACTTCCGTAGACCTGGAGCAGGATCAGGTGTTAGAACAAGAAGTTCACTCCCTCTTGGTGAAGGAGGCCACAGAATGCATTCCTCCTCCAAAGCGGGAGTCTGGGTTCTACAGCCAGTACTTCATTGTTCCGAAGAACGATGGAGGTTGCATCCCATTATAGATCTATGGCATCTGAACCAAGATTCAAGATGTTGACTATTCCTATTATTGTGAGTAAGATCAGGTCCGAGGACTGGTTTGTCATAGTAGACTACTGTGATTGGTCTACTCTGTTCTGATTAGTCAGATGGCCCATTCTGTTGTGATTGGTCTACTCTTCTCTGATTAGTCAGATGGCCCATTCGGTTCTGATTGGTCTTCTCTGCACGGATTGGTCAGATTGCCCAGTCAGTTGTGATTGATCTACTTTGCTGTTTTTTGTCAGATGGAGGGGTTTAGAGAGAAATGGCAGAATCTGTTGTGATTAGTCAACTCTGCTCTGATTGGTCAGATGGCCCAGTCATTTGTGATTGGTCTTCTCTGCGTTGTTTGGTCAGATGGCCCAGTCTGTTGTGATTGATCTACTCTGTTGTTTTTGGTCAGATGAAGGGGTTTAGAGAGAGAGAAATGGCCTACTCTGCTGTGATTGGTCAGCATGGTGTGTAGTACTTACAAAAGTGTACTTACAAATGTAAGTACACTACTGTAACTACAGATCAATAATTATCAATAATTATTGTTTTAATGTCATCATAAAGTACAGGCTTAAAATTCAGCACTCGGTTTATACAATATGCTACACCTGGTCCTTTCTCCATCTTGCTATACATCAAGGGGTCCTTGGTCTGAAAAGGCTTGGAGACCTAGGTATAGATTATGCAATATAATATAGAGCTATACAATATTATATACAGTTGCAAGAAAAAGTATGTGAACCACTTGCAGAATCTGTGAAAATGTGAATAATTTTAACAAAATAAAGGAGATAATACAAAATGCATGTTATTTTTTATTCAGTACTCTCCTGAGTAAGATATTTTACAGAAGGAAACATGATGCATTAATAGACGGGGGTGAAAACATTCGGAATTTTAAGATCAAGGTAAATTGTATTTAATTTGTCTTCCGGGAAACATGAAAGTATCATCTGTTGCTTCCGAAGGGGAGTACTAAATGAAAAAAAAATGTATATTTAAACATAATAAGAAAAATTTGGACATCTTCATCCTGTTCAAAAGTTTTCACCCCCCAACTCTTAATGCATCATGTTTCCTTCTGGAGCATCAGTGAATGTTTGAACTTTTTTTAATAGTTGTGTTTGAGTCCCTTAATGGTCCTCAGTGTAAAAAAAAGACGGATCTCAAAATCATTCAGTCACTGCTGTGAAGGGTTCAAATATGCAAAAGATGGTGGAAAACTGATGAACCTGCAGGACCTTGAGAATTTTTCTGAAGAACAGAGCTCAGTTTAACTGTTCAGAACAAACAAGAAACTCATGAAGAACCATCACAAAACAAACAAACAGTCGTAGATCATCCAGGTAACCACACACAGTATTAAGAATCAGTGGTTCACATACTTATGAATGGGGTTATTTTAATAAATTCAGCTATTTTTTTTTTTTTTTTTTTTGTCTTGTGGATTATATGTAAACATCTTTTATGTAAAATATCTTACTCAGGAGAGTACTAAATAAAAAATAACATGCATTTTGTATTATCTATATTTTGTATATATCTATATATACCTTTATTTTGTTAAAATTATTCACATTTTCAGAGATTCTGCAAGTGGTTCACATACTTTTTCTTGCAACTGTAACATAAATGGTACAAAGTTAAATACAAAAAAAGTCACATTCAAGTAAATTTTGAGTCCAGGATTAAATCAATTCTCCTGTGTTTCAGAGTACAGTCTGCAGATTTACTGTGTCAAGCTGTCATTGTAACCTCTGCCTACTACATGGTTTTAGACTTTACTTTATGGCAATTTAATGATGTTTATGACAACTGAAATAAGAAGAGATATCTTCTATGACCCTTACTTTAAAAAAAAGGGGGAAAGAAAAGAAATGCGTTTACCTTCATCACAAATCCCATTTTCAGAGAAATGTCCTGGGCAATTTTGCAATGTTCTTGATACCTTTAGAGGTGACTCATTTCTCTAACAAATTGGATATGGTGGATATTGGAGGAGGAAACTGTCAACAGTCAGGCTGGAGTGAATGTCACAGCTTCAAATTAAGTAAAAAAAACAGAGAAACATTAAAGAAAAGCAAGAACAGAGCACACTGCAATAATAGATTAGTACATTAATTAAATAACGAATTAAATGAATAAGCAGAATTATGGCATGCATATACACACCACTTTATTAGGTACACCTTGCTAGTATTGGGTTGGATCCCTTTTACCTTAAAGGTGCCCTAGAATCGAAAATTGAATTTACCTTGGCATAGTTAAATAATAAGAGTTCTGTACATGGAAATGACATACAGTGAGTCTTAAACGCCATTGTTTCCTCCTTCATATGTAAATCTCGTGCGTGAAAAACACCACAGAAAAACAGGCAAATCTCAACATAACACCGACTGTGACGCAACAGTTGGGATCATTAATATGTACACCCTCAACTTTTGCATATACCAGCCCATGTTCAAGGCAGTATTACCGTTGTGGAATCATCAGACATTCTACAGGTATTGTGAAGCATGCAAGCAATGACAATAGCAAAAATGGCAGATGTTAATGTTACCATTGTTTCTTACTGTATTCACGGAGACCAGAGCCCTGTCGTTATTTTCATTTTTAACCTGAAAACACTTGTAGTGTGTATGATTCATAAACGCATCTTCATTCTTATCGAGTCTCTCCAACTGTGTGTAGCTTTAGCCCCGTTAGCCTGCAGCACTATCAAACTCATTCAGAATCAAATGTTAGCAAACATCCACAAATACATGCCATACTTGCTTGATCTGATATGCTGCATCACGAACAGTTTGTAAAGATCCATTTTGAGAGTTATATTGTGAACTTCAGTATTGTTTATGCAATGTTTATTGGAGTCGCAAGCTTGGGGGCGGGGAGCACGGGCATTTAAAAGGTGTACACACCCCAAATCAGAGCATTTTTAATGCCACCCCAAAATAGGCAGTTAAAACAGGGTATAATAAAAAGTCTATGGGGTATTCTGAGCTGAAACTTCACAGACAACATTCTGGGAACACCTTAGACTTATATCATATCTTGTAAAATGTCAATTCTAGGGCACCTTTAAGAACTGCTTTTATTCTTCATGGCATAGATTCAACAAGGTGCTGGAAACATTCCTCTGAGATTTTGGTCCATATTAACATGATAGCATAAGTTGCTGCAGATTTGTCAGCTACACATCTATGATGCAAATCTCTCATTCCACCACATCCTAAAGGTGCTCTATTGGATTGAGATCTGGTGACTATGGAGGCCATTTGAGTATAGTGAATTCATTGTCATGTTCAAGAAACCAGTTTGAGATGATTTTAGCTTTGTGACATTGTGCATCATCCTGTTGGAAGTAGCCATCAGATGATGGTTCACTGTGGTCATAAAGAAATGGACATGGTCAGCAACAATACTCAGGTAGGCCGTGGTGTTTAAACTATGCTCATTTGGTAAATGCTCAAGGGGCCTAAAGTGTGCAAAAAAAAAAAAAATTCCCCACACCATTACACCACCACCTGTTGTTTACGCCAAATTCTGACCCTACCATCTTGAATGTTGCAGCAGAAATCGAGACTCATTAGACCAGACAATGTTATGCCAATCTTCTATTGTCCAACTTTGGTGAACCCTTGCATATTGTAGCCTCAGTTTTCTGTTCTTAGCTGACAGGAGTGGCACCTTGTGTGGTTTTCTGCTGCTGTAGCCCATCTGCCTCAAGGTTCGACATGTTGTGCGTTCAGAGATGCTCTTCTGCATATCTCAGTTGTAATGAGTGGTTAGAGTTACTGTTGCCTTTCTATCAGCTGAACCAGTCTGGCCATTCTCCTCTGACTTCTGGCATCAACAAGGTATTTTCACCTACAGAACTTCCACTCACTGGATATTTTCTCTTTTTTGGACCATTCTCTGTAAACCCTAGAGATGGTTGGGTGTGAAAATCCCAGTAGATCAGCAGTTTCTGAAATACTCTGGCCAGCCCGTCTGGCACCAACAACCTTGCCACATTAAATAAGTCACTTAAATCACCTTGGAATGCAAAATTAGTGTCTTGTGAGGTTCTCAGTCAAATTCAGTTATTCAGGCCATGTGAGAATCTGATCTCATGCAGATTGTGCAGGTGAATTGCCATTATTCCATCCAAAGCTCTTTAAGATTAAATAGGCATCTAGCTATAATCAGATGACTCCATGGCTAAAGCACTTGAAAAGCACCCAATGCTTAGTGCTGAAATAAAGTCATTCACAGCGATAATCCCTGCTTCGCGCTGGATTATTCTTTTATCCTTTCTAAAATTGCTTTCTCTGTAGAGCAATGAAACCCACTAAACAACAACAAAAGATTACCCCCTCCCCCCCATCAGCAGACCTTGGCCTTGTCAGAAATGAATCGTCTTGTCCAAGGCTATCAGATTCAACATGTAACACACAGGTAAGAGCCCATAGTGAGCATCTGAGGTCAGTGCACCTGAATTATACATGACCGAGGTTTCATAGCTGACATACAATTCTACTTTGTTGAACCTTGTTTTTATAATATTCATCCAGCCATTCCTAGTTCTTTTGTTGTTCTGCTGTGCTCACTTGCTGCTAATGTAACTGACTACTGCAAGCGTGTGTTTAAAATTGAGAAGGATGATAAAAATAGATTTCGATTTTTTCTGAAGTCAATATGAGTTGTGCTTTCCAGCACAAAATCTCTCCATCACAACTCCATGGGATTATTTTGCCTGTGTTTTCCTTTGTCAGGTGAAAATGGCAAGGGGACGTAACATCTCCATTCCCTCCATCATGGAACAGGGGTTACAATCGTAACCTAGTCTTTCCCATTCAGTCAGTCATGTTCAACTTCTGAAATTGTTTCAGTGGAACCGCAGATTGCTGCATATGAGACCGTTGCCGTACATTCAGCCCGTGGTCGAACCTTGCTTTTCTACGGGCCGTAGTGCCCCTAGTACAAGTGTCCAGGCATGTTGTTGTCACAACAGATGCCTCCACCACCGGCTGGGGTGCCGTATGCAATGGGCATGCTTCGCCGGGCTCCTGGACAGGACCCCATCTGCAGTGGCATATCAGTTGCCTCGAGTTGCTAGCAGTACTCCTTGCCCTGTGCCGGTTTCGGCCGCTGCTGCACGGCAAGCATGTACTGGTTCAGACGGACAACACATCGACCGTAGCGTACATCAACCATCAAGGTTGTCTGCGCTCCCGTCGCATGTCGCAACTCGCCCGCCATCTTCTCCTTTGGAGTCAGCGCTTACTCAGGTCACTGCGCGCCATTTATATCCTGGGCAAGCTCAATCGTGCGGCCGACGCGCTCTTACGACAGCTCACGCTGCCGGGGGAATGGAGACTCCACCCCCAGCTGGTCCAGCTGATTTGCCGGGATCTCTCTGAGATCCCAAGCCCGTGTCTTTTCCTGGGCGGCTCTGCTCTGCCCCAACTCTGTAGGTAGGTCCTACCTCAGAGATCTCCATATGCGTTACTGCCCCACGGGGGTAAGGAACAGCAGTTTCAACCATCCCCATCCCACTGGTATGGAAGACACTGGTACGGCTTACTCCGGACGCTGGAAGGTTACGACATCTGGGGTAGCACTTGCACTGGGCATGCCACGGCTTGCCAGCATCTGCTTTCCCAACACTCGTAACGTGATTCAGTTGCCATTTTCCATTGGGACCCCATTACGTCAGTATCGACGTAACGTCGAATGTGACTGACTGAATGGGAACGTCTAGGTTACTATTGTAACCCCTGTTCCCTGAAGGAGGGAACGGAGACATTACGTCCCCTTGCCACAGCCCTGAATTACCGCTGAATGGCGGGGTTCCCTGTCTTGGCTCCTTGGCAAATATGAATGGAAGTGAGTATGCTGGTCCTATTTATAACCAGATGCCGGGGGTGTGGCCTGGCATGTAAATCTCACTGGCCAATTCCCATTGGCTCGTTTTGTACCACTTGGAGGTGATTGGGCTCCCAGGCGAGACCACATTATGTCAGTGTCGACAATGTCTATGTTCCCTCCTTCGGGTAATGAGGGTTACAATAGTAACCGAGACATTTATTTGGACCACAAGGGTGAAATTAAAATCTGGCTGGATTTTTTGCTTAACTACTTTACTGAAATACATGGTAAAGCTAGAGTTTTTGCTCTAAAACAATGCCATAAAATGTAAAAGTCCTTAAAGTTGGCATACCTTCTACTTTCACTGCGCCCAAGCTGTCTAAAAAGAAAGCACCAAGGTTGAGGTAACTTGTGAATGCATAGACCATTCTCTGTGAATCAATGCTGTGAAAGTCTTATAGAAACATTGAGTCCAGGAGGTTATTGTTACCATGCATAAAGATGTGTTGCATAAAGTGTTTTAGGAAGTACCTCAGTAGGTGATCCTGAACCAGTGCACAGTGACCCTCTCTTGGGTCAACACAAACACTGTTTTCACTCATCAAACATAAACATGGACCCTAACCCTGACCCAAACCCCATTAGATTTGGATGCAGCAGCTCTCAAAGCCTTAATAAAGAATTAAATCAGACTGTAAATAAAAACACCAGGGCTCACTGAAGATAAGGTTTGATCTACCAATTATTCCAGAGAGCAGTGATGCCGTCACAGAGTGTACAAGAAGGTGGAGGACACACGCTATGGAGTTTTATTAATAATGTGGTTCACAGGGAGGTAAAATATGACAGGTGTCATATTTCAAGATTCCTGGGTTGCTTTGTTAATAAACAGCAGATTTTTAAGAGAACTACTCTCAAACTAAACTGTCAAGTTGTCAAGTTCAGTGAGAAAAACTTAGTGTAAGTTCACAGCTACAGAATATGGTTGCCAGTACAAAACACAGACTGGTTAAAAACAAGAATAACAACCAGAGGACTGTCTTAAAGTTTTAAGACTCACAACTGCATTTTCGGTAATGTGTGACAGATGAACTTGTGCCTTGATGGAACTCATTAAATAACATTGTATCAGTTGTAATAAGATTATAGAAGACTAGTGTCATGAAAGTTGCCATCTTTGATATTTATTTTAGTCATTATGGATACAGGTGATATTCACCAGTCACCACTATCATTTAAAGGTGTACTAAGCTTACTGTCCCCCCATCAACAGCTTAGGTAACTACCACTTTCAAGGCCCGGAAAGGTAGTAAAGACATCATTAAAGTAATCCATGTGACTCCAGTGGTGTAACCCTTAATTTTATGACACAACATTAGTACTTTGTTTGTAAACAAAAAACATAAATTTACCACTTTATTTAAAAATATTAATCTCCAACGTGTGATCACGCAACACCGTATGCTCTCGTGTCAACACGCATGCGTTGTGGTGCTCTCGTGAACATGCATTTGTGTTCCAAAGATGAGGGATTTGGAATGACATGAGGGTGAGTAAATAATGACAGAATTTTCATTTTGGGGTGAACTAACCCTTTAGATACTGATAACACAAGACAAGATTTCCACCTTGTGTTTGTCATACTGATGTTTACACTCATTTTTTGTCTTTCTCTGTCTTTCTAGCTTCAGAGCTTTTCTGCATCTTGAGCCATACAGGTACTGATTCTCCAATTGTTTCCACAGGTAAAGCACCATAATGGTTTTGCACTGTCTAATTTTCGTTTGCGGCAGCCAATGAGTGTGAGGATTCTCTCTAACATTTAGTAAAAAAACACCACAGATCATGTCATTTCAGCATGGTGAAATACATTGTGATATTTTTATAGAGAACTATTTTCAGTACTGTTTTCATCTGATGTGAGTGTACACAATTCAGAGGATTCTTCACAATGCACCTTTAATAAATAAGTTAGAATAAATACATTTTTATTTCATTTCACTCACAGCCAGTGGCCACACTGTTGGCATGCAATCTCTATAATCTATATAGTGAATATAGTGAAAAATCAATGATGGTGACAGTTGTGATAACAAAAATTATGACTATCAAAATAAAAAAAAGGAAAGACAGAGAAAGAATGGAAAAAAATGAAAAAGGAAACATTGAGGGAGGAGAATTTTATAGCTATGTTCCAAAACCTAGTGAGCTGCCTTGCTGTCTGCTGTACAGGCTGCTGCCTGTGAGAAAGAAAAAAAAAGAAGAAAATATTATATATATAAATATATATATATATATATATATAAGTACTGTGCAAAAGGCCACCATTTTGATGTTGTTTTAGAAATGGTATAATGACCATATATAATTATTTCTCAGTCTCTTTATTAGGATATAAACAGAAACAGAAAATACAGTAAATTTGTATGCAGTATTTAAAAAAAAAAAAAAATTGTGTATGATGACAGATTGTCGATGTTTTATTATCCCTTTAACATTTTGTTTTCATAGACCACAGACCTTCCCTTGTGAAAAAGAAGTATACTTTAGCATAGAACTTATTACAGAAATAATATACTTTAGAAAAACACAAATTAAGTGCAAACTGATTGTACTGTTTTCACGTACTTAAATTGCATGTTATTACAGTACAATTAACTGAAAATGTATTTTAAATGTAAATGCAATTAGTTACTTAAGAGTGCTTTTTTGACAAACTTTAGTAGGAGTTACATATATCTTTATATGTAACCTCATAATTACTTCTGTTGTCTTTGAAATATGGTTAAAGTGTTCTGCCACATGTACTGACCAGTAAAGATAAAAAATAAAATATACTTCAATGTCATTTCTATTGAAACTTCTGTTATGTACTTAAAAATCTGCAATTACACATTTGTAACAATGAAGTTGCAATTTACATAAAATATATTAATGTTAGGCTAAATGTAAAATCAAATAACACATTAAAGGTAAAATTATAATAAAGTACTTTACATGTGCTTTAATGTCATAGTAAACACATTAAAATAAGTGTACTTAAAGCACGACAAAATATTATTAAAACATGATTTAAAAAGTACTTCAAGATAAAACTTTTACTTTGACATTATTAAAAAGTGCACTTTTAAAATATATACTCAAGTGTGTTAAGAAACATGGAAGTATAGCTACTCTCTTTAAGTACACTTAAGTGACTTTTTATTTCATAAATATTATATCTGCGAAAAATTGTTTTTTTACAAATATACTTTTAAGATTTGAAGTACGATACAAGTGCACATTCAATACCATTATACATTTCTTTTCCACAAGAATTGTTTTAATGCATTGCTTCCTCTGAGAAGATGCATGGTAATGTCTCAGAATTTGGTATTTTATCCATAAACTTCACATGAGGAGTACCTATAACATCTTAAAATGAAGTTCACAAGGTTTTAAAAGATTGTCTTTAAAAAAACATCCACGTCCTTTTGTGATCTTGGTTTCTCTGTTGTTCTGCTGGTCCTGTTCTCACACTAGACTGAAACTTCATTTGTCTCACTAGAAAGGCAATTATGCAAAGACGCCTGTTAGAAGTCATTACTTCCTGGTACAACGCTTTAGATAGTGGCCGCGCGATCACACATGTCAGCAAGCCAATCAGAGCAAACGCTGTGGCATCAGCAGGAACAAGGAAACTCTCAGCCATGAAAGAAATAATGAGAGCCGAGCGATGTTAATAAGCTTATATAGCACGACTGGGTAATGGAGTGAGAACCTCTACTACCTTCTACTGTTTATCGCTCATTCAGTATTCATGAGGTACTACACAGTATCATAAACAGGCATATGTTGTACATCTTTCAATGCTTTAGGACACACTAAAAACAACTGAAATCACATAAAATGATTTTAAGAAATTAAGAATTTGTTTTAGGTATCACATTTAATTCACATTTGATTTGGTCTCTCACATAAAACATGACCACGACTGAATTTAGTATCATTGATATACTATTATAGTTTTTGCTAATATTTTGAATTAATTTTCCATTTTAATTTTAGTCTTTTAATCATTTTGTTGTGTTTTTCTCGTTTTCATTAGAAATGTTGCTGAAATAAAAGATAAGTTTATATTTATTTGAATTCAGTTCATTTCAAGTAATGGAAATGTGTATGGTTTTGGTTTTGGTTTTAGTTAACGATAATAACCCTGCAGTACACATAAGATAAGTCTTCTAGAAAAAGCTAGGCGAACTGTGTCATGCTAATCAGTCAAACCATTACCCTTAACAAGCCAGCACAGTACACCTATATGTAAATATTTTTTTGGGATTACATCCAAGAATGTCCATTTCATATACTATGTGGTATGAGATGAAGAAAAACAGACATAAATGAACAAAATCAATGATTAACAAACAGCTTTGTGTGAAGCAGCAGCAGTACATCCAGGCCAGTAGGTGTCAGTATAAAGTCCATTACAGCTGGAATGAAGAAGTGTCAGTGAAACAAATGCTTTAAACCTTTAAACATTTATTTGTCCTGGCTTTTGAAAATGAGCTCAAGCTAAGGAAACAAAATCAAATTTTTTTAGGTATTTTTAGGATTTTCACAGAGCAACTGCAAGCAAATTAACAAATACGAAAATTGCGTTCGGCTAATTAGAAATACTCAACAGCGAGGGGCTGGATGGGAAAGCCAATATTCCATTTTAAAGTGGTTGCTCTTAACAGGACCTAATGAGATCTGACGATCAGTCATTACAAGAAAAAGAGTTTACTTCAAAGGACCTCAGACACTAATGAGGGAGGAAAACGTTATGCTACGATAGTAGCATACAATAAGGTGTGAGTGTTAAAGTCTGAATACATGCAGGCTCTCTGATATATTTCATGCAGCGCTTGCAGATAACATTCATTAAAAATGCACGAAGGCATCAATAAACACGGTCATTTGCATTTGATGCAAAGCACAACTTTTGATCATTTTATATTTAGGTTTTATTTGACATGGATGTGGTTTGCAAGGTAAATGGGGGAATGCGAGTAGAAAATAAAATGATAAGATTGAACATAAAAGACAAATAAAATAAATAATTCTGATATGAATAAAGAACCGTAATGTGGGTTTTTAGTGTCTTCAGAATGCTGACTCTGTTTTTTTCTTCTTTTTTTTTTTATTTATAATTTTTTTATGAGCATACTGTACATTACTTTCAAAATGCTCTTCCTTTCAGTTTTAGTATTGCTAGAGTATGTCACCATTTTTAAGTTGTGGTCTAGTTTTCTAGACTCTGACTAGCAACCTTTAGGTTCAGAACAGTTACTGAATAATTTGTTATATATTGGAGAAATGCCATGATGATCAGGGGGGGAAAGGAAAACAGCAAAGCTGAGATTTAATCAAAAAGATTAATAACAGTTTGGCCGGCTGTGTTTAAATCTACTGCACTCCAGCAGTTTTAATAGGATCAGAGACGTAGGGATTCACTGCTTGTAATGTTGAGGTAGAATAAAATGCAGTTAATTGCACCACTGTCACCCATTAAAACGCAGTAATGGGGTTCTGTACAATCTTCCCAGCAAAGCTCTCTCCGTCAAAAAGCATTTACCTTTTCAACAACATGCAGCCTTTATGGTCTCACAATACCACCTATAAATGATTCAGTCTTCTGTCTGACGCTAAAATACCCACATGGTCTGATAAATTTCTTTACAGTATTGCATTATATGTCAAATAACATGATATTCTTGTGTAAACATGTTCAGTCATGCTAAACATTGTGTGAGTCATTGCTCTTGCAGTACCTTTTGAACTAACTTGTGTAGTAATTTAAGGAAGGACATTAAAGGATTAGTTCACTTTGAAATGAAAATTAGCCCAACCTTTACTCACCCTCAAGCCATCCTAGATGTATATGACTTTCTTCTTTCTGACGAAGACAATCAGAGAAATAATAATAAATATCCTGACGCATCCGAGCTTTATAATGGCAGTGAACGGGATCAATGAGTATGAGCTGAAGAAAGTGCTTCCATCCACATCCATCCATCATAAATATGTGCTCAACATGGCTCTGGAGTGTTAATAAAGGCCTTCTGAAGCAAAACATATATTCAACAATATCCATATTTAACAAGTTATTAAAACAAATATCGGGCTTCCGCCAGACCGCCTTTCGTATACAAGCTACGAAGAAAGTGTAAACTGCCGTCGCATCAATTACACTTTTTCCGTAAGCTTTCTAAACTGCAAGAGGTTTACACTTTCTGTGTACGTTGAATACGGAAGGCAGTCTGGCAGAAGCTCGAAGTTCGACTTCATAAATATGGACTTTTTTTACACAAACGTATCGCTTCGCTTCAGAAGGCCTTTATTAACACATATTTATGATGGATGGATGTGGATGGATATATATATATATATATATATATATATATATATATATAGATGGATATACCGAGAAAAATTTTTTTAGCAGTGACGGAAAAAATCTGAAGCCCGTTCATCATTTTGACAGATTACTGAGGCTGATGTAGCTTGTAAATGTAATTCCCACCCCTGTCCAGTTGGTGGTGAGCGCGCTCCAGTGTGTCTGCAGAGCGCGAGTTCAGTCTCAACAATAAAATGATGCATTTCATTACACACAGGCGAGCACCCAGTTTAAGTCCATTTTATGATAATAAAGTTATAATACTTATACTTACATAATTAAGTTTCTAATCCAGTTCGTTTTGTTTTAAATGGTTTGTTTTGTTATTTTTCTTGCTATCAAGTTTATGGTCAACGAATGGCTTTTCTGAGGTATAATGTTACGTGACATTGTTTGCAACACTGACTGAATCTGATTTTCATTCATGTTTATTTCATTCTGTAAAGAGGAAAGGATGATCGCGTTCACTCACGATCCGTGACAAGTGTTCAAGATGAAAACTAAAAAGTGATGCAGTCTTTGTTCAATTTTCTTTTCATAGTATATATAAATGCATAGCCTAGGCCTATTTACTTATCCTGTAAATTCGAGGATTAAAGATGAAAATGTGGACGAAATCAGAAGCTATTAAATGTCTTATCTTTAAAATATAAAAATTAAAATGACGGGTAATAATTGATGACGGATTTTTTATTGTCCGTCAAAAGTGCGAAAGTCTAACACAACCTCTGTGATATATATATATATATATATATATATATATACATATAAGACCAACCAACCCCACCACCGCAACACTGTTGGTTGTTGGTGATTTCCCACCGCGGTAGTAAAAATTGCCACTGTCACAGCCCTAATTTTAGGTATTATCAACTGGCCAGAATTTTGAGAACGCAATAGATGTAAAGGACTATAATGTGTTAAGAGCTTGCTCAAGTACTGGAGAGCTAAACTATTTCGTGCTTTGTAAGTAATTAGCAAAATTTTAAAATATATACAATGTTTAATAGGTAGCCAATGCAGTGTTGAGAGAACCTGTCATTCTAATATGGTCATTCTTCCTGGTTCTGTTAAGAACTATCTGCTATGTTTTAGACCAGCTGGAGTTTGTTTATTAAGTGTGCAGGGCAACCTCCCAGTAGAGCATTACAATGATCTAGACTTGAGGTCATGAACTAACTTTTCTGCATTCATCATTGAGAGCATATGTCGTAGTTTAGATATACTTTTAAGATGGAAGACTGCGGTTTTACAGATGCTAGAAATGTGGCTTTCAAATGAAAGATTGGTATCAAAGAGCACACCCAGGTTCCAAATTAACAATGAAGACTTAACAGATCAGCCATCAAGTGACAGTATTCTAGGTTATTACGTGCAGAGGTTTTTGGTCCAATAATTAAAACCTCTGTTTGTTTTTTTGTTTGTTTGTTTTCAAAATTAAGTAGTGGGAAATTACTAGTCATCCAATTTTTCATATCAGCTATGCATTCCATTAATTTTGTGAATTGGTAAGTTTCGTCAGGGCGCAAAGAAATATAGAGCTGAGTAGCAAATATAGGGTGAAAAGCAATGGTCCTAGTGCTGAGCCTTGCGGTACTCCATACTGAACTTGTGGTCGGAATGACATCTCTTCATTTACTGCTACAAACTGATAACGGTCAGATAAGTATGATCTGAACCATGCCAGTGCAATTCCACTAAATGCCAACATAATATTTGAGTCTACTCAAAAGAATGTTGTTCAAATGCAGCACTAAGATCCGGTAACATTATCAGAGTTACAACCACAATGGGATGATAAGAGCAAATCATTTGTAACTCTAATGAGGGCAGTCTCAGTACAATGACACAGTCTAAATCCTGACTGGAAATCCTCGCTGATACCATTGGCTACATGTTTTACATTTGTAAATATAATTACACCGTTGGCCCTTTCTCTTACACATTAACCTACCCTTAAACCTAATACCAAACCTGTCCCTAACCTTACCCGTATCTCACCTCAGTAGCAGCACAAGTGTTTTGCAATACAGCATGCACACAATAAGTACTTTTTCATTTTAATTTATTGACAAATTTACATTTAAATGTAGTAGTCATTCTTAATATAATATCATCTTGTCTCCCTGTGAAGATTAATAAACCCAGAGACCTTTAGAACTAATCAAGAATTTATACAACAGTTAGTTTCCTTTAATCTGATTGGTCAAGATTTGATTACAGTTCGATTAGTTGATAACAGTTTGAATAAAATTGATCTGATTACAGTTTCACTGTTCATGATCAGATTTCTTGAAAATACCTAGCTATTGAAATCATTGTAAAGGGTGTGTGTGTTAGTAACTCATATTTAAATATTCTATGTTCTGTACACCTACTCTGCCGCAATAATTTGGTTGACTTGCCTTGGGCCCCTGTATGTAATCATGAATATTTAATGATCTTTCGATGAAGGAACCACAAAAGTGGCTGGAGTGAGGTTCAAAATATGGTTTTATGAGCATTCTCTGGCCATGCCCTTAAAACACATGGGGGGGAATAAGAAAAACATTACAGTAGTGACACGCCATACCTTATGGTAGGTTGACTCATTAAAAATGAGTCACTGTGAATCTTTCTCTGTGGAAGGATATTCCGGACAATTTTCAAAAGAAATTGCAAATTGTATTTGCAATTGCGTTTTACATGTACATAATTTTCTGTTACTCAGAAGCCATTTAGTTTTGGATAAATTAAATTAGTTTGTGACCAACAGCAACATCAGTAATGTTGTCTTCGCCAACCTCAGTGAAGTAGCTAACCGGCTTTTTGTGAAGGAAAGGACAACTAAAGGACCAGGGCATCCTTTGATGGACAGACTACTAGAGATGATTGAGTACTATGTTGTATGTGGTTACTCATGTGTCCAGCTTGCACGCCTACTTGGAGTATCTGAGCGAACCATACGCAGAAGACTGGAAAAGCATGGATTAAGGTATTTAATTTGAATAAATGTTATTAGTGAGAAAGAAAAAAAACAGGGGAAAAAGTGGAATGTATACGGCACTGGACAAATAACTAATATAAATACATACAATATAAAACATATACACAGCAGCTCCAGGCCAAGACATGTTTTTATTCTTAAAGGATTGTGATGATAGTATTAGTTGCTGTTATTGCCTTATACAGGTTAAAATTTATTATGACCTCTAAAGAATCTCTTCCTCCCACCCAAAGGGCTAAAGATTTGTACTCTGACGTCAGTGATGACATATTAGACAACATTATTGCATAAATTCAAAGACATTACCCAAATGTGGGGTACAGGATGATACATGGCCATCTTTGGGCACAAGATCTTCAGTTTTATACAACAATTTTATAATATTTAGAGTTTACACTTTTTGTATTTAGTAAGACAAGAAATCCTTTTGCTCCAAGTGCATAATCACAAACAATGAAAAATCATAATTAAGTTTTAATGGATGTAGGCTACATTAAAGAAACTTATTTTGCCTTTTCCCCCTTTATTTTAAGCTTCAAGGGTGCACAAGTCGGTGAGAAGAGTTGATCCAATGGGAACGTCGTCGTCAGCAATATTGGGTCTCAGGACCTAATGCTATGTTGCATATTGACGGAAACCACAAGTTAATAAGTCTAAACATAGGTAAATATACAAATTTTACAATTATGATACATTGCACAGTGTTTTTCCTGGGTGATAATTCTGGATGGTCATAATTTACCTTAATACAATTTGTGTTTACATCAAAGCAAATAAAGTAGAATGAGGAGCTTAAAAACCTGGACATCTATGATTTACAAACCTTTCAGTCTTCTTCTTTGAAATATTTTCTGTTTTCATGCTCTCTGGCTGTAGGAAACATAACCTGGCTTTCTTTGCCTTAATATTTTCCATAAGAAAACCTACAATCATAAGAAACTACAGTCATTAAGTAAACAAGTTGGCCCTCACCTACTTAAAGCAGAGGAAACAAATATTTTTTTTTATCACGGTCCTAACTGGTACTGTCAGAATATTTTAATATAGTCCTATTAGATATTCAGGGTTAAGTAAATAATTACTTCCAGAAATGTTGATTATGCTTTTTTTTTTTTTTTTTTTTAAAGAATACTTTTGATCTGTCATCCAGCAGATAGCACCAGTAAACAGATCCTCACCATGCTGTACAAACTTTTGGAATGTTTGGTTTTGTAAGTATATAATAATATAACACAATTATTAAAAGAAAAATAACATGGAAGGGGATGTTTTAAAAATAGATGTCTGAATTTGCTCAGGTGATAAAAAATTTCACTTGGGTGGCCACGTAATTTGAATGCAGGAAAAAAAGCCTGAATGGGAAATCATAAAATGTAATGTTTTATTTTATTTATCTGATCTTTTATTTAGGTGGAGGTTTGTTATTCATGGAGGCATCGACGGCTTTAGCCGCTTAATTGTTTACCTAAGTGCTGCGACAAACAACCGGGCATCAACTGTTGTTGACAGTTTTATTGGAGCAGTTCAGAAATTTGGACTCCTCTCTCGAGTGCGCTCAGATAAGGGCTTGGAGAACATTGAAGTGGCACACTTCATTGTGGCACATAGGGGAGAGAACCGAAACTCGCACATAACAGGAAAAAGGTGCTTTGTGTTGGTGGGAGAAAAAGTTAAATAGATTTAATGAATAAGTTTGAAAATTGTTGTAAATTAATGTTTGTCTCTGTAGGATCGAACAGTTATGGAGGGATGTCTATGAACAGGTCTTAGACCTGTTTTACTGCCTGTTCTATGGAATTGAGACAGAGAATTTAATGGATCCAGATAATGAGGTGCATCTATACGCACTGCACTGGATTTTTCTGCCCCAATTGCAAAGACATCTTAATCTGTTCCAGGAGGCTTGGAATAACCACAATTAAGGACCACGGGTCGCTAATCCCCTCTACAGTTGTGGACAACTTTTCAAAATGCTGATGATCCAGACCAGGTACATGTAGATATGGTACTTTGTATTGTAATAATACTTGTCATTTTTAAAAATGTAATTTTGCCTTTTTTGGTGGTGTTGTACGGTGAGTGAAGACTTCGAAATGGGAAGGACCATCATGCAGTGTTGAAATGGAGGGAGTTGCAGTCTCACAAGCACAACTACAGAGAAAGTTGACTACTGCAGAGATTGATACCTTGCCCGATCCAAATGTTCTTTTTACAGAAACAGTGGATGCTTACTGTGAAACTTTGCAACAGGTAACTCGTTTATTGGGATAGACTAACTGCTCGCCCACATAATATTCTTGTACAATAAATGTCTTAATTCCCAGAACAATGTATGACACTGTGTTTAATCCATTAACAACTGTAGCTAGATTTCCTTTGCCTAGAGAGCAAGAACAAACATTTTGAAAAATAACAAAAATAAAATACCAATACCGAGATTTATGACTGATTTCATTTAACTTTTCTACAACTATCAGCAAATTAATAACAGTGGAAGAACTATTAATTTTAAACTAAACCAAAACCAAAAGTGTTGCTAGACACAGCTGCATTCAGATCAGAGCTGAATTCTTCATAGTTGTTGTAATGCAATGGAAGTTTAAGTGTCTCCCTGCATGTTGAGGCAGTTGGCATCCTGACATCAGATGACACTTCCACATATAGTTCTTGTGGTAGGCTTGTTCAACCAACCCAAAACTCAACAAGGTTTTTTTCTTGTGGTGTACCTGTTTTTTAAAATGTAGAAAGTGGGTTAAAGTTTATGCTAATTGAATAAAACTGTTAATGACATTTTCATATGATAAGACATATCTAAGTATTACAATGAAATAACCACACAAACCAAGCATATTACATCTTCAAAATGCAATATTAAACAAATGTACAAATAGAAAATCAATTTTTTTTTTACCTTTGTTGCAAATTAGCTCAAAATAAATATGAATAATTAATCATAACTAGTTATGATTAATTATAAATATTTGGATCAGTTCATAAAATTAACTTAATGTAATCAAATTAATATTACAATCAATTAACCTGTTGTCCAATGAACACACAGTGTTAATTGTTGATTAATTCTAAGAAATGTTCATTTCCAGGTTATGGGAAATAACAATCTTATTGTACAGTATTATTCAGAGCATGTAGTCAAAATCGGCAAGATTAGGGACTCCAGTATGAGAGCATATAACACAGACAACTTTACATGTGACATGAACAAGACTTTATTAACTAGACTAAACACTTAAACTACTCTAACATTCACACACATATATGCGTACAGTTTACCAAGGGAAAGAGAGAGCTGAAGCAGAATACAGGAAAGCAAGAAGTTACAGCATTGTTTGAAATTCAGCAGATCAACAGCCTTGAGCAAACCATAAGTTTAGTTTTAACAGGCCCTTCTTTAAAAGAGGTAATGATAATTAACGTATCACATAATGAGACTAAGTTTGATACTTGCCAGTTTGAATTAAAGCTGTCCTGATGCAATTTGTTGAGGCTCCAGTTGATCCTTGCTGATGTTGTTTTGATGAGAAAGAACCAGTTTGATTCAGAGGATCTTTAGTGAATGGAAGGACAAGGCTGAAGCCTGGCACAAGCTTGGGGTTCTTTAGAAGCTTCTAGCTTTTTAACATCATCTTCACATCAGCATTTCTCAGTAAAAGAGAAGAAGAGAGAGTGTTATCTTGTGATCAGTGATTTTAAAGCATGAAGATGTCACACCCTCTTGAGGCGTCTGAGCCAATAAGGAGTTTTCCCTTTAGAGGGAAACTTTTACGAGTCTTTGTTCTGTAGCAAGATATTAGCATAAGACATTGAATTGGATGTTTGAGAGAAGAACTTTCTAGATTCTTATAATACTAATGTGTCACAGAGTTAGTAACATGTAACATAAATTACCAAATAGAATGTTGGAGTCCGTAGATACCAAACATGCTACCCATGTGATTTTAGTTAACTATAAATTTGTAACTGTGAAACGTTAATACTAAAATAGTTCAAAAGAGAGAATTAATACATAGAATAAACCCTATAGAAGGAAAGTCATGAGATGGGAAAATTGGGTACATGTTTATACATTTCTCCAGTGGTTATATATAGAATATATAGGATTAAGAGGGTTTATTTGTCCTTCTCAGAAAGAATGAAGTCAGAGTCGCTGGTCTGTGCAAAATTCTTTCTGATCATAAAATTTCTTATCAGTTTTGTAACAGGACACCTAGTTCTGTCTGTGTGTTAGCTACGTTTGGGATGCTAGTTGCAGTTTTAGGGGGATGGGTTCACAGAACTTTGAGAGTGTGAGTTTCTGGATAATTCATTAAATATAATGAATAATTGTGTGTCTGATTGGTCCAGACGCTACACCTTGTTCAATGTATTGCCAGAAATAGGATGTGATTCTGCAGCATGTTTCCAGACTTGAAGTTCTCCTCATCATCACTGTCAGGGTTTGGCCATATTACTTTTTCCAGGATCATCTAGTATAATGTCACAAAAAAATGTTATGCAGTAGCATAGCCACTAGTGGTACTATAAGACTACACCCTGGAATTAATGCTACAAAATTATATAGCTTAACACTCTGAACACTAGAAGGGATAATTCACCAAAAAAATGAAAATTCTCTTACTTAGTCACTGTCTCAGATATGTATGACTTTTATTCAGCAGCTCAAGTCAGACTGAAGTTTAATAATTTTTCAGTTTTTTAGGGTCATAAAATGCAAGTGAAAGACTGAGTTAAAGGGTTAGTTCACCCAAAAAATGACCTTCGTTCATCTTCAGAACACATATTTGAATCAGTTCATGTGACTACAGTGGTTCTATCTTAATATTATAAAGCGATAAGAATACTCTTTGTGTGCCAAAAAAAAACAAAAACAAAAGAACAAATTTTCACAATATACTGCTTCATGAAGCTTCTGAGCTTTATTAATCTTTTGTTTCAAATCAGTGATTCGGATCTCCTATCAAACGGCTAAACTGCTGAAATCACGTGACTTTGACACTCCAATTCACTGATTAAATTTGTAAAGCTCTAAAGCAGTGTTTTGAAATCGGCCATCACTAGATATTGTTTAAAAGTCGTTATTTTGTTTTCTTGGCACATAAAAAGTATTCTTGTCGCTTTATAATATTAAGATAGAACCACTGAACTCACATGAACTGTTTTAAATATGATTTAAGTACCTTTATGGATCTTGAGAGGTACAGTAACATTGCTGGCAATGCAGGCCTCACTGAGCCATCGGATTTCATCAACAATATCTTAATTTGTGTTCTGAAGATGAACGAATGTCTTACAGGTGTAGAACGACATGAGGGTATCCTATATATAAACCATGTATAAATAAACCATGCTTTGTTAATAGAAGTACCTGTAGATTATGCACATAGAAGGATGTGTAAGTATATCTAAATATCTCTAAATATCTATCAGTGCGCATGATGGTACATTACCTGTGCATCAATTGTCAGGGAAGATGATTGTGGGAATAGGACTTAATTGAGAGAAGGTCGTTCCTTGATCATGCGCAAAACTCCAGTATCCTTCCGTCCTTTTTTCAACTGCTGCATCTGTTTCTCTCGCTGACCAATGACCTAAAGTATTTAATTTTTGCAATATTTCATAAATAATTACAAAAACGGTTTAAAATAAAAATATGTTTTTAAAAAGGTTAAACTTACAGCATACTGAAGAATGCTTTGGGCTAGCCACAGTCTGTTTTTCAACTGACAGTCAGGTCATTCACTTTTGCACGCCCATCATCAGAAAGCGTATTTGGTCTTTAAAGCTGTAATAAAATCAAAGATAGCAACAAAAAATTCTAGTTAAATTATTCTAATTTTCACCGTCATTGTTACATGCACAAAACAATGATCAGAGGAAGGTTTTATGTTGTACATACCAGATGGACAATGTCAATTATATCTGTGTCAGGGCAATCTTCGACTTCAATTATGACTGTCTCGTTCATTTGTCCAGTTATTATTCCAGACATAGCAGGGCTAAGTCCAGTCAATAAGGGACCGCCATTAATGAATGAATGGCCAATCATGCGTCCAACAACGTGGAACAGGTCACTATCCAGCAGAGTTTGGGAGGTTGATGGCACCAAATGGTCTTCTTGACCGGTGAAAAATAAAGTTTTGCCACAGTTGTCTAAATTTTCTTTTGTTATGATTAAAAACAGTCATAAATTTAAATCAAAATGATGAGGAGTACTGAAAGAATGTGCATTTTGGCTAAACCATCCCTTTCATAATTGCGTAATGTTTTACAATACAATTACTTACCAAAATCTAGGGCAAACCCAAACTGGACACGTGAAATAAACTGGGATAGAAAGTAGCGTTTCACACCATCTCCAATTGCTGCATCACCTGAGGTAATGTAAGAAATATCATTAAACGTCTCAGGTTACATATGTAACCATAGTTCCCTGAGAAAGGGAACAAGACACTTCGTCCGATAGGATCGCTTTGGGAACGCCCCCAGCGTGACTGCGTCTGATGCACGTCTGTCAACTAGTCCAATGGCGAGAGTGAACGTCACGGGCGGGTGATGTCACGACCAGGAAAGGATAAATACACATCCGGCAAGACCGGCTTTAGCTCAAACTGCCGAAGCAAAACGACCACAGGGATGCAGGGTCTCGTTCCCTTTTTCAGGGAACTATGGTTACATACGTAACCTGAGACGTTCCCTTTCGAGGGCTGCCATAATCACAAATACCCGGTGCAAACTCAAGACAAGTTGGGGACACTGAAAGGGTCTCCTACTCTCTTGAGGGATGAGATGGCGAGAAGGAAGACAGTCTTAAGAGTCTTAAGGAACTAGACTAAACACTTAGGTTAAGGAACCTATCTGAGACTGAGTCAAGTGGCTCAAATGGAGCTGTAGATAGGCCTTCTAAAACAATAGCCAAATCCCAAGCAGGGACCCTAGTGCGCAACGCAGGCATCCACATGGGTATGGTAAGAAGAAATAGTTGAAACATACACCTTAAGTGTAGATGGGGTTAACCCAGATGAGAAGCAACTCTGTAGGAACTCAAGAATCTGAACCTATCGGGCAGTAGACTGGATCCAACTGTCGTTCGTGACACCAGGAAGTGAAAAGTTTCCAATTCAGGGCGTATAGTTTCCTCATGGAAGGAGCTCTGGAGTGAAGAATGGTCTCTACAACCTCAGACGCCAAACCCACAGGTTCCACATTTCTGGACGAGGATGAAGAATCATGCCACCCGCCTGAGACAGGAGGTCCCTCCTGATTGGAATCTTCCAAGGTGAGCCATCGAGAAGAGCTATCAGGTCCAAAAACCATATCCGGCTCAGCCAGTGAGGTGCTACTAGCAGTAAGCTTATTCCTTCCTGGCGAATTTTCTCCAGAGCTCCCAGGAGCAGATCAACTGGGGGAAATGCAAACAGTCCAAGAGGAGCTGGATGTGTGAGGGAGAACCAAAGTGGACAGTGCGTCGTATCCTGAGACGTGAACAGATCCACTTCCGCTTGGCCATAAATCTCCCATATGAGCTTCACCACATCTGGGTGAAGTCTCCATTCCCCTGGCCTCAGCCCCTGCCTCGATAGGATGTCTGCTCCTATATTCTGTGTCCCTGGCATATAGATTGCTCTCAAGGAGAGCATCTTCCGCAGGGACCACAGGAGGATCTGGTGCCCCCTGTCGATTTATATAAGAGACCACTGATGTGTTGTCTGTCCTGACAAGCACATGATGGCCCTTCAGGTCTGGAAGGGAGAACTTCAATGCATTGAAGACCGCCATCACCTCCAGGCAATTTATGTGCCACGATGACTCCTCCACAGACCCTGAGCTGAACGGCCTTCCATTACCACTCCCCAACCTGTGAGAGAAGCGTCCGTCGTCAGAGTGACACGACGACACCGAGCTCCTAACACAGGGCCCAGATAGTCATTCAGCCTTTTCCAAAAGTCCCCTTCTGTATGTAAGTGTAGCCTGAAATACGTTTGGCTCAACTTTCCAAAAAAAAATAATAATACAATTTAATAAAAACCTGGAAGTCACTATTCTCAAAACTTTTGACATGGTCATATTTTGAGAGTTTTTATAGCTATGCACTAATATATAGAAAAGAATATTGTTGTACAGAATGCAGGAAACGTCAACTAAATCACCTTCATTGTCACTGTCCCTCGCTTCTCTACTTTGATCAGTTTCCTGTCTGATGCTACTGCTTCTGGAGGTTTGCTGTCGTCTGCTGCGGCTGCTTCTAGGTATTTCTTTGCTGCTGTCTTTAGGGAAACCCTTTCTGCTGCTTTGGGAGATTTGGCATGCCCCTCCCTCCAACCTGCTATGTTAAAATGAAAAAAATTAAAAACACATGGAAAAAATAATTGACAATAAATGTAGACAAAAGGTAGAACTTATTACACTTTTAATATTTAATATTCTATTGTTTAGTTAAAGTTTTACATGTATCACTTACATTTCACATTGGTCGACGTGTTTCTGCATTTCAGCAACAGACATTTTTTCTTGGCAGTACAAACAATGTACTTGTAGCCCTTGTCCTGATTTTCCCTCTGAATACTTGTCCATGTATAAAAAATAAAGTCAGACATGGCAAATCTTAACAGGCATTTGTCCATGCAGTTAAGTACTCTGCCGAGTATCCTTCATTAGGACAAGGGATTATCTCCAATGACTTTAAGTGGGTAGCACCTAGAGTCTTAAGAAATTCATAGCCTCCAGCATCTTTGAGCTTCGGAAACTGTTTATTGTCATGTCTATTTTTGGTTTTGTTCATGTTCAAGTTTCATGTTTTATTATGTGCTTGTTCTTTGCTATGTTTTGTTATGTTTGCCATGTGCTCCCATGTCATGTGATTCCATTTTCCTCCTGTGATCATGTCATGTGTTTCCCTGGTCTCATGTGTTGTGTTGTCATTGGGTTGATTGTGCACAGGTGTGTCTTGCCTAGTCATTAGTCCTTGTGTATTTAAACCCTCATGTTTGCCATGTGTCTTTGTCATGCATTGTTCTCTGTAACCACAGTTGGTGAGTTTTATGTTTTGCCAAGCCAAGATAAGCCATGCAGCCATGCCATGTAAAGTCTTTCATTGATGTTGGATTTATCTTGAAATTAAATAAAACTGCACTTGGGTTCCATCAACTTGCCTCCAGTGGACTATATTACAGAATGCATGACTGGATAAATATGAACCCAGCAGTTGCCCTCCTCCTGTTCACACCACGACTGCCATGCCAAGGCCTGTCCACTCCATGCCAGCCAGCCCTGCCATTCCAGAGCTTCGTTCCAAGATGGCTGCCACGCCTGAGCCCTCTGCAAAGATGGCATCCATGCCTGAGCCCTCAGCAAAGATGGCTGCCACACCTGAGCCCTCAGCCAAGATGGCCACCACGCTAGACTCTACAGAGAATACAGTGCTGACCATTATGGCCACAGCCATTTTATGTGTGTGGGCTGCACACACATCAGCTCCAGCCCCTGACCAGCGTCCAGAGGGGGCTCCAGCCTCTGACCAGGGTCCAGCGACTGCCTCAGCCCATGAATCTGCTCCAGGCCACGACCCCATAGCCCCGCCCAAGAAAAAAACAATTTGGGGGGGGGCTATAAGTACCCTGTTAAGGCCACGGAGGCCATGCCTCTCTGGCCCCCTGAACTGCCTGCATTGCCATGGTCCCCTGAACTGCCTGCACCTCCATGGCCCCCTGAACTGCCGGTGCCACCCTGGAGGTGTCCTAGCCTGCCAGGTCTGCCACGCTCCACGGCCCAGGTCCGCCCACGCCATGCCCAGGTCTATGTCCTGTTCCCCTGCACGGGCCTGGCCCACCATCCCTCCCCCAAGACCGCCTCCACTCTACCATCATCCTGGATGGATTGTTTAGTTTTGGTTTTATGTTGGGCGTCGGGAGCCGCCCATAGAGGGTGGGATTCTGTCGTGTCTAGTTTTGGTTTTGTTCATGTTCAAGTTTCATGTTTTATGTGCTTGTTTCTTTGCCATGTTTTGTTATGTTTGCCTTGTGCTCCCTTTTGTTTTGCCAAGCTAAGCCATGTAGCCATGCCATGTGGAGTCTTTCGTTGATGTTGGATTTATGTTGAAATTAAATAAAACTGCACTTGGGTTCCATCAACTTGCCTCCAGTGGACTACATTACGATTATAGAAGTAATCTGTAAAATCCTCTGGCTGACAATATTTATCTGAAAGGCAAACAAAATGTGCACAGCATGACTTTTAAAATTAAAATTGATTTAAAATCTTTTGGATAGAAACGTAATTCTGCATTGACATTACATGTGATAGAACTTTTTTTCACAATGTTACAAGGGAATTTACCTGGGAAAACTTTTTTTTTTTTTTTTCCTCCCTGTGATGAGTTTGGATGAGTTTGGAACCTCACAGTCTCTTCTTTTAGACAAGCAAAAAAACCTGTGGGTGTATGTTATGGTCTTCGATTTTTTTTTTTTTTTTTTTTTTTTTGCTGGCAGAGATGAACTGCATGACCTCTTCTGTAAACCCACTCTTGATTGTGCACATGGGGCGAACAACCTGCTCACTTCACTACGTGCACCTTGGAAACATTTTAAAGCAAGATAATAACTTTAATTTTGGAACAAAGTACATATTTTGCAACAGTAATAATCATTTATATAAAATAACCCAGTTGTCAAGCTGTCTTATGAAACACATGTTCGGTTATATTACTATCAGTTTAACAGAGTTTGGGAATTAAGTTAAGTTATTGATGTTTCTGACTACAAGAAGCAGAGCATGTCTGGTGGTCTCATTTACACAGTGCCCCCCATAGAAAGAAGAAAGTGGGCTATATGTATTTGTATTAAATGTATTATTACAGTATAATCAGGTAGGAACACATTAATACATGATAAATGGTGCACAGTAGCATACACAAAGCATGTGTACGCCAATATAAAAAGTCAAATTTGGGGCCTTTATAGCCAGCTTCAAAATCCCGACCGGATGGATTTTATAGGTCTGAGAAATACTTATGGTTATTGATCAGCGTATATATTATGCAAATTAAATCATGAAATATTATGTAAATAAAATAATAATAAATCCTCACCCTGACCATCACTTCTTGTGCATATCATCGCAGGGGAAGGAGCATTCGATGGAGATGGAGACACGACTGATGTTGATTGTTCCAGAGCTGCAGCTGGGAGATCGACTTCTCCATTGTGAGAATAAATGAAAATTGTATATAAAAAAAGGCCCGATCTTCTGATCAACACATTTTCCGTAAAACTGTTGAACGCAAGGCCCGCCAAATGTGGTCAACTGTGAGTGATGTTAATTGCCAACACAAACACGCCCCATAGCATAATCCCACCCTTGCCAATTGGAATTGGAATTGCAATTTCATTTGAGTTTTGGCTGGCTACACACGCGACGCAGAGAAAGTGAAAAAGCAGACGTGGTAATTGATATTTCTATTTAAATATGAGTCATAACTCGTAAGACACAGGAAACACAATTGCAAATGGACTTTGCTTTTCCACTTGAAATTTGGTGACAGCGAAAACGCAAAAGATACTGCAAGGTTTGCAATTGCGTTTGGATTATGTCACAGTTTATGCGTCCACATATGTAAAAGGTAATTGCAAATACAATTTGCAATTTCTTTTTGAAAATTGTCCGGAATATCCTTCCATATGTATCTGAACACATGCTGCTCTTAAAGCACAAGGGTAAGATTTATTTATTTACTTTTTTCCAAAGTATCATTTGTCCATCTTTTTGAGTTTTCTAAAGTCACATGATGGTCAGATAATAAATTGGGGTAACATTTAGATTCAACTGACTGATTGCTGCTTGTACTAGAGTTTCTGTTCTGTTCAGTCTGTATAACTGCTGAGCGCCAGTTTTATCAAGCAGCGTGAGAGAGAACCAGACATGTGGGCTGCAAAAAGGCGTTTTGAAGAAGCATTCAGTTCTCTCTCTTCTTCTGAACAAGCCGTACCATGAGGCATTTTTGAAAAGCTTTTAGTGATGATCAACCCACTGGAGCTATTTATTCACAGTGCCATTTGCTGCAGGCGTCTATTTGAATACACTATACATTTTCATAACTGTCTATAGTTGAGCATAAATGCGGGCCAGCATTTGTTGCCTGATGTAACTTAAAGCCACAATACATGATGGTCACCATAAGCCAGACTGCAAGACTGCTAAAGTATCCCATTCGGTTATCACACTGAATAACTGTTTGGTTGTTCACAAACTACTTTCCCACAGATTTACTCTGGAACACCCAAAGCAGAATAAATCTGATATGTGCTCACTTGTGTTGCTAAAATCGACAAGATTTCTCATGTGTCTTACTAAAGAATCCGGCCATTTTACATATTTTTTTTTTACAAGTAGGTCTGATTTGATGTAATAATTTATGTTAACAGCATAGTTTTTTTTTTTTTTTTTTTTTTCAGCCGTGGTTCAAAAAAAGATTCTAGATAAGTGTTATATTAGAAATGATGGTTACACTATTTCGATAGTCCACTTATTCTACTAGATATTCTACTAACTATAAGTAAGTTTGCAACTACATGTTAACGAACTCTCATTAGAGTATTAGTACACTGTTAGTAGACGGTTAGGTTAGGCATTAGTAGAATAAGTTGACATGTACTTGCAAAGTTACTTATAGTTCATAGAATGTCAAAAGTGGAATATCGAAATAAAGTGTTACTGAAATGAGATATAGATTTTTATTGAGGCATCATGTCATGCAACACAGTCTCGTGGCAATTCATAACTATTTCATGATTTGTGGAGGAATTGATGGCAAATCCATATGAATTTGTTTTTATATCTGCTTAAGGCCCCAATATACTCTTTTTCTCATTCGCACTTCACTTAGAAGTAAATAGAAGTTTGAAATACATGACCAGCATTAAAATATTAGAAAACATCCCAACACCGCTCACACTGTTGAGAGCACCATTTAGATTAATATGTTAAGTAGGGGTGTAAGAAAATATCGATACACATGAATATCGCAATATTATGTTTGGCAATACTGTATCGATTCTCAAAAACATTGTATCGATATTTATATATTTATTTATTTACATCCAAGATTTGTGGCTTTGTGTTCGGTTTAAACCGCAGACTGTATAAAACCCAACCACTAGATGGCAGTGTTATCTCAGAGCGTAAACTGACGTGGAGCTGGAGAAGTGCAAGGTGAAGGTGCGTGCATCGCTAGTGTTAGCATTAGGAAACCCAGCTCACAAGACGATAGAATTATTCCGCTCTCGCGGTATACAGAGCTGAAGTGTGGACTCATTTTGGCTTCAGCTATAAAGAAGCCACTAAGGAAATCGACAAAAGTCATTTTGTCTGCAAAACAGGCCATGTTAAAATCCAAATACTCGGGAAACACACTGAATCTGAGAGCTCGCTTAACATCCCTACTTCATCCGCACTGCTGACAAGTGTTTCGATAAAATATGTGATATGTACTGCACGTTTTCCTCTCAGTAACAAAATAAACACACAACAAAATTGACAGCAGTGGCAGCAGAAAGAAATCATCTGATCATAGAGATGTGGATATGATTGCAGTTCAGTACTTTAAATAGCACATATAGCATATATACACTGAACAAAATTATAAACGCAACACTTTTGTTTTTGCCCCCATTTTTCATGAGCTGAACTCAAAGATCTAAGACTTTTTCTATGTACACAAAAGGCCTATTTCTCTCAAATATTGTTCACAAATCTGTCTAAATCTGTGTTAGTGAGTACTTCTCCTTTGCCGAGATAATCCATCCACCTCACAGGTGTGGCATATCAAGATGCTGATTAGACAGCATGATTATTGCACAGGTGTGCCTTAGGCTGGCCACAATAAAAGGCCACTCTAAATTTTCAGTTTTATCAGGGAAGCTCATCTGCATGCTCGTCATCCTCATCGGGGTCTCAACCTGACTGCAGTTCTTCATCGTAACCGACTTGAGTGGGCAAATGCTCACATTCGATGGTGTCTGGCACTTTGGAGAGGTGTTCTCTTCATGGATGAATCCCGGTTTTCACTGGCCTCGTGTGGGTGAACGGTTTGCTGATGTCAACGTTGTGGATTGAGTGGCCCATGGTGGCAGTGGGGTTATGGTATGGGCAGGCGTATGTTATGGACAACGAACACAGGTGCATTTTATTGATGGCATTTTGAATGCACAGAGATACCGTGACGAGATCCTGAGGCCCATTGTTGTGCCATTCATCCACGACAATCACCTCATGTTGCAGCATGATAATGCACGGCCCCATGTTGCAAGGATCTGTACACAATTCCTGGAAGCTGAAAACATCCCAGTTCTTGCATGGCCAGCATACTCACCGGACATGTCACCCATTGAGCATGTTTGGGATGCTCTGGATCGGTGTATACAACAGCGTTTTCCAGTTCCTGCCAATATCCAGCAACTTTGCACAGCCATTGAAGAGGAGTGGACCGGAGAAGAGTTCTACATCAAAGAAGGCAAAGCCTTTAGAGCACACCTACCTATGATGTAATCGCCATGGACCAGTGGTAGTTTGAATGTGTTACCAGCCAGAGCAAACCTCTCTGGAAAATTTGCTTTGGCAAGCTGTTTCGAACTCCCGAAACAAACACTGAATGGACTTTGTTTTGGCCCTATTTTGTTCAAAATGATGTCACACCAGTTTGTTCTTCAATTTTGCTTTAAATATAAGGGCCTTTTTTCCCCCAGTGAGGGTTAGATTTAGGGGTGGACCTTCATGCTTAGTTTTTTTTTTTTTTTTTTTTTTTTTTTCTTCTTCTTCTTCTTTTAGTATGAATCAAATAATGCAAAAGTCTTTGAAATGGCCAACTTAATATAGTAAAAGAGTTATGTTTTCTTATGAGATCGGCTTGTTTCATGCCATATAAATTTATAGTGCTCTAGAGTGTCACCAAAACAGATAACATACAATCAGTGACTACATTTACATGTGCATCAATAACGTTTCTGATAATCAGAGTAAAGATTTAATCACAGTTGGATGTGTTCATGACACGAGCAAACCTCTTCACTCCCATTTACAAGCAATTTTCATGCACAGCACAAATTATGAACTCACATACATTATGCACTGGTCACTGTTTTAATCTACTTGTGTCAAATTTAAAACATATTTTATAGACATTTTGGATTTTTTCTGTTCCGAGCCTAAAATGTTTTTTTTTACCATCAATGAACTCATGTTTCTTCAGCACCCCAAAAATATGATGCCTCCTTTGCCAATATTTTTACGAATTTGCGCCTGACAACCTCATCCGTGTATGTCACAAGCACATGCATACTTTGGTCACAGTGGAATAGATACAATTAAAGTGTTTACATATATCTTTATTGCGATTAAAATCAGCATAAGCCACATGTTTTACTACAATTATGGTTACTATGTGTATGAGTTTAATCACATCAATTTGATGGAAGTATTCTGCTTACTGTATGTGAGGTAGTTTAATGGCAATATTTCCTAAACGTCCATTTTGAGGGTTCGTGTAAACATAGTCACTCAAGCGTTTACCTCTACAAGGAAAATTCTGTCATAATTTACTCATTCCAAACATGTTCTTCTGTAACAAAAGAAGATATTTTGAAAAAAGCTGGGGGCCAAACAACACTGGACCCCACTGACATTTTTAAAAAATAGGTTCATATCTTCAAACTCATCCAACCCTTTTCTATTTATTGACGTTTATTGTGTTCTGTTCAGTGAAGTTGCCTGCTGAGCATCTGTTTCTCTGATGTGTTTGTCTTTTTCCAAAGTTGTGCATCTAATTTCTTTTGCTGTTCTGATTAAATCCAGTTTGCTTTCTTCTTTCAAGACACTGTTACTTACACATGGAAATAGCCTTCATTTCTTAAAAGTACAATAACTTGACAAATTAGAGAAATTTGTTTGGTTTTTTTTTTTTTTTTTAAACAAAACTGATCTTTTGAAATTCAAAATGTACTCAGTACTTCATCAGCTAAAAAGGCCTTTTTACTGCGATCTAACACTTCATTAGCACTGTGTTTAGACAATACGAAAAGTCTAAAACTAAATTAGCACATGAGAATGATTATGTAACATTGTTATTTTACTAATAACAATAATTTTACTTATTGTTGCTGAAAATGGGGCTGTCATGGGTAAATAAATATTATAACATTTATATTTTACATTTATATCAAACAGTAATAATAATATTCACTGTATTTTGATGAGACAAATTCTACTTTGGATCAAAAGAAGTAATAATTGGCTTTTGAAAGCATACAATAGTGATTCTAAACTTTTGAAAGGTCATACATGCCTCTGTTTACCCTTCCGAAAGTTCAAAAAGCAAGGCACTATGATGCATTCACTTAAAGACACAGTATGTATGTTTCGCCGCTAGAGGTCGCTTATTCAAAACAATAACAAAAGCGTAGCTTTATTTGTCAAATTAAAATTGTGGGGTAATGCAGCACTGTTTTACTTGGTCAAAACAATCATATTAAAAATACATACAAGTGTGTTTAAAGTTGTTATAACGTTACTATCCTTTAGCTCTGTGGCTGGTATGAGACACTTGTTGCACACTGCAGCAAACTAGATCAATATTATAATATATTAATAAAATCTGGATGACTTGTGTTGCTAAATGGCAAGCAATTCATTTCAAAATATATTGTATGGTAGAGGAAATGCTATATTACTGTTACTACAAATAAAGCCTTTTCTGATTATGCTGTTTTTAGCCACTTGACAAAATAGTGTTGTCTCTGAGGAATAGTACAAACATGTTACTCACAGTAAATCAAGAAAATATTCAAACAATAAGACTAATTGTGGTGATCTATATTACAATGATTCATTTTCTGCCGATAAATGTATCCAAACAGTTGCTTACCTCCCTAAATAAAACACAATATATTAAAGCGTCTTTGGTGATTCCATGGTTTCTACAGAAGTAAAACCGGAAATCGAGGGTAACGTGGATATGGCGTCATTGACAGGCAACGCAATGCCAAGGGCCGTTACAATGGTTAAAAGCGCTGGTTTCTCATTTGGAATAATGTAAGTACACAAGTCAACAAAATACATTGTTCTAGTGGTCTTTGAATATTTTAAACCAAAAATCTTACATATTGTGCCTTTAATGCAATGAGTAGTTCTCTTAGCAACTATCTTAATAATGTTACTTTGTATAGCCAATTTGATCATTGCAGAATGCAAAATGTCTTATAAACTGTCACTGCAACTAGATTTCTAGTTCCAATGACCAATTAGCAACAATCATTTTTCACTTGCCATTCTTGAGTAATTAATATGACATGAACTCTACAATCTTTGCTTCTGAAGAAAAGAATATAAGTGCATTACACACATAACCTCAGCAATCAACACACATCATTTCATTGTGGTTGTTGTAGCACTGTGCAAAAACAAATTTTACTATGCAAAAAGATTAGAAAAACAAAAAGCTCCCAGAAAAAAGCATACACTGACTACAACATAATTAGTTATTAGTAATTGTTGGTTCTCTCTTGTTCATAATTTCTATGCCAGCCTCGCCAAAAATGATGTCTGCACAATTTGGCATGTTTCATTGTGTTATTTGGGACATTATTGTATAATTCAACATCCTCTCAGTTACTGCATGAAGATAGTGCCTGGGACCGAAGAGAGCCTGTTTGCTTATATCCTGCAGAGGATTTGCAATCAGTTAATACTATAGACAATAGCTGGGAAGACAGAGTTATCTGAGCGGATGGGACGGAGACCTGTCGAGACTTACTGCAGGGGGTTCAAAGTGTAAATGAGGTGCCAAAGCCGCTGACTGCAGCAGAAGGATTCGCTCTGTTCTGGGGAGATAGAGCCACGGGAATTAAAAGAGCATCTGTCAGACGGAGTGAGACCCGAAAGAAAGCTCTTAAAGCTGGCAGATGATTGTAAATATCCCTGCGGGTTTATGCCACTCTGGGCATTTTAACCCAAACTTTTTAACCAAGAGCAAAACCTGGACATACAGAAAGTTTAGCTGTACGCTTTAAACATGATGAGGCAATGCTGAACAATATCACAACATATATTTCATGCAATAAAGTATATGATAATGACAGAAAAATAAATACAGTGACAAGACAACTTTTGTTTGTAAGACCTTCCTTCATAAGCAATCACAATTTTCACAAGTGATATTAATTTTAGCTGTAAAATATATATTAGAATTAGCACAGAAAGTAACCAAATAAGCATAAGGAATCGTTAATGAGAGATATGTTACATGAAAGAGGCTGGGTTTCTTGATAACATTGTTCGTTCTCTTAAAATAATCTTCGTTAAAGTTTTGCGTTATTTTAGTCAACATATAGATTAACTTAAATACATCACTACAGAAGGTTTAGGGCCCAAAGTCCAAAACTAAGACCAAATAAATCTCCAGTAGTTTGAAAATAAATAACGCAAATAGACATAATGGAACTGACAAACAGAAATTGCATGTGGTCTTTTGAAGTTATTAGACAGTACTGAATATTGTAAGAAAAATAATTTCTGTAGACAAGGTTTCAGAAACGTTCATGCTCATGTTAATGCTCAACTACACATAGATAAATGCATATTATGTCACATGCCACGGCATGTTGATAAGGGGTTCTGCAGTTTTCACATGTAATTCTGCTTGTCAGGTTGGATATTTCATGTGTAGTTAAGGTTATAAATGCATGTGTTCATTTAATGCACAGTCGCTCAAATCTGTTAACATAGGCCCGTGTATGTGTGTGTGTGTGTGCGTGTGTGTGTATGTAGGTATGCATGTACAGTTGAGCTCAAAAGTTGACATACCCCTTGCAGAATCTGCAAAAATGTAAATCATTTTACCAAAATAAGAAGGATCATTAAAATTGCATGTTATTTTTTATTTAGTACTGTCCTTAATAAACTATTTCACATAACAGTTGTTTACATAAAGTCCACAACACAAAAAATTTATAAAAATGACCCCGTTCAAAAATGTACATCCCCTTGATTCTTAATACCTGGATGATTCAAGACTATTTTTTTTGTTTTGTGATGGTTGTTCATGAGTCTCTTGTTTGTTCTGAACAGTTAAACTGAACTCTGTTCTTCAGAAAAATCCTCCAGGTCCTGCAGATTCTTCAGTTTTACAGCATCTTCTGCATATTTGAACCCTTTCCAGCAGTGACTGTATGATTTTGAGATCCATCTTTTCACACTGAGGACAACTGAGGGACTCACTCCAGAAGGAAACGCGATGCGTTAAGAGTCAGGGGTGAAAACTTTTGAACAAGAAGTTGAACAAGAAGTTGTTGTTTTTTTAATTTTGTTTAAAGAACGTATTTTTTCATTTTAGTCTGCCCTTTGGAAGCTACAAAAGATACTTACATGTTTCCCAGAAGACAAAAAAAGTACAATTTATTCTGTTCACCCAATTCAAAAAGTTTACATCCCCGACTCTTAATGCGTCGTGTTTCCTTCTGGAGCATCAGTGAATGTTTAAACCTTGTTTAATACTTGTGTCCCTCAGTTGTCCTCAGTGTGAAAAGATGGATCTCAGAATCACACAGTCACTGCTGGAAAGGGTTCAAATATGCAAAAAATGCTGGAAAACTGAAGAATCTGCAGGACCTGAAGGATTTTTCTTAAGAATGTTGGTCAGTTTAACTGCTCAGAACAAACAAGAGACTCATGAAGAACCATCGCAAAACAAAAAAACAGTCGTAGATCATCCAAGTATTAAGAATCAAGGGGATGTAAACTTTTGAACGGGGTCATTTTTATAAATTCAGCTATTTTTTTTCTTGTAGACTTTATGTAAACAACTGTTATGTGAAATAGTTTATTAAGGACAGTACTAAATAAAAAATAACATGCAATTTTCATGATCCTTATTTTTTTTTTTAAATGATTCACATTTTTCTAGATTCTGCAAGGGGTATGTAAACTTTTGAGCTCAACTGTATGTAATTATTCATTTAAGAGTAAAAACTATTGCACAGTCTCATATTTATGGAATATTTATATAAATATTATCTTAAAATATTGGTATATTGGTAATATTGATATTGGTTCATGTTAGCTCATGAATTAACTAATGTTAACAAATGAGACCTTATTGCAAAGTGTTACCAAAATATGAATGTAATATTATGATATATCAGCTCTGTATTGCCTTTGTTACAGTGTATTTATACATGTGAAATTAATTAACCTCATGTACTTACTATATAATTAGAGTTAGGGTTAGTTTTTTAATGTCAGTTGCTTGTAATTATGCATAATTTACTGTTATTAGCAAATATATGTAACATATGTAACAAGAACAATAAAGTAATAAAGTGTTATGCTTATTAAAGTAGGCATCCATAAACTTTTGCTCTGTTGTCTATGATATAAATTCAAGCCTAAGATGTTGCATTTGAAAGGTGATTGTTACTAACACTTTTTTTTATTATTATTATTATTATTATTAAATATAATGTTCAATGGCTTTTAAATGATAAAAATGCATTAATCATTTATTTGTGTCCCACGACACATTGTGAAAGCAAGTGGAACAAGTCGTTCTCATTAATTTATAAGCGTTTTTACTGTTGGTAAAAGTGCCAGATTAAATAAATCTTAAACTAGACTATGAGCACACAGAATTTCTACCAACACTGTAATGGTCATAATATAATATGTAGCATCTTTTTCACAGCAATGCCATTTTTGATTCCCCAAAAAACTTTTCAGTGAACACTTTTTTTTTTTTTTTTTTTTTTTTTTTAGTGTGAAGGACATTTTCAGAATCTAGAGAAACTTTTTCATTATGAAGAACCTTTTATGGAATAAAAAGGTTTCTATGGATGTTAGAGGTTTTTCGTGGAACCATCAATATGCCAAAGCTACATGTACAATGTAAAAATATCCAGTCTACTCAACTTTACTGCAATGCTGCAGATTTAAAACTTGCATTATTTTAATTTATTTAAGAGGTCAAGTGTGACATATCAGTCTTCTATTGGCCATGTATCTTCACATGATTTGAATTCACCGGGCAGAGTTCACCAAACTTGAACTTTGAAATGCAGCAAAATTTGCATGAGTTTGCGTTTCCTGTCTCTCACATTCCATTGCATATGAATGGAAGCAAAGTCCCTTCAAGAAAAGTCTGTTCACTCTGACGGCCATATTTGCAATGCCTCTGGGCAGCTATTTCGGGCATCCAAGACCAAGTCCTATCTCCTACAAATGGAGGAATCCTGAAATCTCAAAAACTGCTTGCCGAATTAAATAGCATAATTCAAATCGGCAATAAAATCTGACATGAACTTTCCCATAAATGTTGTTTCTTATGCTCAAATAGCGTTAAAAAAAGCTTATTTTTCACGCTAGACGGGCCAATACGCATGTGCAGTCCTAAGCGCGAGTCTCAGGTTTCTATGGGTGTGACACAATGACTTTATCAAATAGCGACTGGCTCTTTTACTTAGAAGGCGGGACGTATTCCGCCATATTGCGTCCATTCATAACTAATAGGAGATATCTTTCTATATCTATAGTCTTTGATGGAAGTCAATGGAAGGAAGAGTGTAGTGTGAGTGCTCCTTTACACTTCACTAACTTTCTTTTAGTGCTTTAGGAAACCCATCCAAAAGTGGTATTATTTGTAAGTTCATATTGGCACATTGCTTGGCACGGCATAGAAAACTATATTAGGAAAAAAAAAATATTTGTTTCAAATATATTTGTAGCTCTTTTTTCAGATTCATTCAATTCTAATCATGTAAAATAGTAGCCATATGAGCCTGCAAATCCGAGAAAAGTGGTCATTTGAGTGCTGCATCACACAGAAAGCTGTGGGTGTTTTTATTTGGCAGAGAATTGCTGTGGCAACAGGAATTGAACCGCTTGATTTGTTTGCACTATGAGGATGTTTTGGAGACTTGCAAGTCGTGTCCTGGGGTTAGAGCTTAAACCACAATGCTACAAGATTCAAAAGTCACTTATAGATAACATCAATCTACAAAATCCTACAAATCCTTTATTTTGAGCTGAATTTAAACTCAAATCCATCCCAAGCCAACACAAAAGCTGACCTCCCACCAGTGTTTCTCTTTAGTATCTAGTCTGAGTGGATTCACTCCTGGTTTTATTCTCCTCAGAGATATCTGCAGATAATGTCATCTCTCCCTGTGAACATCTCACCATAAGTGACACATCTATATCAGGATGTTGTTGTTGGCCGTGGTTCTTTCTTTAACACCAACACAGGCTCTGTGGTCGTCATCAGACTCATAGATCTCGGTGTTCGCAACACTGTCTAAACAGGATTGTCGGACAGGAAGCCCATAAGCGGTACTAAATGGGTAATGGGTAATAAAGTCTCGTGGAAGTGATACAAAATACTCAACATCCTCCAGGCAGTTTTTAACACCCTGCCTGTATTAACTCTTATGACTGTACACTCAGCAGAAGCACACTAAACCGCTGATGACACCGCTGTTATCATCCACAATAATGACAAACTCCACGCGGAAAGCAGTCAGAAGATCTGACCGCGAGGTACAAATGTGCAAATGGAGAATAAAGTTTCGGATTCTGATTACATTGGATGTGATGTACAGCAGCAAACTCGCTGTGAGATTAAGGACACGAGTTAAGCCTTGGCCTGAAGGAAGGTGTTCTTCTGTCCTAGTGGATGTGATCAATGGGGTGGGGTGGGGTGGGGTGGGGGTTGGTTGGCACAATTGAATATCAGTGAAAGTGCAATTTCGTTCATGAAATATTCATCAGCAGTATTGGAAAGAATGTTGGAAAGTGTTGGATGATTTATACTCTCAAGCAAAATGGTAATACAACTCCCAGCGTGTCTGCGGCGCCCCAGAGGAAAGTATCATTTTGGTACAAAACGAACCCTTTTCATTGATTATGCTTAAAGCTCTAGAACTTTGAAAAAGGTGGCTTATATGGAGGCAAGATATGAATTAGCTAGCTCTATGTGAAATACTTTTCCAATATTTCCCATTTGATCTCAAGCAAATCGAGAGCTTTTCATGTCTGTCTTGTCAAAACATCACAATACTTCATTCATCGAAATAGAATTGTCTTCATCAAAACTGTTTTCAGCTAAATGGAGTGACCTCCACATTTTTGGTAACAGGCAGAACGAATAAACTAATTAGAGGAGCTCAGCATGAAAAGCCTGTTGTGCTTTTGTACTCACTAGTCTGTGAAACCGCCCTCACAGTTAGTCATTGTTGCTATTGCAAAGCATAACACATCTATCAGAAGTAATGTCCACATTATAAACAAAGCACGGATGTACCTCCTAGCATTAAGATAGCCAATGAAACAAGTGGACACTAAGGAAGACACAAACATATGAACCTAGCGCAGGATACTGCAGTATAAATACCATTATTGCACAAAGCCCCGCAAGTGCCATTTCCTCCTTCACAGTAAGTCAGCTCTGCTGTCTGTCGAGGTTGAGTCACAGCTCCTTAGAGTCAAAGTAAATGAGAGCGAGCTGCACTTAAATACAAATAAGACTGATGTCCATGGACACAAGCGGTGGACTAAGGCAGTTTTATAGCACTCTGAAATGCACTGTTCAGCGTAAATGCAACACACATGCTTCTGGTCTTTAAAACGCCTATAAAAGCACATTTCAAACCAGTTGTTTTAGTAAACAATAAAAGTTATTAACTTGTACACAAAGACATATACATGCTGCTTAAAATGATGCACGCTGTACCAGGATTTGGCAAAAGTCATAATTTAAGAATTGGGTCATTTTTTTTTTTTTTTTTAATTCAAGAGTTTGAATTTGAAAAGGAATGAGATAAAGAACATTTTTTTTATTTATTTATAAAGTCAATATAGTCACATAATAATTATAAATAAATAAATATAATAATAAATATTTAACATATTTTTTTTAAGATAACTTTATAAAAATAACAATGTCTGTATGGCACTCAGAGTCAGATATGAATTAAAATGGCTCCCAAGTATGGAGTCAATATATATATATATATATATATATATATATATATATTAATGGGGGAATGAAATGTAATATTAAACATTTATTAAACAATATTAAAACTAAATATAGCAGTTATATGACGTTTTTATTAATTCATTACATTTAATTCCTTAAAAGTACACTATGTAACTTTTTTGTTAAAATTTTAAGGAGACATATCATGAAAATATGACTTTTTCCGTGTTTAAGTCCCTGGTGCATCTACCAACCCAAAAAAACGTGAAAGAGGACAACCCAGTAACTTAGTTTTGGCAAGCCTTTCTCTGCAAGCATGTGAAAAAACGAGCCACTCAGATTTCACTCCCATTGTGACGTAGGATTGTTACCGCCCCTTAATCTGCATGTTTCCACCCATGGCGCCATAATTTTGTTTTCTCAAGCAAAAACGGTGTACCAGTCCTAACGCTATGGCAAAAGTTTGAGCAAAGCATACTAACTGGTCTATCGTTGGCTGCACAGACGAGCACTGAACACTATTTAGAGTCTCGTTAGCTTGGATAGCCTGCAAGTTGACCCTGGCAAACTCGATTGCTAAAAAAGGAGTGTTTTTGTCCGAGTGATATTTTGGAAAAAAAATAATAGACCATTCACAGCATTTGATAACAATCATAAACGTTAGTCTGTTGTGTATGGCTCTGTTTGGCAAACAGGTACGCTATGTATAGTGGGCATCCATACGGGTTTTGCACAAAAGATTAACATGACGGCACACGCTAGTCGAAGAGTTGAATCAAGTCCACAGCAACTACATAAATTTATCCACTAACCATTCAGAAACGTCCAGATGCATTTTAAAAGTTGTAACTTCTTCCTGAGTCTCTCCATCAGTGTCCGACAATGTAAGGCTGAACACCGTTACAATCCTCATTTTGGCTGTGTGAGATTCTCCAGCTTTGTTGTTGTTGAACAACCAAAGCTTGAGCTGTTAAAGCTCTGCCCTTTTTTGGAAAGTGGGCAGGGAGTAGCTCATTTGCATTTAAAAGGGACAAACACAAAGAAGGTGTGTTTTTACTCACACCCAAATAGGGGCAAATTTGACAAGCTATAATAAATGATCTGTGGGGTATTTTAAACTGAAACTTCACAGAAACATTCTGGGGACACCAGAGACTTATATTACATCTTGTGAAAAGGGGCATCTTTAACAAAACTCAAATAATGAGTCATCATCAGTCTTTCTTCCAAAATGTGTTTTTGTCTTACCCTAATTCACTATAGTAAGCCTACGTGTGTATGGTGTGGGAGTGGCATAGGTTAGTTTTCATAACGAGCGAGAAAAGCTGACATGGAGCAGCTAAATCTTGATCCTTCAGGGAATCACCCGTTAAAAAAGAAAAGAAATAAAAGCTGAACAGAGGAGAGTCTGCTGGCAAAAAGAGACCGCGAAAGCGCTCGTAATAAAACAAGAATCAACATTGGATTGGCTTTTCAGAGATGGTGAGAACTGAGGGATTTGAAATGTTGTAAAAGCGACATGGAGATGGCATTTTTATTACTCAACAGATGAGTACATTTTATTTAATTAAACAGATAAATTGCCATATGTAGCTCTCTAAGAATTCATTGTAAAGCATTATCTCTTGTGAAGGGTCATTTCATTATGGTTGTTGTAGAGCTGTGCTGGAATTTATTTTCAAGGAAGTACCATGTCTATTAATGGGTATAGCTACAGTAACATCTTCAGCAAATTAGCTTGAGATCCTTTAGATCTAAGCTGGTTATATCTCTTAAGCCTAGTAGTGAATGTTTTATGAGCAGTAGGATAATCATATTCATCCGCACAGTCACGTAGAGCTAAAGCACAACCAAAACAATGTTCTTCCGCAAAACTTTTGTTTTTAACCGCTATAAGGCCAAAAGTAACAATGTACCTTTAAATTTAAATTTGTTTAAAGCAAAACTGTTTGCTTTCATTTAAATTCAATACAAGTGATTCAATTTCGATTAAATTATGAATGTAGCACAACTGTGTGGTGTATTACAATGCACACATTCAACTCTGCAGGTAGAGTTTCTGTTAAAGATGGCAAACTAAAAGCATCCCAGATCCCAGAAAGAATGATCCATGAAATTGAGTTTCTTAGTTTCCCATTATGATTGTCATTGTGCCCTTAAGTGAGGCCAAGTTGCTTTGGGAGAAATATCCCTCTAATGTCCCTTTCAAATGTCACTTTGGATAGGAAAAAATAAATAAATAACGAATAACTAACAAATCAGCATATCATTACATACATACTTAAGCATTGCTGATGCATTCATCAATATAACACATGCATTTCCATGTTCGTTTCAGAATAATCTACAGTTCATATTAAAGGTTGACAGGTTCATATTAAATTTGAGTGAATCAATACTACAAACACTGTGAAAAGAGGGCACCGGGGTGATCTATTGTAAGAAAGCCCTTGAGTGAGGAAGCTACGACAATATTTCACTGGAGCATGAGATAAGTGTTCACTCTTGGGGCCCTCTTTCACTGCGCATCAGCTAAACCGCTCCACAGATAAGCTACTTAAGTGCTATCAATGTTCAGCCTGCTCCCATTTTCTCAATGCACCATGAGATCTTCTAACAACAAAGGGCCCGATACACCCTCAATCACTGCCATAGATGCCAACAAAAACTCAGCAGAGCCTTCACTCTGGGGAGCCATCACTGTCCATCAGATGCCCTCAGCTCAGTTCATCATTACCGCCCTTCAATTTATAAACCTAATGTGCCGTATCTGCTCCTCAATGCTTATTTAGCTCCTTTCACTGCATCCCATCATACCGAGCAAATGACTGCATCACAGGTAGGGCCTTTAAAAAGGCATGCCGTAATCTGCTCCAATACCGCCAGTTATCTGAAGAGCCCATTATGGACTGAGCCATGATTGTTCTGCACGCAGGTCAGTTATCTTTGATTACATGAAGGGAGAAACCAACACCCACTCTTATTATGTCTATAATTCCAAAAAGAGTAGTAGGATTTCATGTGCCTGCTATATAAAGTTATGATAGATCTACAAATAAGACTTTTACTCAGTCACACAAATATTGCCATAGGCAAGGAGAAAACACTAGGCAGGGCGGCCGTTTGCATGGGATTCATGCGTCCCTGGGGTCTCGGTTTGAGTCGAGTTGATTTGTATGCGTGTTTGTTCTCTGAGCTCTGCAGAGGAGAATGCTGGGCTTTTTTCGCTGCTGGTTCGCATGTTGCTGAAGATCAGTAGATCCCAACGTGACGTGTCCCTGGAGGCCATGCAAAAGATACAAAAAACTCCAGAGCTTATTAAGCCAATTTCTAAATCGCCATTTCAAATCTGTATTGTACATGATTTTAGTTTTTCTTTGTTAATAATAGAAAAAGTACCTTTCGTTTTGTCTTAAAGTTATTTAAAGTCCTCCTGTAGTCAATAATATTATCCCTTAAAGCTCATCTTTGATATATTTAAAAGTTTTTTCCTTTGACAAAAAAATGTTAATGCCTTTAAATAGCTTGAAGGTAACTCTACAACCTTGTTTTATTTGCTATACGCAGATCTATGAATATGCTAATTAGCCCCGCCTCCACTCACTCGCACGAGCTCAGAGATCCACTCGGTCAACTTACTGAGGTAAAAGCTGCACAATGGTATCACTTTTCGCAACGTCAGACACATAACAGTAATTAATATGGTTAACCTTTTGCTTGACTACATTATCAAACAGCTAATAATGTGTTGCTAATGTTACACAAACCATGTTCCCACAAACCAGTCTGCCTTCTAAATATCAGCATCTTTAGAAACGCTTTGAACTCAGAACGTCAGTGGAGAAAGGCATATAGTTCATCATAACATCGTAAAATATACATCATACACCTGCTATATTGCTTAATCTACCATATTTACTATCATATTAACAGAAAAATATACCCGGATAACCTGGCTTCTCTTTAGATTCCCTTACTTCAGAGCTGTCATAGTTAATGATATGCTAAAGCCCGCCAGCACGTTGCTGTGATTGGTTACAAAGTAGTTTGTGACGTTTTCAAACCACGTTTTTGAGACTGTCTTTAGATCACTGCAGTTTTAAAGAGAAAATACTCAGCAATGGTGTTGACTTTTGTGATGAATTTGCACATGGTTTGTCTTAAAGCATATTAAAAACCCCACTTAGACATATAAACAACATAAAAAAAAAACTTGATTTGATTTTCACCACAGGGGAGTGAAAATTCGTTAGGAATTACCTTCCTATGAATTACCTTCGTTAGGAAACTAAACAAATTAAACAAGAATTAACTGAGAAAACCAAAAAGTGACATTCAGAAAGAACATCAGAAAAGGAACCTGTCATGCTTTGTTGCTCGTAATGAGGTAAATGTGCAGCGCGCCCAAAGGTTAATTAAGTCTGAGAATGACACTTTTGTTTCTTCAAAGAAGAGCTGGGCTGAGTCATGTACTATAATTACATAGGGAAATATCAAAGCCACATGCCCTTGAGCTATGCAGCGACCCTTATGACATAAGGGACAGAGACGGTATGTTGCCATCATCATTTCTGTTATGGTCTGATTACCTATAAAATGCTTTAATGCTAACAAAAAACATTTTAAAAGTAATGTAAATCACACTAAAGCAATATCACACAAGTAACATCAACAGTTCAATGGTTAAAAATATGTAAATAAGTAAGGAGAAACCAAGAAGTGTCCCAAATTCCCTTTTGTGTCTTTCTTACATTACTGATTCAGAATTGGCCTCTGTTACTCATTATATGTGAAAAAATAAGACAATTACAGATAGAATAAGCCTTAAGTTCATATTTAAATCTTTTTTTATATGATTTAATGGGTAACACTATACAATAAGGTCTCATCTGTTAACATTATTTAATGCATTAACTAACATGATGAGCAATTACAGCATTAACATTAATCAAATCAGTTCAAATCAAATTCTGATTTCAGAGGCCTCTACACAACTGGTTAGTTTTCTAACTAACTTCAACATGGTTAACATGCAACTTCATGTTTTAGTGTGTGCCTCACATTGTTTTCCTCACCTTGTTCCCGCTGCTGTAGTGTGAAGTGCTTGTTAGGCACACAAATGCTGCTGCTGTAGTCAGACACGCACGGACCAACTGGTGTCAAGAATATGCTGTGCATTCGCTTGCTAACAAAAAAACCTGTTGGACGAATCACAGACAGTTAGTGACCGATTTTGCTTTAAAAAGGGGTCCTATTATGCTTTTCTATTATGCTGAAGGGGCTGTTTACACAACATCATTTTCAACTAAAAATGGGAAACTTTTTATGCGTTTTGGCTGTTCATTTACATGACAAAGGCGTTTTGGTGGCCGGAAAACGCAAACTTTTTCAACGTTTTTGAAAACGATACCATTGTCATCTCTGTGTAAACTGCAAAAACATGAATCTGTAAAAATGGTGACGTCATGCACATGCGTAGTACGTGTTTAGTCTATCCACCTTATTTGTCAACGCGAAATTAAGATATTTCTGTGAATGTGTAAGACTTCCGATTTATTAGCCGCTATAAGGAAATAATGAGAAGAATATCAAAGTTCTGTAAACTGTAAAAAATAAGGTGGATAGTCATGCACGTTTGGTGAGAGTGTTAAGAATGCGTATGCGCAGGCGCGTAATCTTTCTTTACGATCGGTGCGTTCCAAACGGGGCTGCGTTCCACTCCAGTTTTAGACACGCACTCGCAAATGTCCCTAAGCACTTCCCCTCGGGGGAATCCCTGCCACCATTTTGAAGTGTGTTCCACTTCATGAAGTGGACGAGGGACGTTTATATGGACAGACCCTCACTCCCTCGATTTTGACCGAGTCTACTTCATATGTACACTTCAGGCAGCTCTATAACCCACAATGCAACACGACTGTGACGTCACCGCATATCGCGTTTAATTTATCCCACCACAAACAACTCTATTGTCACAATCCCTGTGCTGTGTCTTGTGTTTTGTAGGACTTTTATGTTGAAGTGTAATCTTAGTTCTCTTTTGTTTCTGTCTTCACTTCCTGTGTTTGGTTCCTGTTTTGCCTTGTACCTTGTGTGTCGCTATAGTTACCTTCATTAGTTACCATGACATCAAATCACCAACACCTGTCCCTCATCAGCCCATTGTTAACATGTCTATTTAAACATCTGTGCTTCAGTAGTTGTTTGTTGGTCGTTGCTCTCCTGCCTTCTGTAGATTACTTGTTTTGGATTATCTGTCTTTATGTTTTTGTTATTTGTCGTTTGATCGACCCATCAAACAATTAATCCAGCCACACAGTTAATGCGTCTCTGTCAAGGAGATAGATCTATTGAGGATTATGTCGAGGACTTTATTGGACTGGCACATTTAACATTTTTTGACGAGGTGTGTCTTATGACATTTTTTTCGAGGTGGGCTGTCTGATCCGCTCAGTTCCCTCATGCCATTGCATGATCTTAATTAACTTTAGAACAGTATATAGATCTGGCATTGCAACGGAGCGGCTCTGTTTTTACTGTGGGAGTCACGAAGGAGCAGCGCAATGCTTCTGCAGTATCCTCCACCTCAAAGTTTCCATTCCAGAGCCTCGTCACGTCTCAGCTAATCTTCCAGAGCTTCTTCACGTCTCAGCTGATCTTCCAGAGCCTCGTCCTGAGATGGCTGCCACGCCTGAGCCCTCAGAGATTGCAGTGCTGGCCATTATGGCCACAGCTATTTGGTGTGTGTGGGCTGCGCAGACGTCTGCTCCAGCCCATGAGCCCGCTCCAGTCCATGAGCTCCCTGTCTGCCTTGATACGACCAAGGAGGTTGTCCCTGAGTTCCCTGTCTGCCTTGATACGACCACGGAGGTTGTCCCTGAGTTCCCTGTCTGTCTAGTTACGACTAAGGAGGTCGACCCTGAGTCCCCTGTCAGCCCTGATGTGACCACAGAGGTGGTTCCTGAGTTTCCTGTCTCCACACGACCATAGAGGTTGTTCCTGAACTGTCTGCCTGCCTCAATATGACCAGGTCACTCTGGGCAATGCCTTAGAGGGCGTTCCTGAGATCCCTGCCTGTCCTGTTGCGGCCTAACTTCTCTCTGCCTTATGTTTCAGTTTTGCCCAGTCAGCTGTGTTAACTTCTAGAGCCACCTGATCCGCCATGGCGTGGGTCATCTGCTTCGCCGTGGGGGTCCTTAAGCATGTCTACACTGCAGTGGTGGTCGTCTGCGCAACCATGAAGGTCTACCAGACCGTCTGCTGCATGTCACAATCTGGGTCTTTTGTTTTGTTAAAGGACTTTTATGTTGAAATGCATTCTGAATTTCCATTGTGTCTGTTCTTTTCCTGTTTGGTTTCCATTTCTCTGTATTGTCATATTAGTCACCATGGTTACCTTCATTAGTTACAGCTGTTGTTCATTATCTACTCATTGCATTGTGTATTTAAGCTCTTGCTTTTCAGTTAGGTTTTATGGGTCGTTGTTGGTGTTCCTGTGTTTGATTGGAGGGTGCTTGGACGTTCTCTTCTGATGTTTTTGGATTTTTTTTTTTTTTTTTTTTTTTTTTTTTCCCGTGTCACTCTTTTCTGGACTATTTGCCTGCTCAAGGTTTGGAATGGATAATCTGTGACTTTGCCTTCTGTTAATAAATTGTGTGTATTTGGATTCGCCCTCCTCTTTATATATCTGTTACATCTATGATATTATTATTTTTTTAAATATTTAAAACACATATAGATACATATACATATAGAATGCTGCATTAAACAATTTTGTGAAGGGAGAAAATAATCTTCCGCTCCATTGCGGATTCTAAGTGATCAAGGGCTCCAGTTCAGCCCACTACAAAGGTTCCGCCAGTAGTGGGCACTCATTCAACATAAGCAATGTACATCCGAGTCAACGAGACTGAGGGAAGTTAGAGAGGGAAGGGCGTTTAAAAAAACGAACTGGAACGCAGCTCGGAGCAAACACTTCGGAGTGAAAACAATCATAGCCTCCATTTTTAAGGGTCATTCCAAACCGAAGTGCCCAAAACTGGCCACTTCAAATGGCCATTGGGAATGAAGGATTTCAAAGGGTACAACTGATGAACACTTCGGGGCCCCGAGATCCTTTGCACAGGGAAGCTGTTTGACGTCACAGAGGCTCAGAGTTTGATTTTACCTACTAATTTTTATAGGAACCTGTACTCCCCTGATTTTCAGGCAAACCAAAGTAAGTCATACCTACAACAGATTAAGAAATATATACATCAAATAAGTGATGAATTTAAGTTATCATGTGAGGCTCCTGTTTCCTTAAATGAAATTAGAGATGCAATGAAATCAATAAAAAAAGGGGAAGTCGCCTGGCTCCGATGGTCTTACTTTAGAATTCTTCATACAGTTTTGGGAATTTTTTTGAACAACCTTTTTTCTTAATGCTTCAAGAATGTACAAATAATGGAACAGTGACTCCTACTATTAAACAAGGAGTGATATCTCTCATTCCCAAACCAGACAAAGATGTAACTATAATTGATAATTGGCGCCCTATCACTTTGATTATAAATTAATCGCTTCCATATTCGCCAAGAGATTAAAACTAAATTTACATCACATCATTAATGAAACACAGGCTGGATTATGAAAGGTCGTCATATTAGTTGTAATACTCGACTCGTTCTGGATCTTATTGATTATAGAGATGAAATCAAGTCTGATGCAATTATTTTATTCCTCGATTTTTATAAGGTCTTCGACACTGTAAAGCACCAGTTCCTTCTAAACTCTTTAGAGGCTTTTGGATTTCGCTCAAAATTTATAAATATTGTTCAAATGTTGTACAACGAAATAGATAGTTGTTTAATTTTAAATTCACGTACATCACCATGGTTTCCTATTCTTCGCGGAATACGTCAAGGTTGTCTTTTGAGCCCCTTTTTGTTTTTATTTGTTGTAGAAACATTATCCATATATATATTGCACAATAATAACTTAGCTGGCCTTAATATCTTAAACAGAGAGATTCGAATCTCACAATTAGCAGATTATACTACTTTATTCTTGAAGGATAAAGAGCAAGTTTCTCCAGTCTTAACTACAATTAATGCCTTCTTTAACGCTAAGTGTGAAATTATTTTATTTGACATTGTAGAAACTGAAATTGAAAATATACCAATTCAAAATTAAGTGAAATATTTGATTAAATATTTTTTGATAAAATGCAATTACTCCATTGGTAAATTACCTGTTAAACTGGCCAGATTTCATCAACAAGCTTTGTTAGCCTGGAAACTGGTTTACAACCAATACTTTACCCTCCACAAAACCATCTTATGTAATAATTTGGATATTAAAATTAGAAATAGATCAGTCTTTTTTGATAAATGGTTTAATAAAAGAATAGTTTTAGTTGCTGATCTATTCAACTCTAATTGTGATTTGTTATCTTATGATGAATATCCATCAATGTCCCGTTCCGTTTAAAGAATTTAACTCTGTTATAAAGGCAATTCCTGATTAATTAATATGTCTGATGAAAGCTTCCCTTACCCATGAGTCATGCTCAAAACAACTTTCACAGTTATGTTTGGGAGGTGTTTTGCTTTTAAGTAAAGAATGTAATAATACATTTATTCGTCAACTTTCTCAATCTCGAAACTCAATTTCTCCAAAAGGGAAAATTTTTTTGGGTTCTAAAATAGATAACATTCAATGGAGAAAACATGGTTATTACCATATAAATACTTTATACCCAGTGAAAGAAGTGCATTTTAAAATTTTGCATAATATATACCCTTGTAATGCTTTTGTGTCGAAACTTTGTGATGTAGCGGATATATGCACTTTCTGTAAAAAAGAAAGAGAAGATATTTGCCATTTTCTCATGTAATGTTTCATCGCTTTTCTGGAAAGATTTGAGCTCCTGTTGTTTTTCTAAAGTTAACATGAACTGTAATTTACACATTAAGGATGTTGTTTGCTTTTTTGAAAACCAAAACAAATCTTTAGAATCTACTGTTAACTTTCTTATCCTTGTGGCCAAATTCTATTTTCACAGACAAAGGTTTCTTAAGAAAATACCCACTTTTATAGATTTGAAGTAGAACATTTAACCAATTCACTAAGAGTAATTAGCAAAAAAAGGTATTTCTCTTTTGAAGAGATATGATGAGATCTTTCATGTACCGTGATTAATAACTTTTTTTAAATACTTTTTTCGTCCTGTTCCTGCCTTTCTTTATGTTCTTAAAAAAAAAGTTGTATTTCAATAATGTCATCTTTGAATTGGAGAACGGAGAATGCAGGCGAGTAAATGAACAGGCACTCTGGAACAGTCACTTAGCTGGAGTATTAACAGATGATTGTCTCTTTGCAAGTGAAGGATCCACGAGGAACGGAGAGTAGACGAAGGAAGACGGATGGAAGAGGATAGGGAATGCTCAGGAAAGTCCAGGTACGTTAGACGAGACCAGACACTGAAGTGCAGTGAGTGAGAGTCTTTATAGTGTGTCTGATGAGGTGCAGGTGCGGGTGATTAGAATTCAGGAGACTGTGAACGAGTGGGTGGAGCGTGTAGATCTGGTGATGATGTGTTGGTGTTGGTGGGTGCTGGCTGTGACTCCATGACAGTACCCCCCCCTCCACGGGCGGCTCTTGAAGACCGGAAAGGGCGACAATGACAGGGGAGCAGGGTGGTCCGGATGTTCAGTGTGGAATTGAGTAAAGAGTGTGGGGTCGAGGATATCTTGTCGGTTGACCCAGGAACGTTCCTCTGGGCCATAGTCCTCCCAGTCGACGAGGTATTCCAGTCGGGGTCGCAAGTCGAGGATGGCCCGCACCCAGTAGATGGCCTCTTCATCAGAGATGTCGGGAGGAGGAGATACCGCATCGTCACCAGAATCTGTGGAAGGAGGAGACAAGGGTTCAGTGTGGGGTTTTAACAAGGAAACATGGAAGGATGGTGAGATGCGATACTGTGCCGGTAGGTTGAGACGATAGGTGACCTCTTTGAGCTGCCTCTGTATGGTGAATGGACCTATGTACTGGGGACTCAGTTTGCAGCAGGGCAGTCGGAGACGGATGTCCCGTGTCGAGAGCCACACTTTCTGGCCAGGATGGTAACAAGGAGTCGGTGCCCCTTCTGGAGTCTGCATGTCTCTTGTGTCTCCGTACTGCCTGCTGGAGATGGACATGAGCTAAGTCCCAAACTCTCTCGCTCTGCTGGAACCAGTGGTTGACAGCTGGAACCTCGGAGGGCCCACCCGACCAGTGGAAGAGAGGTGGTTGGTAGCCCAGGATGCACTGGAACGGGGTGGGCCCTATGGTGGTCTGCCGGAGGGAGTTTTGGGCATATTCCGCCCAGGGTAGAAATTGGCTCCAGCTGTCCTGGTTCCGGTGGCAATACAACCTCAGGTATCTCCCTATTTCCTGGATCTTGTGCTCAGTCTGGCCGTTGGTCTGTGGATGGTATCTCGATGATAGGCTTACGTACACTCCTAGGAGCTTGAAGAAGGCTTGCCACACTCGGGTAATAAACTGAGGTCCGCGGTCAGAGACGATGTCTTCTGGGATGCCAAAATCAAGTCAAGTCAAGTCACCATTATTTATATAGCGCTTTTTACAATGTAGATTGTGTCAAAGCAGCTTTACAGTGATAACTGGTACATTATTTTGGCTGCACAGCAGCTCGTAAGGAATAGTGTCAATGCAGGCAGATCAAAGCACTGTTGAATATCAAATGTCAATTGTCAAGTGTCCCCAACTAAGCAAGCCAAAGGCGACAGCGGCAAGGAACCCAAACTCCAACAGGTGACATCAGGTGGCAAACAGGTGTTAAAATGGAGAAAAAACCTTGGGAGAAACCAGGCTTAGTCGGGGGGCCAGTTCTCCTCTGGCGAACAGTGCTTTGTTACGACTCAGGTTGATATCATAAGTCAGATATGATCGCAACATTCAAAGTGTTTAATTCAGTTCCATCCATTTGAGGATCGTATTCATCACACCGGTATGGACGGTTGTTGAGGAGATGCGCCACTGGTTTTCATGTTGATGAGGCCTTCACAGTGGATGATCTAGTTGACTCAATCTCTGCTGATACTTCAGGGCTGTGTTGTGGTTGTGTCATGGTGCAGGTCCTCGATCTCACCCGGATACGGCCCGGATCCGGCTGACTACAGTAAACCTCGGGATAAACAGAAAGACTAATATTAGCGTAGATGCCATTCTTCTTCTGATGTAACGAGTACATCTGGTGTTATTGGAAGTGTTCCTGGTTCCGGCTGACCTAATTTATGCAGCCTAATAATCCTTTAACGGATTTGAAAAAATAAATTGATAATGTGTTATGTGTATGCCAGGTTAAAGAGATGTGTTTTTAGTTTAGATTTAAACTGACAGAGTGTGTCTGCTTCCCGAACAATGCTAGGAAGATTGTTCCAGAGTTTAGGTGCCAAATAGGAGAAGGATCTACCACCTGCAGTTGATTTTGATATTCTAGGTATTATTAGCTGGCCTGAATTCTGAGATCGTAATAGACGTGATGAAAGACGTTGTTGAACAAGGCTTCGGCAGCTTCAAATGCCGTGGGAAGACTCTTGAGGGGTGTGAGCTGACAGGCCTTGGAAAAACGATCCACTATTACCAGCACACAGGTGTAATTGTTTGATGACGGCAGGTCTGTCATGAAATCTATTCCCAGGTGAGACCAAGGTCTGCGCGGAATCGGCAAGGGGACCAGCTTGTCCTTGGGAAGTCTCCTAGGAGTGTTGGCAATGGCACATATCTGGATATCTGGATCGGGCTGGTGCAAACGTGATAAGGCGTCCGCCTTACAATTCTTGTTTCCAGGGGGATAGGAGAACGTGAAGTTGAATCTGGTCCAGCGGGCCTGGCGAGGGTTCAGTCTCTTCGCCTCTCGGAGGTACTCAAGGTTTTGTTGATCCGTTATAACCTCGAACTGATGGTTGGCTCCCTCCAGCCATGGTCTCCATTCCTCCAGTGCTAACTTAATGGCGAGGAGTTCTGTTTCCATTGTCGTAGTTTTGCTCCGCCAGGGATAGCTTTTTGGAGTAGAAGGCACATGGATGGATTTGTGGAAGATTACCCTGCCACTGTGACAACACCGGTAGATGAGGCATCGACTTCAACAACGAGAGGGAGGTCAGGATCTGGGTGTACCAGAATCGGAGCGGTGAGGAAGGCTTCTTGGAGCTGGTGGAAGGCTTCTTGGGCAGATGGAGTCCAGGACAGAGATTTGGGCTGGCCTTTGAATATCGATGTGAGGGGTGCACTGAGAAGACAGTAATTGTGGATGAAGCGACGATAGAAATTTGCAAATCCCAGGAAACGTTGTAACTCCTTCACAGTAGTGGGTAATGGCCAGTTGCGAATGGTTTCCACCTTCCTACGGTACATCTGGATGCCATGTTGGTCGATGATGTAGCCCAGGAAATGTACAGAGGTGGTGTGGAACTTGTACTTCTGCAGCTTGAGGTACAGATGGTGTTGATGTAGCTTCTCAAGGACCTGGGAGACGGTTCCGGGAGTAGATGAGGATGTCATCTATGTAGACTATTACGAACTGGTGAAGGAACACCTCATTCATATAGCTTTGGAACATGGAGGGAGAGCTGAACAGTCCATAGCATGTCCTGGTATTCGTAGTGTCCAGACGGTGTGATGAAGGCAGTCTTCCACTCATCCCCTTGGCGTATACGAATGAGGTTATATGTACTCCGCAGGTCCAGCTTGGAGAAGATGCTAGCTCCCCGCAGCTGCTCCAGAGCCGCCAGGACCAGAGGAAGGGAATAACTGTATTTCACAGTCTGGGAGTTCAGATGACGGTAGTCAATGCATGGCTTCAAGCATCCATCCTTCTTGGCCACAAAGAAAAAGCTTGAAGCGGCAGAGTATGTCGATGGTCGGATGAAGCGTTGTTTCAAGGCCTCCTGAATGTCCTTCTGCTCCGAGATGGACAATGGGTAAGCCCTACCCTTGGATAGAGTAGCCCCAGGCAGCAGGTCAATGGCGCAGTCCCATGTCCGATGAGGTGGTAATTGGGTAGCCAGTGCGCTTGCTGAACACATCCTGGAATGCCCGGTATTCAGGAGGAATCTCTACTTGATGGCTTGTTTCAGGACTTTCGATGAGGGTGGAGAGGATAGGAAGGGTGTTGGAGTTAGAGGAGGAAGATTGGAGATTTGAAGAAGACTTTCCGATAGGAGATAAACAGTTCTCGAAACACGTATCACTCCACTTGAGGATCTCACCCGTGTTCCACTAGATGGCTAAGATGGTGGCTGTTATGGGGGTGTTGAATTCCCATAGGGGCTGAGTCCACTGTAGCGCTCGACCAGAGAGCAGGGAGATTACGAATGCCACCCGGGGCGAGCTCGGAGGAGAAGAGTTGAGACTGGGCTCCGCCACACCGGAGAATGTCAAGTTCGGGCCATGGGAGGGACAGAGGCAGCGGAAGAAGAAGCAGCGGGTGCAGGGTGAAGGAGTGCTTGACGAATGGCGTGCACAAGATCCGCTAAGACTGTGGGTGAAGTGCTTGTAGATGGAGGTTGGAGTGAGGATCGTACTGCGTCAACCAGGATGGCAAAGGGGTCCGGAGTACATTCCCCGCCAGAGGCTGAGGTGCTCTGCATGAGGTCTGGCCTTCTGTCAGGACACAGACGGAGGCAGACAGGTAAGTGATTAACAGGTTGTTGAGACAGAGGCACGGACAGTGAGAGTCTTTATAGTGTGTCTGATGAGGTGCAGGTGTGGGTGATTAGAATTCAGGAGACTGTGAACGAGTGGGTGGAGCGTGTAGATCTGGTGATGATGTGTTGGTGGGTGCTGGCTGTGACTCCGTGACGTATATTATTTTCCTATACTGCTGTAATATTTATACGAGTTAGATTTGATACATTATTATGGTTAAAGGTGCAATACGTAAGAATTTTGCAGTAAAATTTCCAAAAACCACTAGGCCACTATTTTGTTCTCTTGAGTACTTACAATATCCCAAATGTTTCCAACTATTTGTAAATTGTGAGAAAATTGCTTCGGGACGTGTGAGTAGTCGCCTGTCAATTGCGCCATATCCGCATTACCCTCGATTTCCGGTTTTATTTTGTAGAAACCATGGAAACACCAAAAATGCTTTAATATATTACATGTTTTAATAGACAAGGGAACAACTGTTTGGTTACATTTATAGACAGAAAACTAATTGTTGTTATATAGCTCAACACATTTAGTCTTATTGTTTTTTGCGAGTACCATGCTTTACCATGCCTCAGAAAAAAACACTTTTGTCAAGTAGCTAACATAGCATAATCAGATTCAGCTTTATTTTTAGTAACAGTAATACAGAATTTTCTCCATCATACAATACGTTTTAAAATTATTTGTATGACATTTATCAACACAAGCCATCCAGCATTTAATATGATATTCTAAAATTGATCTAGCCTACTGCAGTGTGCAACAAGTGTCTCACAGCAGCCGCCGAGCGAACGCACAGAGGAACGTTTTAACATAATTTTCAACACACTCAAATGTATATAATATGATAAACAGAGCTGCGTTACCTCATACTCATGACCGGAAAAGCGGAAGTAGTGCCGGCGACTAATAAAAGTTCCGCTGCTCGTGAGGTGTGTGTTGCACAATCGCTCCAGCGGCCTCGTTCAGCTCCCACAACACTCGGTCCTGCCCTGCTTCATACTACAGTAATGTTAATAATCGCATCCATGAACATGATTTCTTCCCGAGTCCTATCCCAGTTCTTTTCCACCGGCCCCTGAGGTAAAGACCACATGTCCCAAGATTCCACGCTTAAACTTGCCTTCATCAAGCTACACCTTTGTTTTGAATAGGCCTCTAGCGGACAGAAAATCTTACATATTGCACATGACATTGTACTTCAACAAAAATACGAGCTACCTTTAACAAGACGTAGCTGTTCCCATTTTGTTGGGACAATCTGTTGTTTATGGATCACAACTTGTAAGTATGTCTTATTATTTGTAGTTGTGTTTTCTATTAACAGTTCTAATTAGTTTTATGCAGTTCCTATGATGTAAACAAAAAGCTTTGCCTCAGTTAGCCTGTTAACTAACATTGTAGTATTGATGTAGTGGAAAAAAAACAGCATATGCTGGTAAGGTAGGTTTTGAAGCTGGGATGCTGGTTTGAGCTGGTCCTATGCTGGTCCATGCTGGTCAAATGACCAGCGTAGGACCATCATAAGATCAGCATGGACCAGCATAGGACCAGCATAAACCAGGTCAAACCAGCATCCCAGCATCAAAACCTCCCTTACCAGCATATGCTGTATTTTTTTCAACAGGGTTTCCTGTAGCTTTTGAAAGCTCTTGCTTTTGTAAGACTGTTCACCACCCCTTAGGAAAGTTATCTATGGTTTTGTGATAGATTACTGTTTGTATTAACATAGTTTTCTGACAAATATGATTAAATGGTGGATAACATTGTTTCTTTAATCTATAAGTAAATTACACACAAAAAACACTGAAATGTCCTGTGAAGTCCATGCTTAAAATCCGTTCTGCACGATCCTCTTGTTCGTTAACATTGTCAGGGTCTGAATCGTGCTCAAATTGGTTTGAAATTGGTACCATCCTTAACAGAACAGAACTTGCTGTTATGAAGGGGAGTGACATTTCCTGAACATGCGCTAAGAAGTGCCAATCACAACACACTGGGCCAGCTAACCAATCACAGCACATTTCGTATTTTGGAAAAAGGCTTTATCGAAACAGGAACTAAATGGCGTGTTAGAGACAGACTAGGGAGAGAGGAGCTGTAATAATGTAAAATATGTGAAATGAAGGTTTATGCCTGGGCAAAATGCATTTATATTAGAAAAGCTTTCCAGTGCTGGAGAGAGCTAAGCGGGAAGGCCTGAAAACAGGAGCTGAATCGGCAAGCTGTGAAACAAGCTGTGAAACATATGGAACATATGAACATATATGGATTTCTGCTTCACTTCAATATTTCATCAAACTACGGTGCATTTGGGTAATTGATGCAAGGCCATTAATAAGCGAGCAGGGTAGGGGTTGTAAGCACAGCTGGACACTTCAGATGAACATCCCTCGCTGAGACTCCCGTTATAAAGTTAGATGCGATTCAGAACACAAGAGTTAAAAATCAAAAAGGAGTTAGAGGAATGTGTGACTGTAGAGTGCTGGAGTAAAATGAAAGCAGCATCCTCTGAGGAACACAAATGTGTACTAGATACGTCCATCTGACATCTGGAGTAGGGATGTGTGACATTACATTATTACATATTAATCTCTCTGCTAAATACTTTACATTGTGTGAGTATGAAAGTTGTTTTGCGTCATAAAATGCAACACAGGAATTAGATTGCAGGTTTAAGGTTCAGAACACTCTCGTTGTGTTCTAAAAGGTCTGCTGGTTCCACTGTTGTATGATGTCTTCTTGTAAAAAAAAAAAAGTCCCAAGAGTGACTGTAAATACTGAGTGCAGAAAATAAAAATATCTTTTTACATGCAGCTTACAGCATTTTTAAAGTAAAATCACATTTAAAATCCTTAATTTCGATCTGAAATATAAAAAGAAGTGTAAAAAAATAAAGTAATAGCATTAATGAGCATGCTTAATTATATAATTCTTATATATATATATATATTAAATAAATGTTTTAACGCATTTAACGCACCTACCCCGCCCCAGACCTTTGTAGGTCATCAAACATTTCATACAGATGATTGATGACGACAACAACTCACTACGCGATGGAGCCTATAGAATGCAGTTAGAATGTCCCTAAAATTAAAGATATGGGGCAAAAATGCCCCTCTATGAGTTTGTCTCATATTTAGATAATATGAGTTAAGCAATATCACACGAATAACAGAGTGCAATACTACACGAGTGCTGTTTTTGTCCCAAATGTGATAGCCTACTGATTTAATACAACAGTTCAGTAAATAAGAAGTTAATATTGTGTTATTTTAGATACAATATTGTATATTTTGTTCAGTTTTGCTGATGAAACTATAAAGACAAAGCAGAACTGTTCGTTTCATGCACAGCAGTGTTTCATTTCTGAATCCGTGTTTTGAACGAACTGAGTAAACAAATGATTCAGCGGACCATTCATAAAAGACTTGCTGGACTTGAAGCAGCGCTACACAGACCGATCGGTGTATGACATCGAAGTACAGCGAGAGTGATTAAAAAGCAAACAGAGCCATATGATCTCTATTTTGATATCATACACGATCATTCTGTATAACGCCGCTTCAAGTCCAACAAGCCTGAAAAGCTCTATTTACTTTTGAATGAATCAGCCGTTTAATTGAATCGAATGAATGAATGAACAACTTAATCATTAAGACATTTACCACCACCTACTGGCAGTTTTAGTTTCTTATTTAGAGTCTAATTTTATTTAAAAATTAATTTCATGTTTCCATATTAATTAAAGGAAATAATAAAGGTATAGTTTACCCAAAAATGAAATTTTAGTCATCATTTACTCAACCTCATGGTCCAAAAGGTAATGTGTAATAAATTATCTTCTTTCTGAAGCTACTTTTTGTAATGTCTATTTGATGTTTTACGCAATAATGACTTTTAAAATGATCTTTTGGGGGTAATTTCTAAGACAAAATTGATGTAATTACACACATCATGTAATTTAATCAGATTAAAATTTTTCTAATCACTTGACAGCCCTATATATATATATATATATATATATATATATATATATATATACTTACTACTAAATATATAATTACTACTACGATATTACTACTTTGCCATAGTCTAACACTCATGTGAAGTTAATCCAAAAAAGCAAATAATTTAATAACACTGTTAACTGTAATCTTTAGCAAATCTCAAAATGAATATCCATTTTTCATACAAGGCTTAAATTCACCAATTATAGCAATTAAAATGATTTATTTTAATTTATTTTAATTTATTAATTATATTAAAATATTTATATATATTTAAATTTATATATAAATATTACTTTATACATAGTATAGAACTATTCCTTTAAGTATGCAGAAAATACGGAACTGGGTTGTTTATGGTCCTTCTGTGCGTTAAAAAATACAGTATCATAGATAATACGGGTTTCAGATATTTCAAGCTTAGTGAAGCACACTAAGCTTCAGTGCACTATATGTTACATAGTGCAGGTCTGAGCCATCTGTCCCAGTTAATTGAATCTAAAGGATCTCAGATGTATCCAACAAACTTGTCTGGACAATTTCTATTATTGAACAATGTTATACAACATGTCTGGATTTTTATATAGATCAAATGATTAAATCATGACAAGTACGTTTTTATTTCATTTCTCCTACTTTGAAAGCTTTAGCTCATCATGATTTTGGCAGGCAATTCGATGACAAATCCTCTAGCATAAGGCATAATTTTTCCCGAGAATGATCTGATATTGAAGACAACAGCGACCCGTTTGGGGAATATCAAACTCCCTTCTCTTGTTTTACATTCATGACTATGTTTCCCCTTTATCTGACATAATTCTACTCATTGTATTTTCTGTCTTTTCAGTTTCTCCTTCACTGGTGATTTTGATAATCACATGGTGATTTCTCCAGGACATTAATTGACTTGCAGCAGCTAATTAAATGTAGGTTGTAAGGTTGCGATAGCTGTGTAATGACAGGGGAATGTGAAGAAGACACTGAAAATTTCTATGCTAAAATTAGATCAGATTAGATGTTTAACACAGTCTAAAGGGAAATCTCTTTTAAAGTATTGTGATCAACAGATGGTGACATTGAGGGAGCAAACACATTACAACCTTGTGTGTGTAGTCCTTGACATGGGTTTCACAGTCTAGTGAACGTATTTGTTTCAACAGTGTTCGTGGATTTGGTGCGTCTCACAGTCTACAGATGTTCCTTAGAGTCATTCTATGAGTCGAATAACTGCCTTTTACTTCCATGCTTCAACTCAGCTATAGCTCATTGTAGTTTTGGTGAATTGGCAACTAATTTGTATGAATCCATATAGTTTTCCAGAATGTTTTTCCATCTGTATGTTTTCAAACCTTATGTCTTGTGACGGTTACGCTCTTACACCCTGTCCTAATCAGACGCGATGCGATAAGATTCCGGCGACAAACTTGTCTGTCTTGTCAAGCACTCGCAAAGAAATACACTAAACAAAATTATAAACGCAACACTTTTGTTTTTGCCCCCATTTTTCATGAGCTGAACTCATAGATCTAAGACTTTTTCTATGTGCACAAAAGGCCTATTTCTCTCAAATATCGTCCACAAAAATTATGTCTAAATCTGTGTTAGTGAGCACTTCTCCTTTGCCGAGATAACCCATCCACCTCACAGGTGTGGCATATCAAGATGCTGATTAGACAGCATGATTATTGCACAGGTGTGCCTTAGGCTGGGCACAATAAAAGGCCACTCTAAAATGTGCAGTTTTACTGTATTGGGGGGGTCCATGGGGGTCCGAAAACCAGTCAGTATCTGGTGTGACCACCATTTGTTTCACGCAGTGCAACACATCTCCTTCGCATAGAGCTGATCAGGTTGTTGATTGTGGCCTGTGGAATGTTGGTCTACTCCACTTCAATGGCTGTGCAAAGTTGCTGGATATTGGCAGGAACTGGAACACGCTGTCGTATATGCAGATGAGCTTCCCTGAGATGGTTTTTGACAGTTTGTGCAGAAATTCTTTGGTTATGCAAACCAAATGTTGCAGCAGCTGTCTGGGTGGCTGGTCTCAGACGATCTTGGAGGTGAAGATGCTGGATGGGGAGGTCCTGGGCTGGTGTGGTTACACGTGGTCTGCGGTTGTAAGGCTGGCTGGATGCACTGCCAAATTCTCTGAAACGCCTTTGGAGACGGCTTATGGTAGAGAAATGAACATTCAATTCACAGGCAACAGCTCTGGTGGACATTCTTGCAGTCAGCATGCCAATTGCACGCTCCCTCAAAACTTGCAACATCTGTGGCATTGTGCTGTGTGATAAAACTGAAAATTTAGAGTGGCCTTTTATTGTGGCCAGCCTAAGGCACACCTGTGCAATAATCATGCTGTCTAATCAGCATCTTGATATGGATATGGATTATCTCGGCACCTGTGAGGTGGATGGATTATCTCGGCAAAGGAGAAGTACTCACTAACACAGATTTAGACAGATTTGTGAACAATATTTGAGAGAAATAGGCCTTTTGTGTACATAGAAAAAGTCATAGATCTTTGAGTTCAGCTCATGAAAAATGGGGGCAAAAACAAAAGTGTTGCGTTTATAATTTTGTTCAGTGTAGATAAGTAGCCTACATAATCAAATTCATGAATATTACACCATTTTAACATTATTAAAAATACAAGCTGAGTAACTGAAACAATCTTTGTCTGTTCACAATGAGTTAAGAGTTTGAACGTTCTTGTTTCTATTCATTTATTGTGAAGATCTGAGGTGAATTGTCCATTGTTGCTTTCAGTACGGCTATAAAAGACTCACAAAATTATAACAAATTAGCTCAAAATAAATAATCATAACTAATTATAATTAATTATAAATATTTGGATCAGTTAATAAAATTAATATAACAATCAATTAACCTGTTTGGCCAATGAACATTCAGTGTTAATTGTTTATTAATTCTAAGAAATGTTCATTTCCAGGTTATGGGAAATAACAATCTTATTGTACAGTATTATTCAGAGCATGTAGTCAAAATCGGCAAGATTAGGGACTCCAGTATGAGAGCATATAACACAGACAACTGTACGTGTGACATGAACAAGACTTTATTTATAGACTAAACACTTAAACTACTCTAACATTCACACACATACGTGCATACAGTTTACCAAGGGAAAGAGAGAGCTGAAGCAGAATACAGGAAAGCAAGAAGTTACAGCATTGTTTGAAATTCAGCAGATCAACAGCCTTGAGCAAACCATAAGTTTAGTTTTAACAGGCCCTTCTTTAAAAGGGGTAATGATACTTAATGTATCACATAATGAGACTAAGTTTCATACTTGCATGTCTCGCCCATTTGAATTAAAGCTGTCCTGATGCAATTTGTGGAGGCTTCCGTTGAACCTTTGCTGATATTGACTTGATGAAAGAACCAGTTGGATTCAGAGGATCTTTGGTGAATGGAAGGTCTAGGCCAAAGCCTGGCACAAGCATGGGGTTCCCTAGAAGCTTCTAGAACAGCATCATCTTCTCATCAGCGTTTTTCAGTAAAGGAAAAGAGAGAGTTTGATCTTGTGATCGGTGATTTTAAAGGGTGAAGATGTCACACCCTCTTGAGGTGACTGAGCCAATAAGGAGTTTTCTCCTCGGAAGGAAACTTTTACGAGTCTTTGTTCTGTAGCAAGATAATAGCATAAGACATTGAATTGGATGTTTGAGAGAAGAACCTATTAGATTCTTATAATACTAATGTGTCACAGAGTTAGTAACATGTAACATAAATTACCAAATAGCCTACAGTTTCTGAAATTGTATACTCTTTTGAGTGTAGGTACTTTTTGCGAGCACTAAAAAAGTAAGTTTTATATAGAAAGAATTTGTGATGTAATCTGGACGTACTACATTCACCATGTTGTCATTATATTGTAACCTACCAGCGTCAGTTGTGTCACTTCACTGCTATTCCCAAATCCTCTCCCGTGGCCTCATGGGATAGTAAAGTGTCCATCGAATCAGAATCTCGCTGGAAGTAGGAGGTCATCTGGTACTTTTGCCTACTCTTTTATGAGTAGGCTACCGTGAATTCGGACATACTTCTTTTGTCACATAATGTTTTTTGCCTACTATATAGTAGGGAAGTATTTTGGACACAGCCAATGACTCCTTCACAAAGACACCTTTTTCATTCCTGAACGAATCAGATTTTGAATGAATCTTTTGAGTGAATGATTCAAATGATTCACTATTAAAGACAGTCACTTGTCGCCACCTACTGGCGTACTAATGTAACCTACAAAAAGAGTCACTGAAGAGTCACCACAATTAATATACAGTCTGTCCAGAACACACAAATACACACAACTGAAGTGATACAAACCATGAAAAATCCCAGTGCTCTAATCTAGACTGTATGTTTGTGTGGATGAGACTCATATAAAGTATGTGCACATAGCGCATAGACTCCTTTTTAGAGGTAGATATCTGTCTCATCCAATCAAAACATTATCAAATTAAATGCAGTTATAAAATAAATGTTTTTTTCTAACTGCTGACCGTACATACGAAAAAAAGATCAAGAAACACTAACCTGAATGCCAGACCATTTACTTCAATAAATAAAGAAATCAAATATTCAAAAGTATCACTGAAATTGAGCACAACTTGCAAGTGCTCATTCCTTTTTATAAGTCACCAGTTTACAAGGATGTGAGTGGGTGTATTTTGATTAATGAAAATATCAATGTAATTAGCCATAGAAGGTGTGATATCATTAGTAGCCACATCAGTAATTTTATCATTGTCTCCATATCAACAGCTGAGGTGACGCGCTTGAGCAAAAACATATTACAAGAACATGGAACATTTTTGTTTCTTTACCATATAGATGCCTTTGCAGTAATTAACATCTTCCTAACTGAATTTTGCAGGAAAGTAGAGAATGTAGAAAGTCAAACAGCTCTTGCAAGGATTATTATACAGTTGCTGCACAAGTAAAATTATGTACTGTACATTTCTTCAATCATATTTTGAATTTAAAAAAATGTAAGAAGGACATACTTTTTTTTTTTTTTTCCCTGTATGGGAAAAGTAATCTCAGGTCTGCAAACGGCACAATCATGTATCATGCTAAATTCTCATGATATTTTTCATAATTCCCAAAACTATATTGAGAATTCAGCAGCAATCTATGTTACTATGCAATAAAGTGAAAAGAAGTAGAGAAAATCAGGCGTTTAAAGCTGTTTTCAGATGCCAAGCCTGACCAGATGTTTTCTACAGAGTACTAATGTCAGTCAGAATTGAAGCTTGTATGAGAAATTAAGAGAAATTGTGCAGGTAAGAAGTGTTTAGTGGCAGATGATACTTTACCTAAATGGAACATGCTAGGCATATGGATTAAAAAAAAAAAAAAAGCTGCTGTGACAGGGAAAAATGTTACTCATGGAACTGCAGATGGAGGCTTAGAGTACTCTACACTAAGAAGGCTTAGTCAAACAGATCATGGATTTAACTTGGAGATTTTTAATACATATGAAAATAGACTGAGATTTCTTTCCAGAGTGAGATGTGAGATTTCACACACTATCCACTTAAATTGGAAAACTTAATGTGATGAAATGTAATTTTACTTGCTAATTGAACATCTAAATTTTAAATTAGAAAAAAAAAAAAAGCTACCTTTCAGCCAAAGGTCCACCATTTTGGAGGAAAAAATATTCAGAAGGTGACTGTGGCAAGCAGGGTGGGGCTGAGAGCTGTGGGAACGGAGCAAGGCCGGTGGCGCAATTGCTAATGAGGGTCACCTGCGTGCCACACTGGCCTTGAGCAATATGGAGGAGCTCCAGGAGGATAAAAGAAGGAGTGACAACAGTGAAGGACGAGAGAGGACCAGGCCTGGACTATTTATGTTGTTGTTTTATTATGTTTTTATGCAGTAGTCGTCCGTGAGGGGCTGCCGCTTTACTTTCATTTTCGTTATTTGCCTTTAACTTTGTTACAGTGATCATTTAGTTTTGTTGTAATTGTTACTTCATAATCATAAAGCCAGGGTCGTCAACCAGGGGTCTGCAGAGCTGCTGCGTGGAGTTTTATTATAAAGTCTAATCTCATTGTTTATAAAAGGTATTGTTGTATAAAAGATATGTTGTGCATTAATGATCTGTTGAGCAAGGGATAGTTCACCCAAAAAGTATCTAATGATTTACTCACCATCAAGCCATCCTAGGTGTATATGACTATCTTCTTTCAGACGAACACAATCAGAGATATATTTAAAAATATCTTTAGTCCTCCAAGTTTTATAATGGTTGTGAATGTGGGACTGCGTTTTGAAGTAAAAAATAATGCATCCATCCATAAAAAAAAAAAAGTAATCCATAGGACTCCAGGGGGTTAATAAAGGCCTTCTGAAGCGAAGTGATGCGTTTTTGTAAGAAAAATATCAATTTTTAAAACTTTATAAATTCAAATAACTAGCTTCCAGCGGACGACCCTACGCAGAATGTGCAAGTCGACTTGCGGCGGAAGACTATCCTTTGATCTGACGCACAACGTAATGACGAATGTGGAGGCACAGAGCATAGAGCAAAACAAATCACCGGTCAAGGATTTTAAGTGTAAAATGATAATTTTTTAAGAGAAATTTTGGAGGATTCCGATATAAGAGAAGAGGAGCTTAAATTTGTCGCACAGCCCTATTTGTTTAAACCGCGAGAGGAGTCTAAGCTTACAATACTTCTACATCCTGTGTCATACATCCGTCAGAGGATTACTCATTTGGCGCAAGTCGATTTTAAAGACGCTTAAGAAGGCCTTTATTAACCCCCTGGAGTCGTATGGATTACTTTTTTTTGGATGCATTATTTTTTACTTCAAAATGTGGCCCCCCCATATACAACCATTATAAACCTTGGAGGACTAAGGATATTTTTTAAATATATCTCTGATTGTGTTCAACTGAAAGAAGATAGTCATATACACCTAGGATGTCTTGAGGGAGTAAATCATGGGAGAATTTTCATTTTTGCGTGAACTATCCTTTTAAAGAAGGTAATAATGTTTGATAAAGTTGCTATAAAATGTTACATTAAACCCTTTTTCTTAAGCACACACACACGGACACAGAGAGAGAGGTTGGTTAGTTGATTGATTGATTGATTGGTTGATTGATATCAAAACAGACCTGCCACCACTTTCAAAGCACTGATCTAAAATATGAATTCAAAACCCTCACATATAAGCATGACCCAAGAGATAACTTCATACCTTGATATTCTCATCATGTCTTTTTTTGTTTGTTCATTTAAAGTCATAATGACAGGTAGACAGTTAACAGGTAGAAAGTTAACATGAGAACAAAAGAAATACTTAAACATCCTCAATGAAACTATGTGCTAACATAATCGAAATGTCAAACAGAAATATGATGTGCTGTCAACTCTGGTGTCAAATGAGGGAAGTTTGTGATGGAATAAGCCCTACATCTGTCATCTGACTTTACAATCAAAATAAGCATCTGATGAGTTTGTGAACTGAGCATGAGACAAACAAGAGGGGACAAAGAGATGTGACTGACTAATAATTACAGTAAGAGAGCCTTTCTCTAACACCGTTTTAATGGACAAGACTTTTCCCTCGGTCCCTTTCAGTCGCTATCAATGGCATCAATCAGTGCCATCACATAATCATGCATGGGAGCCAGATTTGCTCTATTGCCTCAAAAACTGAAATGGGAAGTCACTTAATTTCTATTGTAAAATGTTTTTCAGACAGTGAATCTTGTGTTGTAAGTACTCAAAATTCATAAATATTTTGTTAAATACAAACCTAAAGGTCAAAGAAAACTAGTTAAAAGGCAAAAAATAATAATAAACAAAAACCAATAACCTTCTGCTTAATGGTGAGGTAAGAAGAATAATACATGGTTAGTATCTTAACATCAGTTTAATCATTTTAATTCTGCTTTTGAAAACACATTGATGTGATGTGAAGAAATAGAACAACTGTAGAAATAAAAATAGATTGCTAGCTGGACGCAAACCCTGCACAAAAAAAGAAATAGGCCGAAGCTATGTACATTTTTGTTTTTTGATGGAGAGAATTCCTTTGTCAGAAAAGAACAAAGTACTTTGAAAGAAAAGTACTATTGTTTGTGGTTTTCTTGCTTCTGAAAATACATTTAAAGTCAGACACAATGTGAAGATGTCACCAGTATGTTCAGTTTAGTTTTGTTCATGGACTTTTAGTTTGTATTTCTTCAGTTCCTGTGTTCCTTTGTTTGATTTTCCCGCCACGCATCTGTTACCATGAACACAAACTATCATCACGGCTGTTCGTCATTTATCACCATTGTGTATTTAGGTTCACCCTTTTCACTTAAGCCCTGGATACACTGCACGATTTTAGAAATCTACTAAAATCTACATGGATCTACTAAACTTTAGTACGACATGCATGTAGACTGTACGATGATGACACCTATTGACTAGCGATGCAAAGTCTGATTTATTTCCGTAAACCGGTTCTTTTCGGACAGTTCGGCTCAATGAACCGGTTCAAAAAGCCGATTCATAGTTTTCTGGCGTCATCATGCTATGATGCCACTATGCATTTCTCTTTTAACAACTCAGTGTCATGTTATATCAATGAAACGCTCAAATAAAGTCATTTGTGTCAATGCATATTGAAGCATTCAAATAAAAAGTTATCTATGTGAACGCATATTGCTGATTATTGCCTTTCATTCATATTCACAAAGTCACAGTTTCATTGGATCGTGGATCCTTTATGTTGGATATGACTGACCAATATTGATTAGCCTACATCTTTGATAAGATTCGCAACTACAACACACATATTTATGCACATACGCAGATATGTTCTAAAGTAGGCCTATAGAAAGAATAAACTCATTGATTTCACTTAACAACTTAAAATGTTATTTAATAACCGTAGTCATAATAAGCATATTTCCAGTACGTGCCTCAGGCTTGCATGGTATCGTCAACTCAGACTCCTCTGTAATCCTCGGCAAACTTCGACAGTTGGTTGAACTGGCTCATTCGGTTCTTTTTGAGTCGGATGTGCTACTTCGGCTTGTGCGTCTTGCGTCATCAACCCAGAACTAAAGTTCGATTAAGTTCGATTTGTGAACCGGCTCGACCGGTTACTTCCTATGAACCGGTTTCAACCGGCTCAAAAGAACGATTCGTTCAAGAACCGAACATCACTACTATTAACTCGTAGGCTACGATGCAAGTTTCTATCCACCTTATTCCTGACTAGCCTACTGCGTTTCGAATTATGGGTTCCACTTCCGGTTTGGGGTACTTCCACTTAAAAAGACTGAAACGAATCGTTTCAAATCATAAGGTTGCTCTACAAATAAAGCTCATCTGTCAGTTTGACTGAATGAGCTGTCAATTTTTCTTTCATGTTTTATTTTAGACATCATGAGAATAACGTAACGCTTGGTATTTTAACGTAACATGTTATAACAAGAATATCTATGGCAAGAGCTCTTTTCAGTCGATGCTTTCTATCCTCGTGATTATTTTCTTTTGTCCCTTTGCATACCGCTGTAGTATGAAAAAGAACAACATATTCTGCACATTTGTGGTCTGTTCTCTCGATATAATTTACGATATATTAATAATTCACTGGAATGCTCGAAGAATCTCTTGCTTTTTCTCCTCAAAGCCTCACGTCTCTTTCCAGGTTTGTTTTCACAGGTAAACACAATTTATTATCTGTAAGAATGATGGAAATCACTTTGAAATAGTATCACACAATGCTGAAGTTCATGAACATTTTTTATTAAGGCAACTTATTACATAATACAGATATATATCACTGTAGTTATATTTAACCCATCCGTTATTGCTGTAGAAAGAATCACACTTTTTCATGGCCTGTTGAAAGTACCTTGTTGATGCTTTTACACTTTTAAATGTCCTTTCAATGTTCGTTGGTTGAAGGGTGAGTAGAATAATAAAACCCAGTTTAAATATAAAACGTATTATTGCGTTCATAGAGCGAGCCTTTCACTGACTGTTTACAGCTTAACGGAAGTTACACCCACAATTCGCGCAATGGGGCGTAGGAATAAGCTGGATAGCGACAGAGCGACACGCGCCATAGTCTGAAAACCACGCCCACTGGGGGGGGGGAAACAGTCCAACCGTCTCCATTGACTTTGTATTGCTTCATTGCCTCCTTGTCATTTCTGATTTTTAACAAAAAAAACAGAACAATGTCTAAAAGCTGCTATGTGACAAGGTGTACAGAAAACAAGCTAAAAAAAACCCAGAACCAAAAACCCAGAAGTTTTTATAAGCTGTCGACCCAAAAATAGTAGATACAGGCGACTGAGACAGAGCGCGACATGTCATATTACTATGAGAACTACACCCACTGGAAGGTAACGTAATCAGCAACAGGAAATATAATATATAAAACTGACATTTGGATATTTGACTTAACATTGACAAAATGTTTACTGCACACGTAGGTTTACTGAGGCATACTGAGTGTCAGGATCCCAAAATGTACCCATTCTTCCTGCTGATGCTTCACGTCTTATTGCCTGTATCCACTTTTGTCTCCTTAAAGGCTGGCTTTTACGGTTCGGTAGCTTATAAAAACTTAGTTCTGGGTTTTCTGTTCACCTTGTCACATAGCAGCTTTAAGGCATTGTTCTGTTTTTTTGTTATAAGTCAGAAATGACAAGGAGGCAGCATCACGCAATACAAAGTCAATGGAGACGGTTGGATTGCCCCCCCCCCCCCCCCCCCGGTGTGGGCGTGGCCTAAATGCGCTCTGTCTCTATAGAAGAATAAAACGTCATCACTATGCGCTAGTAGTTTTTTTTAGTCGTTTTTATGTGTGGAAAAGTGCTTGAGGTAAGCAGTTTTAAGTTTGATTTTATGTCGCATTTTTATTGGCTGGTCAGTAGACGTAGGTCGTAGCAGCAAACACACTGTGCGATGATCGTGCTGAATTTCTGACACTGTCAGAAAATGATCGTAGGCTATCTTTGGTCGCAAGACCGGGAAAACGGCCGTCTTTGAACCTCTCTCACTGTACGACATAGGACCACCGATTGAGAGCCACGATCACAGAAATCGTCACGATTGTTTTACGATGACAATCTTTTGTCTGGGACAGCCAAAAATCATGTAGTGTATCCCGGGCTTTAGTGTTTGCCTGATCACGTTTATGTTGTGGCGTGTTTACTCTGGATTTGTTGGATTACTTTGCCTGTTTGGAATAAACTTCGTATTGGATTTTTATCTTTCTGAATCTTTCTGTTTGTTTGCTACAGAAGAAGACTGTCTAAAAAAAACCTTAACCATGGAAAAAATCGCTGTACATATAGATATGCAGACTATCTACTTCTGGAAATGCATTCATTTTTGTATATATAACAGATCTGATAATTCATAAATAGGATAATGGATTAGTTTTTTGGTTGGTTGATCATTGTAGTAGATGCCTAAACATTTGTTCAGAATTATCAAATTTACACATGATTAAAAATAAAAGGCTTCACTTTCATTTCGTGACAGTTTGCCGTTTCAGTAAATATGCATTTTATATTTTTAATAATTGGATGTTGCATGAATATTTAATTGTTTAGACATTTTGCTTGACAATATTTTCAGACAATGCCGCCTTCATAGTTGTAGGTATAAACGAGGACACAAAATGAACTAAGCAAATAAGTTGAAAATAAACAAAAGCAGGGACGATGGCATGCATATTTTTATCTTCAGGAACTATGTGTAAATCTCAGATATAAAAATTAAAACTGTTTGAGTTTGTTTTCTCTTTTGAATAGTGTGGACTAGTAAATCTTGTTTTATCTGACAGAAACCTGAGGTGAGAGCAGAGCAGTCAAAGAGGAGGACTGGCACAGCGAGGTTTTGCTGAACAAACAAATACAGCCTGATTCCGCCTCTTTTCCACAGAGAAAATGCAGGCAGTCGACCACTGGCACAAATCAAAGGATAAGAAAAAGAAAAATGGATCTGTGATGTTAACCATGTGGCTGACTGGCTGCAGAGACCTATTCATTTGCTTGCTACTGCATCCAATAAAAGCTTAAGACAAATGTTTTATTGGGAAATCGATAGACATTCATCATTTTAACAGATGATATTTTATTGATTAATCTTAACAGAATGGTATACATGGATCTTTACACAACATGACCTAACAGATGCATCATAATATATCTCAAACATATATTAGTTCACTGACAGAAAGTATGCACATGAAAATGGCAGAAACAAATATTTTCAGGTGAATACTTCGTAAAGGTGGTGTACGGTTTTTCTTTGTCAAAATACTTTATTGTATTTCAGCTTAATATGCAGAGAAAACTTTAAATTAAACCATCTGTAAACTGAATCCCAACAAATATAAAGTGCTTCTATTATGCTATTTTAAAGGTTCCTAATTTTGATTTGGAGGGCTCCTAGGTTTAAATGCATCCAAGGTCAAAAAACTATTTTATTTTATCATAATATACATTGCAGCATCACCTTTTTTCTCACTGTCTGAAATGGTTTGAGAAAGGATCCAGTCTCTCTAAACCCCTTATTTCTGAAAGCCTGCTCTGCTCTGATTGGTCAGATGACCCAGTCTGTTGTGATTGGTCTACAAACCGAAATCCGGAAATGTTGGGACGTTTTTTAAATTTAAATAAAATGAAAACTTTCAAATCACATGAGCCAATATTTTATTCACAATAGAACACAGATAAACGTTTAAAGGGAGAAATCTTACATTTGTATCCACTAAATGAGCTCATTTCAAATTTGATGCCTGCTATAGGTCGCAAAAAAGTTGGCAAGAGGGCAACAAATGGCTGAAAAAGCAAGACATTTTGAAAAGATTCAGCTGGGAGATCATCTAGCAACTAATTAAGTTAACTGATATCAGGTCTGTAACATGATTATTTATAAAAGGGATGTCTTGGAGAGGCAGAGTCTCTCAGAAGTAAAGATAGGCAGAGCTGTGAAAGATTGTGGAATACTTTGTTCCTCAACGTCAAATTGCAAAGGCTTTGCAAATCTCATCATCTACAGTGCATAACATCATCAAACGATTCAGAGAAACTGGAGAAATCTCTGTGCATAAGGGACAAGGCCGAAGACCTTTACTGGATGCCCGTGGTCTTTGGGCCCTCAGACGACACTGCAGCACTCATCGGCATGATTGTGTCAATGACATTACTAAATGGGCCCAGGAATACTTCCAGAGACCACTGTCGGTAAACACAATCCACCGTGCCATCTGCAGATGCCAACTAAAGCTCTATCATGCAAGAAGGAAGCCATATGTGAACATGATCTTTTACCTATAGAGAAAAATACGTCAAAGACGACCACAAACTCTTCAGCAGCTGGAAACCTATATCAGGCAAGAATGGAACAAAATTTCAACACCAAAACTCCAGAAACTCATAACCTCGATGCCCAGACGTCTTCACACTGTTTTGAAAAGAAGAAGAGATGCTACACCATGGTAAACATGCCCCCGTCCCAACTATTTGACCTGTAGCAGGCATCAAATTTGAAATGGGCTCATTTTGTGCATAAAAATGTAAAATTTCTCAGTTTAAACATTTATGTTATCTATGTTCTATTGTGAATAAAATACACTGGCTACACTGTGGTTCCATCTCTTGAATTTATTTCATGTGCAAACCACTGAACAAAATGATCTTAACAGATTATGACTCAGTGTACACTTAATATTGCCCTTAGCTGATGATTTATTTCAATTTCTCCAGAGCACTCCATTAGGACACATGACACTTTTATCTTTTCTAAAACATCACAAGGCTCAAACTCTTCAAAAGTCAATGGGGCAAATGCTGCCAGTAATGAACATCTAAGCTTCTGAAGAATAAGACTGATCCCATGGAAAGTGGCAGAACATTCGAGAAAGGAAATGGGATGGAGACACATCTCAGCCAATCGAACATGACACTGACAGCTCGTTGTTTCAGTCTCATTAAAGACAGCAACAATGTAACTGGCCATGTAAAAAAAAACTGCTTAAAAAAAACAGAAGCCTCTGTGGCAGTGCAATCATTAAGCTGTAATAAAACAAAAATGTTTCTTCAAGTAACTTTTGGCACTGTGTCTTATGCTCTCACCAAAGCAGCATATCAAATGAACCCCATTGTCCTCATTATGTCGTTTCTGAAGTTCCTGAGCTCTTCTGCCACAATGCTGTTCTCATGTTGTCTTTTTATCGTGGCCTCTTCCTCACATGCCACCCAGTGGAGGGAGGATCATTTTGGTTTGTCACTATCAAAGCTTACTGTCATAGCGCTCTGACACACATCAAAGGCAAACCTTACACTCAGTGGAACCTTAGGGCAGCCCGGTACAGCTCTCAGACTGAGCCATGCTTCTGCTTCTCATGCACAATATAAATAATGGATGCTTTTTGTTTAATTCTATGGAAAAAGCATGTTGTACTATAGCACAAAAAGCTTTGTGTTACAGTGATTTTACCAGGGTAAAATACATGCTCCAAGGAACAATGTAAAGTGTCTAGAGCTCTAGACCATGATAAAACCATATTGTATATCATATTGTATAAAAACTGGAGTGAACTGAAACCCAAGTAGTTTGCTTTACTGCTAACTTTTACAGACAGATTTGAAATCCTGCTTGACCCTGTAATGTGCCCAAATGACATCAGCAGGGATATAATCACTTACATAAAGGCACCGTCGAGCGATACCTAATCCAAGATTAATGCCAATCAAATAAATTATTTTAGCGCATGAAACAGGTTTACCTTCCATTTGTGTCTGGTTATGTAACATACTATTTCAATATAGGAGTTGTTAGGTGCTATTTACAAGCTTCTCTACATTTGCTTATGTGTGAAGGTGAACTTGCATGGGCGTCTGAGAAAATCATCAGACTGCTGGAAATATTTCCGCACCCTTTCATGCATGCAGTGAAATGCTCTGTTAAATATAATTTAACATGAATTCACAAAGTGACTTTCAGTGCTGTGAACATGCAATTTTCTTTCTCTTTCATTTTTTTTTTAACTTAATTTATTTTTTCTTAGTGCATTTTCATTTCCGTCTCTCTATGCTGTAGTTATACTTATGCAATACAGAACAAAAACACTATAAATGTGCAAAGCAAGGAGAAGAATCAGTTAGTTTCTAGAGCTAAATTATACACACAAATCTATGATCCTAAAATCTGAGACCTGGTTCATTGGAAAGCTGTTCCAGGAAGAACAGATGATGTTTATTCAGGAATTACACCACAAAAAAATGGGAAAAGACATTATTTGAATCTTCATTTACCGGTAAGCCATATAATGTGACTTGTTTCATATCATTCTGATATTCTAGTTAAATGGTTCTATGCTTTAAGAAATGTGTGACCTTCAGACATCACAGAATTTGACGAACAAAAAAGTAATTTAACCACTTAAAAAAAAAAAAAAAAAAATACTGTTGTGCCTTATTTAACTTTGCGCTATAGTGTCAGAATATGTGGATGGTGCGAACTCATGATCAGAATTACAAACAAAATCACATAAAACCTGGAGTGGACTTGGAGTCATTATAGGATACTTTGAGGAAAGGGAAACTGTGGTCGCTCCACTCACATACTCTGCTCACTATCCTTTACTGGCAATAATGATTACCTGTTCTTAAGTGGAAGACAATGAAAATCTCTGAACTGAAACATCTAAAGACACTGAAACAGCCCCAAAATTTTCAATGTGCCATTAAATCATTGATTTTATTCACCCATATGCTCAAAAGATGCTCCAGTACACTTCTTTTGAAAGATTTTTCATTAGCAGAATATATAAACAAATGAGCATCCGTATCTGTGTGTGTGTGTGAGAGAGAGAGAGTGTGTAAATGTCATATATTTATCTTACATATAATAAAGAAAAATAATCCAGTCATGCATTTTTCATGTCTCCAACATTTTGCTTTTTGTGTATTTAACTTCCGTTACGGAAGCTCTGCCTTATTGAGTGTCACAAGCATTATCATACGTTTGCTGGGCTGGGGCTGCCAGAGCCCTGTTCATCTCAAGTGTTTTCCTTTAAAGCCCATGACCTCAGGCTAAGCTCTTCTTCAGGAGATGGTTTTCACGGCTATAGCCTATAAAGAGATTTACTTGACCCACATCTCCTCTGAACTCTTTAAAAGTTGAAATCAGCGACCCTGTCAAACCTCATTTGATACAGGTTTGACACACATGTATCATGGCCCAGTTTATGTTTTCACCTAAAGGATCTAAAGGATGTCACCATACCATAGAACACTGTTTGTTTGTTTGTTTGTTTGTTTGTTTGTTTGTTTGTTTGTTTGTTTGTTTGTTTGTTTGTGAATACCATGATTCATGTTTTGGTATTCTGTAAAGGTTTGTACTGCACTGAAATTATCCTAAACAATTAAGTTTGTTTGTTTGTTTGTGAATAGTATGATTCATGTTTTGGTATTCTGTAAAGGTTTGTACTGCACTGGAATTATCCTAAACAATAAAGTTTGTTTGTTTGTTTGTTTGTTTGTGGATACCATGATTCATGTTTTGGTATTCTTTAAAGGTTTGTACTGCACTGGAATTATCCTAAACAATAAAGTTTGTTTGTTTGTTTGTTTGTGGATACCATGATTCATGTTTTGGTATTCTTTAAAGGTTTGTACTGCACTGGAATTATCCTAAACAATGAAGTTTGTTTGTTTGTGGATACCATGATTCATGTTTTGGTATTCTTTAAAGGTTTGTACTGCACTGGAATTATCCTAAACAATGAAGTTTGTTTGTTTGTTTGTAGATACAATGATTCATGTTTTGGTATTCTGTAAAGGTTTGTACTGCACTGGAATTATCCTAAACAATAAAGTTTGTTTGTTTGTTTGTTTGTTTGTTTGTTTGTGGATACCATGATTCATGTTTTTGGTATTCTTTAAAGGTTTGTACTGCACTGGAATTATCCAAAACAATAAAGTTTGTTTGTTTGTTTGTGGATACCATGATTTATGTTTTGGTATTCTGTAAAGGTTTGTACTGCACTGGAATTATCCTAAACAATAAAGTTTGTTTGTTTGTTTGTTTGTTTGTTTGTTTGTTTGTGGATACCATTATTCATGTTTTGGTATTCTTTAAAGGTTTGTACTGCACTGGAATTATCCTAAACAATAAAGTTTGTTTGTTTGTTTGTTTGTGGATACCATGATTCATGTTTTGGTATTCTGTAAAGGTTTGTACTGCACTGGAATTATCCTAAACAATAAAGTTTGTTTGTTTGTTTGTGGATACAATGATTCATGTTTTGGTATTCTGCAAAGGTTTGTACTGCACTAGAATTATCCTAAACAATAAAGTTTGTTTGTTTGTTTGTTTGTGGATACCATGATTCATGTTTTGGTATTCTTTAAAGGTTTGTACGGCACTGGAATTATCCTAAACAATAAAGTTTGTTTGTTTGTTTGTTTGTTTGTTTGTGGATACCATTATTCATGTTTTGGTATTCTGTAAAGGTTTGTACTGCACTGGAATTATCCTAAACAATGAAGTTTGTTTGTTTGTTTGTGGATACAATGATTCATGTTTTGGTATTCTGTAAAGGTTTGTACTGCACTGGAATTATCCTAAACAATAAAGTTTGTTTGTTTGTTTGTGGATACCATGATTCATGTTTTGGTATTCGTTAAAGGTTTGTACTGCACTAGAATTATCCTAAACAATAAAGTTTGTTTGTTTGTTTGTTTGTGGATACCATGATTCATGTTTTGGTATTCTTTAAAGGTTTGTACGGCACTGGAATTATCCTAAACAATAAAGTTTGTTTGTTTGTTTGTTTGTGGATACCATTATTCATGTTTTGGTATTCTGTAAAGGTTTGTACTGCACTGGAATTATCCTAAACAATGAAGTTTGTTTGTTTGTTTGTGGATACAATGATTCATGTTTTGGTATTCTGTAAAGGTTTGTACTGCACTGGAATTATCCTAAACAATAAAGTTTGTTTGTTTGTTTGTTTGTTTGTTTGTTTGTGGATACCATGATTCATGTTTTGGTATTCTGTAAAGGTTTGTACTGCACTGGAATTATCCTAAACAATAAAGTTTGTTTGTTTGTTTGTTTGTGGATACCATGATTCATGTTTTGGTATTCTTTAAAGGTTTGTACGGCACTGGAATTATCCTAAACAATAAAGTTTGTTTGTTTGTTTGTTTGTTTGTTTGTTTGTGGATACCATGATTCATGTTTTGGTATTCTTTAAAGGTTTGTACGGCACTGGAATTATCCTAAACAATGACGTTTGTTTGTTTGTTTGTTTGTGGATACCATGATTCATGTTTTGGTATTCTGTAAAGGTTAGTACTGCACTAGAATTATCCTAAACAATAAAGTTTGTTTGTTTGTTTGTTTGTGGATACCATGATTCATGTTTTGGTATTCTTTAAAGGTTTGTACTGCACTGGAATTATCCTAAACAATGACGTTTGTTTGTTTGTTTGTGGATACCATGATTCATGTTTTGGTATTCTGTAAAGGTTTGTACTGCACTGGAATTATCCTAAACAATAAAGTTTGTTTATTTGTTTGTTTGTTTGTGGATACCATGATTCATGTTTTGGTATTCTGTAAAGGTTTGTACTGCACTGGAATTATCCTAAACAATAAAGTTTGTTTGTTTGTTTGTTTGTTTGTTTGTTTGTGGATACCATGATTCATGTTTTGGTATTCTTTAAAGATTTGTACGGCACTGGAATTATCCTAAACAATAAAGTTTGTTTGTTTGTTTGTTTGTTTGTTTGTTTGTTTGTTTGTGGATACCATGATTCATGTTTTGGTATTCTGTAAAGGTTTGTACTGCACTGGAATTATCCTAAACAATAAAGTTTGTTTATTTGTTTGTTTGTTTGTTTGTTTGTGGATACCATGATTCATGTTTTGGTATTCTGTAAAGGTTTGTAGTACTGCACTGGGATTATCCTAAACAATGACGTTTGTTTGTTTGTTTGTGGATACCATGATTCATGTTTTGGTATTCTGTAAAGGTTTGTACTGCACTGGAATTATCCTAAACAATAAAGTTTGTTTGTTTGTTTGTGGATACCATGATTCATGTTTTGGTATTCGTTAAAGGTTTGTACTGCACTAGAATTATCCTAAACAATAAAGTTTGTTTGTTTGTTTGTTTGTGGATACCATGATTCATGTTTTGGTATTCTTTAAAGGTTTGTACGGCACTGGAATTATCCTAAACAATAAAGTTTGTTTGTTTGTTTGTTTGTTTGTTTGTGAATACCATTATTCATGTTTTGGTATTCTGTAAAGGTTTGTACTGCACTGGAATTATCCTAAACAATGAAGTTTGTTTGTTTGTTTGTGGATACAATGATTCATGTTTTGGTATTCTGTAAAGGTTTGTACTGCACTGGAATTATCCTAAACAATAAAGTTTGTTTGTTTGTTTGTTTGTTTGTTTGTTTGTGGATACCATGATTCATGTTTTGGTATTCTGTAAAGGTTTGTACTGCACTGGAATTATCCTAAACAATAAAGTTTGTTTGTTTGTTTGTTTGTGGATACCATGATTCATGTTTTGGTATTCTTTAAAGGTTTGTACGGCACTGGAATTATCCTAAACAATAAAGTTTGTTTGTTTGTTTGTTTGTTTGTTTGTTTGTGGATACCATGATTCATGTTTTGGTATTCTTTAAAGGTTTGTACTGCACTGGAATTATCCTAAACAATGACGTTTGTTTGTTTGTTTGTGGATACCATGATTCATGTTTTGGTATTCTGTAAAGGTTTGTACTGCACTGGAATTATCCTAAACAATAAAGTTTGTTTATTTGTTTGTTTGTTTGTGGATACCATGATTCATGTTTTGGTATTCTGTAAAGGTTTGTACTGCACTGGAATTATCCTAAACAATAAAGTTTGTTTGTTTGTTTGTTTGTTTGTTTGTTTGTGGATACCATGATTCATGTTTTGGTATTCTTTAAAGGTTTGTACGGCACTGGAATTATCCTAAACAATAAAGTTTGTTTGTTTGTTTGTTTGTTTGTTTGTGGATACCATGATTCATGTTTTGGTATTCTGTAAAGGTTTGTACTGCACTGGAATTATCCTAAACAATAAAGTTTGTTTATTTGTTTGTTTGTTTGTTTGTTTGTGGATACCATGATTCATGTTTTGGTATTCTGTAAAGGTTTGTAGTACTGCACTGGGATTATCCTAAACAATGACGTTTGTTTGTTTGTTTGTGGATACCATGATTCATGTTTTGGTATTCTGTAAAGGTTTGTACTGCACTGGAATTATCCTAAACAATAAAGTTTGTTTGTTTGTTTGTGGATACCATGATTCATGTTTTGGTATTCGTTAAAGGTTTGTACTGCACTAGAATTATCCTAAACAATAAAGTTTGTTTGTTTGTTTGTTTGTGGATACCATGATTCATGTTTTGGTATTCTTTAAAGGTTTGTACGGCACTGGAATTATCCTAAACAATAAAGTTTGTTTGTTTGTTTGTTTGTTTGTTTGTGGATACCATTATTCATGTTTTGGTATTCTGTAAAGGTTTGTACTGCACTGGAATTATCCTAAACAATGAAGTTTGTTTGTTTGTTTGTGGATACAATGATTCATGTTTTGGTATTCTGTAAAGGTTTGTACTGCACTGGAATTATCCTAAACAATAAAGTTTGTTTGTTTGTTTGTTTGTTTGTGGATACCATGATTCATGTTTTGGTATTCTGTAAAGGTTTGTACTGCACTGGAATTATCCTAAACAATAAAGTTTGTTTGTTTGTTTGTTTGTGGATACCATGATTCATGTTTTGGTATTCTTTAAAGGTTTGTACGGCACTGGAATTATCCTAAACAATAAAGTTTGTTTGTTTGTTTGTTTGTTTGTTTGTGGATACCATGATTCATGTTTTGGTATTCTTTAAAGGTTTGTACGGCACTGGAATTATCCTAAACAATAAAGTTTGTTTGTTTGTTTGTTTGTTTGTGGATACCATGATTCATGTTTTGGTATTCTGTAAAGGTTAGTACTGCACTGGAATTATCCTAAACAATAAAGTTTGTTTGTTTGTTTGTTTGTGGATACCATGATTCATGTTTTGGTATTCTTTAAAGGTTTGTACTGCACTGGAATTATCCTAAACAATGACGTTTGTTTGTTTGTTTGTGGATACCATGATTCATGTTTTGGTATTCTGTAAAGGTTTGTACTGCACTAGAATTATCCTAAACAATAAAGTTTGTTTATTTGTTTGTTTGTTTGTTTGTGGATACCATGATTCATGTTTTGGTATTCTTTAAAGGTTTGTACGGCACTGGAATTATCCTAAACAATAAAGTTTGTTTGTTTGTTTGTTTGTTTGTTTGTGGATACCATGATTCATGTTTTGGTATTCTTTAAAGGTTTGTACGGCACTGGAATTATCCTAAACAATAAAGTTTGTTTGTTTGTTTGTTTGTTTGTGGATACCATGATTCATGTTTTGGTATTCTGTAAAGGTTAGTACTGCACTAGAATTATCCTAAACAATAAAGTTTGTTTGTTTGTTTGTTTGTGGATACCATGATTCATGTTTTGGTATTCTTTAAAGGTTTGTACTGCACTGGAATTATCCTAAACAATGACGTTTGTTTGTTTGTTTGTGGATACCATGATTCATGTTTTGGTATTCTGTAAAGGTTTGTACTGCACTGGAATTATCCTAAACAATAAAGTTTGTTTATTTGTTTGTTTGTTTGTGGATACCATGATTCATGTTTTGGTATTCTGTAAAGGTTTGTACTGCACTGGAATTATCCTAAACAATAAAGTTTGTTTGTTTGTTTGTTTGTTTGTTTGTTTGTTTGTTTGTTTGTGGATACCATGATTCATGTTTTGGTATTCTTTAAAGGTTTGTACGGCACTGGAATTATCCTAAACAATAAAGTTTGTTTGTTTGTTTGTTTGTTTGTGGATACCATGATTCATGTTTTGGTATTCTGTAAAGGTTTGTACTGCACTGGAATTATCCTAAACAATAAAGTTTGTTTATTTGTTTGTTTGTTTGTTTGTTTGTGGATACCATGATTCATGTTTTGGTATTCTGTAAAGGTTTGTAGTACTGCACTGGGATTATCCTAAACAATGACGTTTGTTTGTTTGTTTGTGGATACCATGATTCATGTTTTGGTATTCTGTAAAGGTTTGTAGTACTGCACTGGAATTATGTTAAACAATATAGCTTATTTACAATGCAAACAATGTCTAAGACATTAGAGACATGATACAAACTCAGCTCTGCATATTTAGGTCTTTTTCTCCAGTCTAAAGTACTTCAGTCCATCACATTCATAAATTATTCATTCCACTGTTATTAGAACATGTGGTCAGTTTGTCTACAAAAGCCCAGTTATTAATATGATAAAAGGAGTTATTAGTGGATAGTAGAACACGAGGTTCCCAAGTGATTATGGCATAATACCATTCTGAGGACAGAGATAATGTCATAAAATCCATGTGATATCTTCCCAACTCACTGAACTCACATTGACATTTCCACACTATGTTGTTGTTAACTTTAGCATATATTTTTTCTAGCTTTCATTTTTATGCATTTACAAAAATGAAGCTGCCTCTGTTTTATTAATTTGTCTAAAAATGACCTCAAAGATGCAACCTGCATGTCACTTATTTCAATACGCCTTTTTCTCCTCACCATTAAATGGTTTAGAAATCCCACACAACGTTCCAAGAGACGTTTCCTCACATATTGCAGTCCTGACCTTTTCTTCCTTTAGTCTGACAGCATGCCGCTGCCAGGACTTACTGTGATCCAAGCTGCCCATGTCCCCTTTCAGTCAAACAAAGCCAACAGTCTATTCAAACCATCTGGAAATCAACAATGCCAGAATTTGGAGGGTTAAGAAACACAATTTTACTAAAAATAAATGCACTTTGTTGATGGCATAAGCTGCTTCCCACTTCCCACTACAGGGTGTAAGTTAAATATAGCCTTAATATTAAATTATTAAATTTAACATTAAATGAATTAATAACACTTTACAATAAGGTTCATTAGTTAAACATTAGTTAATGTATTAACTAACATGAACTAACCTTGAGCAATACATTTGTTACTGTATTTACTAATCTTCGTGAATGTTAATTAATGAAAATACAGTTGTTCATTGTTTGTTCATGTTAGTTCACAGTGCATTAACTAATGTAAACAAGATTTTAATAATGTATAATAAATGTTGAAATTAACATTAACAAAGATTATTAAATGCTGTATAAGTGCAGTTCATTATTAGTTCATGTTACCTAATGTAGCTGACTAATGTTAACTAATGAACCTTATTGTGAAGTGTTACCAATGAATTATGTCTCATGTTTAACCACTATAAGAGACAATGGCAAATCCCCGAAGCACTGGCCGATATAAAGCTGTTCTCGGTGGGTACACGAGCACTGAATGGCCGCTAACGGCCTGGAGCTCGCATCTTCAAGAACGTCTAAACAAACTGTAAAATAAAGAAAACTACATTCTTGCCTAAAAAACTTGCAGTTTGTGCTACAACAAGTGTAATATTTGTAAAAAATCAGAATAAAAAAAAAATACGGTGGATTCGCTCAGCCGCCATGACAGTCACTTCAAGTGGAGTGATACAAACTGTGAAAAGGTAGGAGTGCTGTTATCACTAGAACATCACATAGCTCTCAACCAATCAGATTCGAGAACCAGAAAGAACTGTTTTGTGTGTGTGTGTGTGTGTGTGTGTGTGTGTGTGTGTGTGTGTGTGTATATATATATATATATATTAGTTCAGTCGTGAAACTGAACATGGTGTAGACTGATAGGTCCTTTACATGCAATCTGCAAGCAATCACATCATTACCGCATAGCGCAAGCTGATCCTGCAGCCAATGAGATTTCTTGCTCAACATTCGAATAGTCTGGCTCAGTGTTTGTTGTAGGCTAGTCCTGCAGTGCGCTATCAGAGTTCCTCTGAAACCCTCCACCTCCCCAGCTCCACCTGCCTAGATCTGCTACAGGATTTATGTATGTCTATTTGTGATGCGATCTGAGAAAACCCTGTCGGATGTCGCGATGGAACGTTTTCAGTAAAAAAATAGGTCAATGTAATTTTTTTGTTATCATTTAAAAAAATTATCATTCTATAACATCTTGTCTATCATCTCTGAAAATATCTTGGCAAAATCCGCCTGTTAAGTGCAGAAAAATAGCGATTTATAGTGGCTGTCTTTCTCTAACATTACTGTTTAAGCCCAGCGGAGGTAAAAAAAAAAACAAAAAAAAAAACATACCTTTCCCTCTCTTAACACTACAAAGACAGTTCACCTATCAAAATAAACCACATAGCATGTAGATTGAAGGTGTATTAATGCAAATTTCCCACCAGTCCTGTATAAACTACAGCAAGATTTTTTTTTTTCTAATACAAAGCACAAGAGAACAATGGAGCTATAATGAACACACGTTCTAATTATGTGTTTATTAGAGGTTGAATTCAAATCAAATACTGCCAAACTGCCCATACTACTTCTGAATAGGATATCTACTTCATAAAATGTATGAAAATATGGAAATATATGGTTCAGATTACTCAAATAAATGGAGGCGCCCTTAAATGGTCAGATATGGAGCTTGGGTTGGTACTGCGCCCAAACAAAATCTTACTGAAAGCTCATTTTTGAAATATTTCAACCTGAAATTTGGAATGTTGACATTTTTGGCTTTTATTTTCTTGCAGTTTAAGAGTAAAACATGCTTTGTAATATATTATTATAAAATATAAACAATTTTTTTTTTTTTACATTTTCATAAACTTAAATTTTTATAACTTTTTTTTATTTCACTTTCATAACTTATTTCACTTCTACAATAATCTGACAAGTGTCTTCTTTAAAACAAGACCAACCGTAGGTCTATATTCCAAAGCATTCTTAAATTACACCCATTTATTTTTGGATTGTGCATTTTCATGTCAATGCGAAAAAAGGGGGTGACCATTATTTTAAACCTGTTTTTCTCAAAATTTCGTTCCCGAAAATCAGAGCGAATCAGAGCTTCAGATAACCATAACTTTTGTTATAGACAAGCTATGAAAGTAGTAAATCCCAGATTTGGAAAGGGCTCGAATCCAGCTTCCATATGACAGGTAAAATTTCACCATGTGATGGGTTTTCGCAGATCACATCATATTTATGCAGCAGCAGCATATCTTACATGCTCACAGCAGAAGCAGCATATCAAATACTTTAACACTGATCTAACATGATTGAAATATATATATTTCATGACAACTCTTTGAGTAGTTTTGTCATATATGCCATGTGCTGATGAGAAAAAAATAAACTGTCACCTTACAGTTTGTTATTAATGTTAAAAAATACATTGTTGTCCTGGTCACTCAAATGAAAAGGTTTTAAGCTTAATTGAATTTAGAAATTTAATTTATGCTGCTCCTGATGATCATAGCAATTTGAATATTATGCTGTTGCATGTCCACATTTGCATTTTAATCATGAGGAAAGATCTTTAACATTGTAATAGCAGGTTATATATTATCTGTTGGTCCTAACAGCATGAAGACAATCGCTCAGTGGGCATCTTGTAAATTCAGAAACTCACGGCACAGGAAGCAGTATCGCTGAGCCATGCTGAAGATGTGGTACCTGCCAGTGGAGTATCCTGCAGTGTAGCCTCCATTAGAGCCCATTACCCTGACTCTGTTATCACACAGGGGATACATCAGGAGACAGCAGAATGAGAGAAGAGTGCCAGAGAGAGAAAAAGAGCACACGTAATTACTTCTGTCTCCTATAGTAAGCATGTTGACATACCAGTCATAGCTCTGGTGAATATTTTCTCACTCACTCCCTGAGTTTATTTTGTTGCAAGCAGACATTGGTCATTATATACATATTACACATTCTGCAGCTAAGAGAGGGCTGCTTTCAGCATCTAATATTTTCCTCATTGGAACTACTTTGTTCTGTCGCTGCATATTTGAATGTGGTTTTGAGGCTTTAATGACAGTGAAGGTAAATATATTGTATCATGAAGTCTACACGATCTTGCTTTGATTAAATATTGATTTTTCTTTCTCGTTCGAGAGCCGAGATGAAAAATGCTGTCATATTACTGTTGTTTGGCCGGGTGTCCTTCTCTGACTCGCAGAGGGAAAAACATAAACACACAAGAACTCAGATGGGCTAGAAATATACAAATACGGTATCTCATTAGCAAGAGAAGCAAAATAAGTCAAACTGGGAAAATGTGCCTCAGTCTACATTTTTGTAGGTACTACTCCAAAAACGTATATACCTATACATACAATTCACTGTAGTTTCCTGGTGAAATGAACACTAGAGGCAGTAAAATACCAACAACTTTTATTCCTTTTTACAAATCATTTTTACAGGCAGGGATGCCAGATATGAGTAACAAAACTAGCCCAATGCCCCTAGTCCAAATATCAAAACTCAAAATATGCCATCTCTCATACCTAAAACAGTTACTGTTATGCATTACGCACTGTATAGGTTAGTAGTCATCATAAAAACAGTATGCTAAAGAGCTCACAGGACCTTAAAGGGATAGTTCACTCAAAAATGAAAATTACCCCATGATTTATTCACCCTCGAGCCATCCTAGGTGTATATGACTATCTTCTTTCAGACGAATACAATCAGAGTTGTATTAAATAATGTCCTGGCTTTTCCAAGCTTTATAATGGCAGTAAAAAGAGGATGAGATTTTGAAGCCCAAAAAAGTGCAACATAAAAGATTTCCACACGGCTCCGGGGGGTTAATAAAGGCCTTCTGAAGTGAAGCGATGCATTTGTTTAAGAAAAATATACATATTTAAAACTTTGAAAACTCAAATAACTAGCTTCCGGCAGACGTACGCACATCGATTTACGGCAAAAGAGTAACCCCTGATGTGATTTAGGAGTAGCATAAGCTTAGACGCCTCTTACTGTTCAAACAAATAGGGCTGTGCAACAAACTCAAGCTCCTCTTTTTTTATATCAAAATCCCCCGACATTCTCTTTAAGATTCTCAAATATGGATATTTTTCTTACACAAATGCATCGCTTCGCTTCAGACGACCTTTATTAACCCCCCGGAGCCATGTGGATATCTTTTATGATGAATGGTTGCACTTTTTTGTGCTTCAAAACCTCATCCTCTATTTTCTGCCATTATAAAGCTTGGAAGAGCCAGGACATTATTTAATATAACTCTGATTGTATTCGTCTGAAAGAAGATAGTCATATACACCTAGGATAGCTTGAGGGTGAGTAAATCATGGGGTAATTTTCATTTTTGGGTGAACTAACCATTTAAGGCTTCCTTCCTACCAGCGCCCCTTCCTCACAAAAATCATCTTACTCTGTCTCATCATCTAGCACAGTTTTATCATTGGTAGATATATTTAAAATTATATATAGATAATATTTCAATACAAGCATTTTAGTCAAATATAATGTATGCAATATGTCAAACCTTTAACCTGCTGGTGGAAAAAAACAAACAACATTATAAAAGTAGAAACCTATAGATTTGGCATCCCTGATTAGAGGCAGATTATCAGTTAATAAAGATTTACTATACTATATATATACTGTACTAATTGTATACTTAGCAAGTAGTGAATTTTTTCTAAAATGCAGTCTCGTTATGTTAACGTGTTAACGGGGGCATTAAGGTACTCATTGGCAAAATTGGTTTACACAAGCTCGTTTTTCCAATAAGCCTGGGTTGATTATCTTTTTTTATGTTGGCACAATTTTTCCTGACAAATATACAAGCTTCTGTAGTACAGGACTTAATTTAACCATTGTACAAAAGCAAAATCACACTCGAAAATAGTTATGAAATTTGGGAACAAACGTGTGGTATTGCTTAATTATAATACAGAAAGTAGTGAGTTTGATAAGTTTCATCTAGTTGAAAGATGTCCACCAAGCTCAAGGCTGCTATTAGAGTCACACTGAGCTGTTCCTTCACACAATGAATCAAATGATTCATTATTTCATCTCGACTCAGTTTTTGGACGTGTTTATGACTGTAATTGTATATCATGCTGTGGATGTCCATAGCTGTGTCCCAATTCAGGGGCTGCGCACTTCGAAGTGGTAACTTTGTTTATTTTTTATGTTAAATGTAACGTTAACTGTGAAAATATATTTTCACATGTATACATTTTCTCTGTATTTAAGCCTAAATTTAAAGTACATTACTTTAGGATTTTATTCAACTCCACTCGATCTCTGTATTTATGAAAAACTGACGTTTTGGACATCATGGATATTACAGTTTGATTTAGATATTACATGTTGGTGAAACCGGTGACGTTCTGTAATAAATGTAAGTATAAATGTAAGTAATCCTACTTACATTTATACTTACATTTATTACAGAACGTCACCGGCACGCAATGAATTATGGGATAGGGTAGGCCGCGAAGTGTCTTGAGATGTACACTTCATTCCACGGGGAAACGGCCTCTCCGTGCATTTGAAGTCGCTTTCGAATTACGTCATCCCTCCCTGCGCCGCGGTGACGCAATCGCACTTCAACGGCTGCTTTTTTTTTTTTTTTTCAGTTTTCTCAAGAAGAAAAAACTTGAAAAATGTGTTATTTACTCTTTTTTTTTTATGTTACTTTGTCAATAAAACAGCCTAATTTCTGTACAGTTTATTTTTGTGGTGTAATTAAAAAATGAAATGCATAAGTTGTATACATTATTTATTTTCGTAATGTAATTTATTTGTAAATGAGTCATTTCTGTACATTTTTTTTATGTATGTTCACATGTGTAAATAAAAGAATAGTAACTGTTCTGTTTTTTTTTTATGCAACTTTTAATTTTTTACATGAAACATTATTTTATACAATCATTTTTTTCATCATGTAAATTAAATGTTTTTACATTAAAATAAATCGTTCTATACATTACTTAAAGTACCTTTTGCAACTATTTACAACAGAACTTAGGTTTACCATCAGAAAAACAACATAACATTTTCAATTAACAGTGTATAAAACAGAACAAAACATATTTGTGTACACTTTCATTCAGCTGAGCAGAGAGACCCTGGTGAAGCTGCTGCTAAGGCCTCTCTGCCGGTGGGACATGGGATGGTTTCCAGAGTGTTTGAGTGCATTTTTCCGCTGTCCACTGCGTTGTCTACCAACAGGTTTGCAGGGCTGACTCAATCGATGGCTGCCATGTCAGATATTTTCAGAAAGAGGGAAGAATAAAATAATTTAACTCACAAACTCAAATCAAACCATAAAATATTTCAACATGCAAAACAGATCTATGGTCCATTCAAATTTTTGTCTTGGGCATCCTAGCTTTACAATTGTCTTGCCTGTTACAAATAGTCATGGTCAGCAGGTAATCTTTAAGATATGTCAGTGCAAGTTTCTTTTAGTTAAAACTAGGGACGCAGTATCGCAAGATACCAAGCCTGTGTACTTATTCGTAAAAATACCAAAAAGACCCACACCTCACGTGACGTAACTGACAGAATTTCCGGTGCACAGAGACACCGGCGGCAGAAATAATGTCAGCCTCAAGGGAGTGGAAATACTTCAAATTAATGATGACAGCACACACATTGCGAACTGCATGCTTTCAATCACAATTCGTTATCGATTAGTGAAGGCGGAATCGCGCTGAAAGACACAGACCAGAAGCGCTCTCTCTCTCTCTCTCTCTATCTTTCTTGCGCGCGATCCCAGTTCTCTCAGACAGCGCGCGATCACTTCTCCTTGCGCCTGAATGGTCAAATGCACACATAGTACCGTCAAAATGTCCATCGTGTGGAGTATCTCACGTAAATACAGTCAGTTATGGCTTAAGTGGACGTAAACGTTTGGGTGAAAACAGGATGTGTGTCAGTATCCATGGATTCGGTCTTAAAGGGACCGCAGCCTATATTTGTCATTAATGTTAATAAAACAACAAAATATGTTAAATAAATGTACACATGGTAAATAAACCTACTGTATCTGAAAAACAAGTTTATTTAATTTGTATCTCTATAGTATTTGTTGTTTTGTTTGTAAATTTCTTTTTATATCACAACAATTATATCTATCTATCTATATATATATATATATATATATATATATATATATATATATATATATATAGTAAATTCTGGCCTTTGAAGGTTATTGGACACTGTCATATTTTTGTTCTTTAAGTTTGTGACAAGCACATAAAAATTATTACTTTTTTCATTAGAGTAATAATAAAGAAGCTGTCCTACATTCATTAGTCTGACTGTGTTGTGCTTGAAAACTGCAACATCACCAAAAAAAGAGAGAGAGAGAGAGAGAGAAATGAATAAATGTATAGGCATCAGTATCAGCGAGTACTAGGAAAAAAAAGTATCGGTACTTATAATCGGCCCTTAAAAAATGGTATCGGTGCATCCCTAGTTAAAACAACTCAAACATGCATTTTAGTCTGGGACTAGCTTAAGCCTTGTCTGTGAAACCAAGGTAACATTTTTTAGTGTTTCTATTATATAGTGTTCATATTTTTTCACCAACATGTAATATCTAAATCAAACTGTAATATCCATGATGTCCAAAATGGCAGTTTTTCATAAATACAATATTTGTCTCTAAGATGGAGTGAATAAAATTCTAAAGTAATGTACTTTAAATTTAGATTAAAATACAGAGTAAATGTATACATGTGAAAATATATTTTCACAGTTAACATTACATTTAACATAAGAAATAAACAAGGTTAACTAATAGTTGCTGACGATATAAAACTGACATTACACAGTTTAACCATACATATTTTACCTGTTTATATGGTCCGGTGTCCCGTCGTCGCTGGCATTGAAGCATTAAAGCATTGAAGCATGTCAAAACCCAACAGAAAGTCATAAAACATTTCTGCATCCCTTTCCCTTTTTAAAATGCACACACAAACGTCCGCTGTTAGCTGTAACGACGCTCGGCTCATTGTTGCCAAGTCTGGAATTGAGCTACTTTTACACTTGTGCCGTGAATATGCTTCTTTTGGGATGGTTTTGTTGCACAGATCTGGCAACCCTGCATCTCAGTTAGACCTTCCTCCACTTCAAAGGCCCACCCCTTTCGTGCACTTCGAAGTGCGCAGCCCCTGAATTGGGACACAGCTCATGTCTTTCATTGTGATTTTCACGAAAACCTGATAGTCTTGCAAACAGTGGTGCTGCCATTAGATATCTCTAGCATAGTTTTTTTTTTTTGCATCAGCTCTACTCAGCTGTGAATTATGAAAAGGGATTCTTTTTAATTCAATCTGAAATTGTCAAATAAGTGGCAGATGGTGGCTTCAGTTGGAGAGAAGGCTGAAAATTTAATTTCTCTGCCATTTATAATCCCTTTCCCTTCAGTCGCCTCTGCAGCCCTCCACTCCAGTCCCTTCCAGCTCCATCATGCTGTGAAGCTGCCTAATTCAGCCACACAGAACACAACATAAAAATCAAGGGCAAAACCTTGGTGCCTCTTATACTGTCAACCCCTTACATAAACCACCGACTTTTTATGTAATGGAATAATTCTAGGACGATACTAGATTTCTTTTCCATTCCAGTTCAGGGAAAAACAGCTTTGGGTATTACAATGAATTATCTAATATAAGATTGAGTATTTCCTTGAAATATTCTCTTGAAGAATGCAAGCTTTGACCTCCATGGTAACCATCTTCAAGCTACATTATACAAGCTGTAGTAGCTTAGTTTACTTCCACCAGCCCTCTTATATAGTGATAGACTTATTTTATTCCCGATATAATCATGCAGCTCATGCAGAAGTCAGTCATGCATTTCCTATGACTAACAAGGGGAACATTGGCAAAATTGTACTCTTCTTGTTTTCAAGCTTTTAGTGAATCAACCTTGTGGTGCACATTTTGTTTAATGTGAAAAAATGTGGATACGCTTCTTTTTGAAGTGCTGACACATGACAGTTGATAGTCGTACAGTACTCTTAGGGAACCTTATTGTTGTTGAGTGCAGGTGATTTTAATATCTCATTTTTTTGCAACCCACATGCTCTGATTAAAATAGATGTTCCGTGTAATGTTTCCTCAGGGGTAATTAATGTTTTTCACTCTAATGAATAAGTGTTTACACAGATGCATAATGTAAGATGTAATAATCTTCCTATGAGCCTCACCGGCAGAGGTTATTAATAGGGCATTCGAGAATATTAATCAAGATTAATAGGTTCAAGAAGCATATTGTTGTTATAGACATGTTCCATAGAGGTGGACGCACGTTTTAAATCTTTTTGATAACTTTTTTTGCTATCTGCCAACAATACTTTATATTATTATTCATTGATTAAATAGTTTTGAAATCTCTTTATAAATTAATGAGACCAAGCATTGAGAATGTATTTTCTTTATTCCCCTTAGATGTTTTTAAAAACTCATGTTTGTGCATATTTTCTTTGTGGGGAAATTGTGATGGAAAAAAAACAAAAAAAAAACATTGCAACAATGCAATCTCAAGGTTTCAACATCTTACCATTATTATAATGAATTACAAGAATAAATTTTGACTTTCTGGAGAATCGTTCCCAGCATGCTAGGAGCCTGAAATATTGATATGTTCATGTCCTCAGACACTTTCTTAAGTTTCATGATCCTGGAATATTCGTACACATCAATGACCCCCTGTAAAGTGTCTGAAATGTATATTTATACTGGCCCACGGTGCAGTTTCTTTTACCTCTATAAAACACTTTTCAGTGCACTAGAAAGCCTCTTAGGCTTAATTGAAAATAATTTGGAATATGTATCTATGATTTACTGAAATGGCTCTGTTGAGTAAACTACAAAGCCCACCATTGCAACGTTCATTTTGTATTTATGCAGTTTAATTTTTTTTTCTTCCCACTAAACATGCAAAAAAAATAAAATGTCATCAGTGGTGTCACTAGGCAGTGACCATATTGTTTTACTTTGGCATGCAGAGAGATTCAATTTGCAATTGTGTTCCTGCCAAGCCTTCAGCAATTCTGTGTAATTCAACTGATATTTAGGGAAAAGCCATATTAAATTTCTTTACATTTTTGCAAATTTTCTTCCGTGGATCTCTGAGGCTTAGGGATTCAGGTCGGATTTTCCAAAATCCTTTTTAAACATAATGTTCCTTCAGTGTTTTTGGTCACAATGGCTAAGCTCCAGGTAGGCTATCCCAGCCCTGTGGCCAAGGAGCATGTGGAGATTTATTTGAAAGCTTCTGCCTCAATGGACACTGTTTGATAACCGCCTGATTTAAAGGAAAAAAAAACTCATTTCAAAGCAGATCTGTTCCAATATTTCTTCACAAAGAATCGCCATATAAAAAGAAAATCTGTGCAGCTTCAGCCTGGTCTCATTGTTAATACACAGATATTAATACGTAACTTCCAGAGACACAAAACGTACATTTTTGTACGTTTAGAAAGGTGGTAAAACATAAGACGTAATTATAGCACAAAAACGTAAAAATACATTAAAAAAAAAAAAAACGTTAAAAAAAAGTAAAATATTGACGAATCTTCATGTCATATATGTATAATTTCCATTTTATCATTTTGTAGATAAATCTAAGATCCCTAAACCCCATCCCGAACCTAAACATACCCATTTTATACAGAATTTTAAAAGAATAAAACATAATCGATGTGTAGGAAAATGTGTAGGAAAATGACAATTTTAGTAAAAATATAACATTAAAACGATATTTTGAGCCGCTAATCTTACACCTAGCCCTAAACCTACCCATAACCATTTCTTAAAACGTATGTATTTTTTTTTTTAAATAAAAGAAGAACAGACAAACAAGCGTAATCACAATAATTTATTTATTGCGAAAATATCAAAAGTGGTACGAAAAGTAGTTCAAACGATGATGAATTGCAGTCGCAGTCCTCTCTGGCGGTAATCGTTTTTTATAGGGTAGAGAGCAGAATTGAATTTATTAATCCATGAAAATATGATAAACCCGGTTTCTCTCGGTGAAGGCACGCACTCATTTCAAATGTCAATCCACTGAAACACGGCATGTCGCAATCTGTGACGACGCTGGTGAGAACCAATGAGCGTTCGATATCAGTCCCGTAAACCATGTCGTAAAGCTCATGAATTCACATGTATTAATACATGTGAATTCATATACATTCACACTTGGATACGTAAATGATTTACGTTTTATTGCTGTTAATAAGTACGTATTTGTACGTTTTAGTGCTATAAATACGTCAATGTACGTTTTTGTGTGTATGAAAACGTAAGTAAATGTACGTGTGGTAGAACCACACTTTACGTAAATAAGTATTCTCATGAGATCACGTTGGCAGCTCTCACTTTGAGCATTCATAGACTCAAGGAATATGAAGAATATTAACTTACTTATCTATATCTGTCTGTCATTCTATCGTTCTTCCGTTCTTTCGTTTAAACTATGCTACATCTGTCTCCAAGGCACCATAGAAAGATAGATGAGGAGAGAAATCAATGCTGAACAAGGGTTTTATCAGCATTGGTTGAGGGGTCTCTCTGAGTGAATTATTCAAAGCTAGCTACAGAGGTGGACTCTGAAGGAGGGGTCAGAGCTATGAAAGGCCTGTCTTATCACCCTGCTTTTCAAACACCACTCCAGCCCTCTGATACCTGGATTTAGACCTGGTGGGGAAAGAGGCCAAGGTACATGGCATGACAGCCTCAAAGACTGAAACAGAGATGTAGAATAAAGATTTAACTTGTGAATACACATCAGTGGGAGATAAACAGAGAAGAATAAAGAGGCAAAGCATAGGAGCTGGGGTAAAAGTCCTTACATTTTAGCAAATGGTGCCAATATCACCAATAGTAATCCTCATGAATGCTAAATGCAGTTCACATCATTCATTAAGATAATTATATTAAATTGAACAAAACTCATTGTCTTCCAGTGCACTCCTGACTGCTATCTATTGCTCATTACCTTCAGGAATCATTCAATTTCAATAATAATACGTTTTTAAATAACTGCATAATAATGAATGATATTAATGTTAGTCAATGATTCATTAGTGGGAATGGCCCACTGAATAAAGGCCTAGAGACATAAACACTGCTACTGAAGTGCTCAGTCCAAATATACAGTTAAACCTGAGACAAAAACATGTCTCATAAACAAAGAGAGTAAATCAGACTGATGTCAGAGCTGTGCAATGCCTCTTCATATTGTACTCCTTCACTACAGTTCGGTGTGGTTGCATGATAAACACATTGGTTGAGAACTTCTGTTGCTACATTCACTTGCATGAACAAGTACTTGTCAGTTTATTCAATTTGGAGCTTATGGTTTTCAGTCTATACGAGATTTGGACTTTTTTGGTTTGGAGAGTGACATACTGACATGAATGAGAGATGGTTTATCTATCCGTCACCAGTATATGATGACGATTTGAGTCTTAGTAATGCATATATAATGTGTGACAGTTAGCTCACGAGACGAGACACGAGATTGAGTTTGTGATTACGAGACAAGATTTTTACACAGTATTTTTTAAAGAAATCCTCAATGATGAAATACATGACTAGAAAAAAGGTCTGCAGGTACATTTTGAAATGTTTTAACTAATCATCTTGTAATGAATGTAATTACAGTTCTTCTTTCTGAGTATGAATTATCATATGCAGTAAAAGACAACAATACTCAAGCACTGTAAAAGATTTTTCCACAAACTCAACTGATTGGCTTCTCTCCTATATGATTTCATGTGAGTCTCTTCAAACCTTAGAACTGTACATAATTTATGAGCTTCTACAACCTTGACCTCCTAACTGAACTCCTTTCCAAAAATTGATCACAGAAATAAAAACAGTATAAATAAAAATTAATAACACAGTTTTCTCTTAGTCTTATTAAGTGCACACAATAAGTGCAGTTATAATCAAAGTACTCTCAATATTCAAAGTACAAACAGAGACCATTTTCTTCAAGCATGATACAGAGCTGAGAGATGGTTACAACTACACATGCCAGCCTAAGATAGGGAGATCGGGAAGCCGCTTTCAAAATGCAGGGTATTGAAACCACATTTGAATGCACGCTCTCGTTTATCATTCTACAAGATAAGACATTTTTCAGATGCTTAGGCTCTGTTGTGCAACGAATCCTCCGCCATGGTCTTGTCAGTCGTCTCACCACTTTCTCTCGTCACATGATCAGTGAGCTCTGATTCCTGCTGCACTACATTCAACTCTGCAGCTCGTGTTAGATGAACTGGATGGAATTGAAGCTGCCATTACCAACTGAATTAAATTACTTATTTATTTCTATGAAAAGCAAAACGATAGTGGTATAAATGTAGCGGTGGTATATTCTATCCTAGTTTTACCCTTACACCCCATCATGGCAATATCGTGAGACTGCTTTTCACCTCAACGAGAAATCTTGTCACATTTTAATCTTGCAAGATCTCATGGCACGTATGACATAGCAAGCCGACACTAGAAGGGGTCCTTCACGTTACCGGCTACTGGAAGTGAGTACACGGGAAGATACCGGTTCCAGATGAAGGCTATAGAATCTAGCGAACGTGTTGGGTATCGCAGCTCTAAAGATATCTGTCAGCGAGGCGCCATGCGCCAGCGCCCATGAAGAGGCAACTCCTCTAGTGGAGTGAGCTCTTAACCCGAGCGGGCAAGGCACGCCTTGGGACTGATAAGCCAAGGCAATGGCATCCACTATCCAGTGGGCCATCCTCTGCTTGGAGACAGCCTTTCCCTTTTGCTGGCCCCCGTAACAGACAAAGAGCTGATCTGAGGTCCTAAAGCTTCGTGTTCTGTCCACATACAGGCGCAGAGCACGGACGGGACAGAGCAAAGCCAGGGCTGGGTCTGCCTCCTCCAAAGGCAGCGTGGGTTGAGAGAGACAGGCTTCGCTCCAAGCCCTCTTGCAGGAAGGAAAGCACTGACCTGACCGAACATGATCGGGGGTCCTCTCGGCAAGAGGAACAACATTCGACAAACAGGTTCCACTTCAGGGCATAGAGGTTACCCGTAGAAGGAGTTCTAGCAGAAGTGATAGTGTCTACAACCGACTAGGGTAGATCACTTAGAACCTCCGCGTCCCATCCAGGGACCAGACATGGAGGTCCAGAGGTCCGGACGCGGGTGCCAGAGGGTGTCCCGTCTCTGAGTCAGAAGGTCCTTCCACAGAGGAATTGGCCAAGAAGGTGCTGTCGCGAGGAGCGTCAGATCCGAAAACCAGGTCCGAGTGGGCCAATACGGAGCCACTAGCAAGACCTGCTCCTCATCCTCTCTGACTTTGCACAGGAGCTGTGCAACAAGGCTCACTGGGGGAAACGCATATTTGCGTAGGCCCCAGGGCCAGCCGTGCCGGAGCACCTGTGCCGAGAGTGCCTTCGGACAGGGAATAAAACAACTGGCAATGGGCTGTGTCCGGAGAGGCAAACAGATCTATCCATGCGGCTCCAAAACGCTGCCAGATCAGCTGAACCACCCTGATGGTTGATGTACGCAACGGTCGCAGTGCTGTCCGAGCGGACCAGTACGTGCTTGTCTGACAGCAGCTCCTTGAAGCGGCCCAGTGCAATATGTACTGCTAGCATCTCGAGGCAATTGATATGCCAATGCAGTTGGGGCCCCATCCACAGACCCGACACTGCATGTCCGTTGTACATGGCTCCCCACCCGGTGGCAGACACTTGTTCAAGGGGAACTCCTGCCCGCAGGAACGAAGGGTCCGACCACTGAGTGAGGGTATGATGGCAGTTCGGTGTCACGGGGACACGGAACGTACCGCGTTGCCACTCCCATCTCAGGACCCGGCCGTGAAGCCAGTGCTGAAGCGGCCTCATATGAAGCAATCCGAGTGGCGTGACTGCGGATGCCATATGCCCCAGGAGCCTCTGAAAAAGTTTCAGTGGGGCCGCTGTCCTGCGCTTGAGCGCTGTCCTGCGCTTGGACGGCCAAGTCAAAATCCATACTGAGATAAGAGATCCTCTGCCCGGGGGAGAGTTTGCTCTTGTCCCAGTTGACCTGAAGACCCAACCAGCTGAGGTGAGCTAACACCATGGCCCTTTGTTTGCACAACTGCTCTAGCGAGCTGGCCAGAAGGAGCCGGTCGTCGAGGTAGTTGAGAATACGAAAGCCCTGTTTCTTGAAGGGAACAATGTTTGCTTCCGCAACCTTGGTAAAGACGTGGGGCTGATAGTGTGAACGAGCCAGCGGGACGGGCTGGGAAGCGCTAACTAGGCTCTCAGACTCCAAGCCAGCGGGACCAAGGGCACCACAGACGTACCCGTCGTGGGGCAGCGAGGCAGAGTGCTGGGACCCGACTCGGACGGCATAGCGGCCCGAAGTGGGGTCGGACTCCGTGAGGTGGCAGTGTGTATAGGAGATGGCGCAAGGGAGGCAGCCTCGACATACACACTGGGACCTGCTGGCGAGGTGAGAGGGGGCTGAGAGTGGCGAGGCGGAGCACCGCATACTGCCAGCCACACCCTCTTGGGACCTGGAGGATTGGGAAACAGCTCTTTTTGTGAAATACATGACACAAATTCCCCCTGGCACTCCTCAAGAGCTGACGTCCTCCCTCCAGGTCACCCATCTCAGGACCGCTTCCTCGATCTCTTGCCACCTGGCTTGGCTGGGGTCTGAGTCCGCGTCCGGCTCCCTACTGTCTGGCGGGTGGAGGTTGCTGCTTTGCAGACTTTCTTCTTAGATTCAGAACTCCACATTCTTAGATTCAGGGGCAGAGGACGACGGAGGCGGGTGCCCTCAGCGACGAGCAGACTGAGGCTGCACAGCCGGTGGTGAGGTGGAGGCAGCAGCGGACTGTTGGGGCAAGATGTGTTTAATGGCCTCAGTCTGCTTCTGTGTGGCCGAGAACTGCTAGGCGAAGCTCTCAACCGCATCGCCAAATAGGCCGACCTGAGACACAGGGGAGTCCAGGAACCGATACTTATCGGTTTCCCTCATGTCCACCAAGGTCAGCCATAGGTGCCATTGCTGGACCACAAGCGTAGCCATCGCTTGACCACCCTGGGGCATGTCCACGAGCGCTTTGGCCTGGTAGACCTGTAGCAGGGCCATGGCAAGCAAGGCAGAGGTGGTCTGTCCGCAGGCTCTGTAAACTTTTTCTGTCAAGCTCTGTCAAAGAATTTACAGGCCCGGGATGGGAGACGCGGCCATCAGACACAGTTGCATTGCGACGGCACGCTCGACTGGAGGGATCCCGGCATACCCCTTAGCCTCCCCGCCATCCAGAGTGGTGAAGGTGGAAGAGTGACCAGGCCTGGAACGAACGCTATACGGCGTTCTCCATGACTTGGTCACCTCCTCATGCACCTCCCGAAAGAAAGCACAGGCTGCCCCGAGAAACCAATCGTCCAGCTGAGAAGGTTCAGGATGTGGTGGAGTATTCCAGACAAGCCCAACCTTTTTGGCGGCCCGGGAAAGCATAGCCGTCAACTCGGGATCAAGCTCGGGCAGCGCTACGGTCCCGGAGGGAGGCAGTGCAGCCGAGTCTTCATCTCCCGAGGACTCCAGCTCACCTTCCGATGCCGCGATCGACATCTGCTTGTCCGCCGGTGCACCGAAAGAAAACGGATCGTCGCTCAACAGAGGGACCTGCAGTGTTGTTGAGGGGATAGGGGCCTGTGGAGCGGAGCTCGGCGGGGAAGCCCTAAATGTGATCCTCAAGTCACCCTTCCTACACACCGACACGCCGCTCCCCTGACTGGAGCCAGAGAAAACGGCCGAACGGGGCATAGGTGACGGGACCCCCGCTCCCTGAGAACTAAGGAACGAGAGTCTAGACCTCAACACTGAGATAGTCATGTTCCCGCAGTGAGAACATGAGCTGTCCACAAAAGCTGCCTCAGCATGCTGAATGCCCAGGCATGTGACGCAGCGATTGTGACCATCAGCGGGGACCAGAGAACGACCGCATCCAGTAACGCACAGATGAAATGACGTCTTGAAAAAGACACAGTGTTCATCTGTGAAAGCTCTTTTAGAAGGGGGAAATTCAGCTCTTGTTCTTTTGTGCTGAAGCACACAGGGAACAGCTGCGATGTGACTGCATGTACACCACTCCCTGAGTCACACGCACAGAGGAACCGGCCCAAATCGCAAACCAACGGGGCAGAGAACAATGCTGTGAAAACAGCAGTTGAGAGCTGTATAAATAGCTAGAGAAAGCTCGCTCTGTAAAAGCTTGCGGCTTCGCTGTAGGGTGCCTTAACACCAGCACGACGAAACAAAAGCTCTTCAAAGGCTTGAGAAGTTCACTCTCAGTCAATAGCAGGAACACAACAGGTTGGCTCTGAAGAGAAAGACAGAGTGCGACTAGATCTGCTTCCGTATTTATACCTGACTTGCGGGGGCGGTGCGCTCTATGCAAAGATTGCACGGCAATTCCATTGGCTTGTTTGGTTGCACTCGAAGCTGATAGGGCTCACTGGCGATATCCCAATTCGTCGGTCACTACTGACGTACATCGAACGTGACCGACTGAAAGGGAGCTACTGGTTCTTGAAGGAAAGTGTCTGTCCACCATATTTTACCAAATAGAAAAAAAATTCTGTTTCTTTGATGTATTCACCCTTTCAAAAATAAATAAATAAAAATCCTTCAATTGCATTGCTCAACCTTGCAGGAGACATTCAATATAATGAATGAATAAAAGCAGAGTAAGATTAAGTTCATTTCTGTCAAAAGCTTCAACCTTGTGCCGAGTCTTAACATTATCTATAGTCTATTTAAAGCTGTTGTGTCATCCTCAGGAAGTTTTTTTATTTACTTTTATATAAGATGTTGAAGATGTGTTTTGATCTTTACCTGCTGTTTAAACTAACTGATAAACATTAAGAAAAAAAATCGCTGATGCTGCTATTTATACAGATATTCAAGCTTCTAGACTTTTGGAATGTATAATGCAAAATCTATCACAACATCTTATATAAACGTAAATAATTCTAGTGATGCTACAGTACATGATTTAAAAACCATAAGCTGTTTCCATCTTTCAAAGAGACAGCTCCAAGCTTCATGAGTCATTAGCAGGCCCACATGGAATCAGCACACACAAAACTCCAGAAGCTTCCACAGATTTCCAAAGATTTGAAACAGAGCCATCCTGGAATGTTTAATGGAACTTCAACAAAAATGTGACATTTCACTTTATTGAAACATGACACACTGATTATGCAAGCCTAAATGAGAATGGAAAGGCATAAAGTCGAGGAACAGCTGCTTAAAGGCTACAGCCTCTGATTTTGATCTCTGAAAACTGAATGAATATCAGTGTGTTCCTGAAATTGAAGTGAGAATGCAGGATGCAGAACTTTATTTTTTAGGTTAAGAAAGTAGAATTCAAATTTGTGTAACTTTAGTTTTTACACCATATAACACATCGTGGAGTGACTTTCATAATACAGCATAGCATTGAACGCCTTATTGCTTATAATATATAAAATGATAAAAAAGGTATTAAATAAGGATCAATAAATTGATAACTGTCTGTAAGTATGAGAGCATAATATGGATAGAAGCATGAATTCAATCCAGCTGATTTCTATGCGGCACCTTATTCAACATTCAGTCATATCCAGCTAAATAAATGGCTGTGATGTGTTGAGCTTCAATATGACTAATTAGTTGAGAAAAATGTCATGTTCAACATAAATAGGCATAATTAATCATATATGTTTTAAGTCTTGTTGCATAACCTTTAATAAAATCCTCTTCCTGTCATTACAATTCACTATCCTTTGGGACAAGGGCAATTCAGTTCAAATTCACACTCATGAATTGAGAAGAAGCCAATTGAATTCAATTGTGGATTTTGCCCAAGCCCAAGGGATACGTTTTATTTCCTCATTAATTCATGAGGTACTTTAAAATGAATAGATTTTCTAAATGTCCTTTATCTTAGAGGAGAATAATACAGCTCAGCTCAGCCCCAACTTTTACCCAATATAGACAATAACGAGTAAGTAAATAGCACGTCTCAAACATTGAACCTGATATTATGTTTTTAATCCATTATTGATGGATCTTCTAACACTTCTTATGACTCAAGTCTTTTTATATCCCTCCCACTCTCTTTCCACGGGATGCGGTGTTTTCTTTCAAGTGCCGATGAACTGACAGCAGATCAAGTGATGTGAAGTTTGTGTTGCGTCACAGCGGGGATGTGAGCGCGAGCGGCTCCACACACGTTGACGCGTGGCGCAGTGTGGAGAGGATCCGCGCATTCACCTCTGTCTGTGAGGCTGAACTGAGGATACTCCACGCGTAACGCGTTTGCTTTACTTCATTTTCTGCACAATAGTCCAGTGGGGTATCGTCACCACGTCTTACCGTTTCTCGAGGAGTATCTTGGATATCCGGAGGCAGAAAATAGGAGAAAGAATTCCTCAGTGGCAGTTGCACTTGTGAAGCGTGCTCGTCTCGTCTCTGGCATTGTGGAATGGCTAGAGAGATGCTGTTACAGTGGCAGACGCGAAGAGGCTGAAAACTGTGGGAAGTCAAACAGGTAAACGAGTTTGAGAAAGAAACAACGAATAGTTTTTTTCTAATTGGCTCTATTCTCAAAAATGAGGGTTTCAGTTAGAACCAGACGGGTTTTAATGTCTGTTGTCATACTGTATATGAAAACCATTTTAAGCTCCACAAAAGTTCCTTAGGAAAGCATGAATGTAACGAACCAAAATACTGTTTTGAAGAGCTGTTTTACTATATACCACCTCAAGAACAATCGAGGAACCTTTATTTTTGCAGTTGCAAACTTTGTCATTCAGATTTAGAATCTCCATTCCTCTTTTCGTTTCATTAATATTGCATAATTAGTCCACATTCTTAGATTCTCTATAGAAACTTTCCATTTTTTTTCCAACTATATTTGGTCAGTGAACCTCAGCAACATCAACATCTGTCCAGACACTGCCATGCTGCAGCCTATTTGGACCTCTCTCAGTTAGCCATCTGTGAATGAATGATAAAATACAGAACTGTGTGGAATATTTTCCAGTCTATCTAACCATTAAAACACTAAAATAAATTTGTGAGAAATCATTAAAAATGTATCCTGTCTGCTAAATTATTAATCCTCTTGTGTTTATGATGCCACCAGAGACTTGGGTTGAGATGATCTGTCCTTGTGAATAATTGCAATACATTTTACAGCCCTTTTTAAGGGATTGTAACTAACTAACTAACTATTTGTTTGTTTGAAAGAGGTAATTAACTAATTGACTTCCCTCACTGACAATCCTAATGCCATATTTTGATTAAATGTTTCTGATACAGATAGATTTCTTTCTCAAGACGAATCCAAATTGTATTTTTCTTGACAATGGGCTGGATTTAACATACAGGAGATAAAGTCCCATAGTTATTTTGCAGATTTGAGAAGCGGTGACAATAAATCTAGCCCTGCAATCAAATAAGACAATATATCTGATCCCTTAAATCACATTTGTCACGATTTTAGGTTTTCAAACTGCAATTTTTCTGAGCAATCACAATCTTTATATAATTAGAATCTCTGATACAAAAAAGAAAAATCATGTTTTGTTTTATTTTAATGAGATACACAAATACAAGACACTCTGTGTTTAGGTTAGGCATAAATTCCGGGAATAAAAATAAATACTCATTTATACGTAGCAATAATTTGCACTAGAAGTAGAGGTAGTTTTTGCTGCACTCTGCTGGCTTGTCAGAGTATAAAAAACAGGATGGTTTCTCAAGGCATCATTAGGGAAGCCAGATTGTTTGCACACACCTCTGTGTTGATGCAAGTCAAAGGGGAAGAGACGAGGAGGGAGGCTTGTCTTCTGTGACATATTACATTTTCCCCTTCTCCTAGCATTGCTTGTTGAGTCATAGAGAGCTGATGTTTATATGCAGCAGGTCGAGGCTGAGGTGTGAGATGTGCCATACCTGCTGGTGCATGCTTTAGATTTCTGCACCATCAATTTTACAGCCAAATAATAGAGTTTTGTTGGAAACCGCATGAATAGTTTCAGTCTGAATGTCACACCTCTGTCATTAAAGAGAGAGAATAAAGGAATATTCCGGGTCCCATGCCACAGATGCTGGGGAATATTACAGAAAATAATTTCAGCTCATCCCTCTGTTTGTAAGAACAAGCCAAAATTGTCTTGACACATGTAGAGTGGTATAATATATAACAGTGGTATAATATCCCTTACAAAAAAAAAAAAAAAAAAGTTTATTCAAGTGTGCTATTAGTACTTTTTTTAAACTAAAAATAAAAAAAAAGAGTATATTTTCAGTCCTTTTTTTGTATTTCTCAGAAATATACTTAAAATTGCACTTAAGTATACTATAATGACAGGAAAGTCAAAGGGCGCTATTTTAACGATCTAAGCGCAAGGTCTGAAGCGCAGGTGCACTGTCCGAGTCCACTTTTGCTAGTTTAACGATGGAAAAAATTGTCCAAAAGGGTTGTACCTAGTCTCTTAATGAGTCATGGGTTTGTTTTGGGTGTAACGGTGAATAAACCAATCCGAGTTTCATCTCCCATTCCCTTTAAAGGCTAAGTGCGCTTGCACCATGGCGGAGTGCTATTTACACGGTGGAATATAGACACTCTCAACCTGATGAGTCAGTTTAAATACATTGTTAATATTTGGCATTTTTTGTGTGCTGCTGCGCATCTCTGTGTGTGTAACGAGCAGAATGTATGCGCGTTGTTTAAAAAAAAAAAAAAGCTAGCAAAAAACACTTGCGTCACGCCCGGCGTTGCATTGCGCTAGATATGTGAAAGGGCCCTAAGTATATTTGGCCTATACTTGTACTCAGTCTGTTGATCGAGGTATACTTAAAAGTAGGAATGTAATGATTCACTCAACTCACGATTCGATTCACGATACTGGTTTCACGATTTGATTTTCTCACGATTTTTTTTAACAAAATAAGATTTAAATGAGAAAGTGTCTTTTTATTATTTCTCAGACAAAATGCTGCATATTTCTTTGTGAAATTGAAATATCTTTATAACAAAACTTGAAAACAAATCCTAAATCAAATAAATAATACAAATAAAATAAATCTTCATATGAGTACATGAACAAGATGTTTATTTGCTCTATTACGGGCTGAACTATCTGTAGCCATTTAAAATTAGAGGCAACCACTGCATTTTAATCATGATTCCAACAAATCTGAAGCAAAAATAGAATGTTCAGACTTTAGCTTTGTGAAACTATGCTACGTAAAACTTCATAATAGCAGACGGGCTGCATGAGAATGCAAATTAACTGTCTTGACAGCAGGTGGCGCGTTTAGAACAGGGGCAATACAGCGCTTCCATGGTTAGTGTTATAAACAAAGCAGCGCTGTGCGCTAAAACTACTTTAAAATGCATTGTACGGACGAAAAGAAAATACCATCTAAACTTTTCTGAACGTCATGTTTTAATCGATTTTTAACCGGTTCCGGACGCATCGTTACATCCCTACTTAAAAGTAGAATTAATTATTCTAAGTATACTTATATGCTTGTAGTTGTGTGTTTTTTTTTCTCTTTTGATTGAGTTTAAATATTACATTACATAACAATATTTAAATATTATTATTAGCCTATATATTAAATACTTTTTTCACATAGTTTTACATACTGTCTTATAAATGTATATTGTTTGAAAATATTGATTTATAAAGAAAACGGATATGTTCCTAATTCGGAGTATCTGAAATTTTGTGTAGGCTAGTCCACTGGTGTACGTAGGAATTTACTTTGAATCAACTTTACTCTTTGCCTGCCATTGACGGAATTTTCCGGCTATCCATGTTTTCACTGTTATACGGTAGGGGGCGTTATTACGCATCTTCTGAAATAGTACAGAATCTCTGAATCACAACACAGATGAAGAAGTAGACAAGTGATAGATGCACTGGTTACGCAAATGTAAAATGATCAAGCGATCATCAAACATTGAACAGCGTATAAATCAAAACTGCCAAACGTTACTGAAAAAAATGTCGAACCCATGATGAGGTAAAGGACTGTGAAGCTTTGGGGGCGTTAATGGACTCCATCTATGTTTTGATAATCGCTCTGAATCCCATCCAGATGTAGTCTATGACCAAAATATGATTTTCTCAGCTTTTTGTTTAAAACTATATGTATGATGTTAAGTTTACTTAAAAAAACAAAAAAAAAAACACCTTACAAGTATACTTGCAGTATAAAACTACCAAAACTAGTATTTTACTGAGTAAACTTTGAAGTGTACTAAAAATGTGCTACAAGTATTTTAACTAGAAAACTATCAGTATATCTATAAGTTCACTTTCTAGTATAGTTGCAGTACAAACGAAAAATGTAGTAGTAAACTAGTTGTGTCCTCAATGTTTACTACTATTACACTTAAAGTATACTTAAAATATAGTAATACATTTATTTTGTATAGCGCCTTTAAAAGTTGCTTTCTCAAGGCGCTTTCCATAAAAGCTTACATAAAAGAAAAACAATATAAGACAATATATTATACAGTTCAACAAGAAATAAATCACAAAACAATACAATAAAAAACTAATCAAATAAAAGCTTTCCTGAAAAATAATGTTTTGAGCAAAGTTTTAAAAAGAATTAGCATCCCTAATGTCAATTGGGAGAGAGTTCCACAGTTTTGGAGCATACGTTGAAAAGGCCCTGTCACCCCTGGATCGTAACCATGTTTTGGGAACAGCTAAGAGACCATGCTGAGAAGATCATAAATTGCGAATTGGCGTGTAAGGTGTTAAAAGATCTGCCAAATACTGTGGAGCGAGACCATGCAGAGCCTTGTATGTAAGCATTAGGATTTTAAAATCTATACAGTATTTAACAGGGAGCCAGTGCAACGTCTTCAAAACAGGAGTTATATGGTCACCAGCCCTAGCCCTAGTTAAAATTCTAGCTGCTGAATTTTGCAAGTATTGTAATTTGTTAAGAGAAGAGAGAATTTGGACACTCCAACAAGAAGAGCATTGCAATAATCAATTCTTGAGAAAACAAAAGATTTAATCAATTTTTCATCCACAGAAAAGGGCAACATAGGCCGAATACGTGCAATATTTCTAAGATGAAAAAATGAAGTATTTACTGTGTTCTGTACAAAAGGCTCGAATGACAGAGTGGCGTAAAAGATAACACCAAGATTTTTTAGTTTACTGTGTAGCTCTAAGGCAACACCATCAACTGAAAGATCTATAGAAGCAGCATTTCGCAGTTGGTGGGGAGAGCCAAGAAGCATAACTTCAGTTTTAGAGCTATTCAGACGCAGACAATTTTTAGACATACACAACTTAATCTCAGAAATATAGTTGGAAAGATGAGGGACATCCACAAATTGACCAGGTTGAGAATGTATCATCAGCATAGAAGTGGTAGCTGAGGTTAAGGGATCTTATTAGCTGACCAAGAGGATAAATGCTGAAAAGCAGGGGACCAAGAACCGAGCCCTGTGGGACACCAGTACAAACAGGATCCACATCAGATCTGAAACCATCCATAAAAACAAATTGAGTGTGACCTGTAAAATATGACCTAAACCAATCTAGGGCAGTTCCAGATACACCAAAGACAGTTTCCAGTCTATTTAGTAAAAGCATGTGGTCAAGAGTGTCAAAGGCTGGACTAAGATCGAGTAAAATGAGAATCGAGAGAGCGCCAGAATCAGAAGCTAACAGTAAGTCATTAACAACTTTAAACAGGGCTGTTTCAGTGCTGTGCAGTTTCCTAAACAAAGACTGAAGGGGCTCAAACAGATTATTGACCGTTAAAGGGTTGCGTAATTGAGACGAAACAACACCCTCTAAAATTTTAGCAATAAATGGAAGATGAGAAATTGGACACAAGTTACTGAGACTGTTCAAATCACTATTTTGCTTTATTAATATGGGAGTGACTGCAGTTTTAAGTGCTGTTGGCACAACACCAGTAGCCAAGGATTCATCTATTATTGTAAGAACAACAGGGCACAAGTAACCAAAACAGGATTTAAATAAACTAGAAGACAGGGGATCAAGTATGCAAGTGTAAGCTTTCATACGAGATACCTGTGCACAAAGAGACTCAGAGGTGACTAAGGAAAAATTAGAGAAGGGTAGATTAACTGTAGAAACATGAGGTCTAAAAGAACTAAGAATATCTTTGTGAACGTTGTCAATTTTTAAACTGAAGAATTAAAAAATATCATTGCATGTCTGAACTGACACAGTTTGGGTATTCGCACCATCTACTTTTTTAAATAGACTGTTAATAATGTGAAAAAGCTGCCTAGGGTTGCTACCTAGACATTGTGTGTTTTAATAGGTGCAAACATGTCCAAACTGGCAGCAAGAGCATTATTAAGTAAAATAATTTTATGCTTAGAAGGGACAGAAGGAAAATCATCCAGGCATGCATTAATAGAATTAGCAAAAGCCGCAGGGTCAATTGATTGCCATTTACGGAAAGAGACAGTACGTGCAACAGGCCTTAAAGAATATGATACCTCCAAATTAAAAATTATGGCTGAATGATCAGAGAGACCAACATCTACAGTAGAGAGATTTGACACAAAAGCATAATTTGCCATAACTAAATCAAGTGTATGACCTTTGCAAATTTGTAGGAACATTCATAAATTGTGTAAAGTTAAAACAGTCCAGCAGAGATAAAAAGTCCTTGGCCAGAGCACAGTCTTTCTGATCAACATGAATGTTAAGATCACCAAGAATCAGAATTCTCTCAAATTTAATGCACAACATCGTCAGCAAATTCTGACAGAAATTCTGCATTTGATTTTGGGGGTCTATAGATTGTAGCAATAGCAGCAGAATGAGTAGCAGTTACACTGAGTACAAGGCATTCAAAAAGATGTAAACTGAGGTACAGACACAGGGCAACAATTTGCATTGCAGGTTATAAATCACAATAATACCCCCACCTCTGCGAGAAGGTCAAAGAGTCCAAAACCTGCTGGAGTCAGTTGGTTAAAAAGCAGGCCATTATCCTGTTTGTGCCAAGTTTCAGTGAGAAACAGTAAATCCAGACCTTTGTCCATGCTGATATCCGACAAAAGCGAAGCCTTACTGTTTGCAGAACGCGCATTAAATAATGCCGCGTTCAGAGGGTTTGATGCAAAGCAGGAATTCTGCTCCAGAGAGGACAGCGTTATTAAATTACCAAAGTCGACACCAGTATGATAAAGTCTTGTAATCTTCCATCGGCTGTTTGGAACCGAAGTGATAGAAGACGAAGAGGAAACATAGCTGCGTCCTGAGCTGCGATGTACATAGCGCTTAGGCCTCAGTATGCCAGCATTGCCGCAACAATCATACACATCTTTAGCCAGATAGTAGTTCTGCTTTAGAGAAAGAAGGTGGCGGGAGGTGTAGCATAAAGTCATGTCTGATAAAGGCCCGTCAGTAGCAGCAACCCCAAACAGGCTGAGATCCAGAGAACACAAGGAAAAACTCCAATTGAGCCAAAAGTCCAGCGTATGTAAATAACTGCCGCCGCATCACAAAGAAAGAAACATAAAACAAAACAATAAAAATAGCAATGCGGTATAAAACACTTACTAAAATAGAAAAAAACAAACAAAAAAAACAATCGGAGAGCGGAGTGGCAGCCAAAGCACGCCAGTGTACCCAGTCAACCGGAAACTTTTATACGCTAAAAAGGGCCAATTTAGTCCCAAGTAGTATTGAAACAGTAGACTTATTAGTATAATTACTACATAAAGTATACTTAAAAATATACTTAAACTTTACTTAATAAGTATACTTAATAAAATGTACTTAATGTATACTTATTTTTTGTAAGGGATGAATAGAAGTGTAAATCCAAACCTGCAGATTTCCATTGGTGCTTTATTCAAAATTCAGTCATATCCAGCCAGATAAATCGTAACTGTGGTTTCTTGGCTCTTTTGGATGCTGAACATTAATTTTTCATTCGCACCCTCTAGATTAGAGTTCAGTTAGAGTGCACTATACAGGCTAGAGAATTTTTACACGCTCCTCGACCGTGCTGTCAACTGCTACTCACAAATGTTCATGTCAGCTGAGATATTAACAACACCAGAGTTGATTTTGCTCTCTAAAGGGACTGGTTGCCTATAGGTGAAATCATGCTTGGGTTTACAGAGAAACTCAGAGATAGTGTTTGTGGATCAAGTAAAGTCAAGGGAACCAGGTAAAAGTTTTAGTGCGTTACTGTCTACCCGAGATCGTGCCAGAACTGGAAAGAGTGGGTGTCTGTCTCATTTATGTTTAAAAAGTAGAGAGCACACATACATTTCATGTGAATCCCATGAACAGCAGAGTGGAGATTCTATTAATACGGACTTTATTGAAAAATTGATGGATTTCTAGACAGGGGTAGTACCAAGGTCAAGCTCACCGTCTGCACTTCCTTTAAAGCCAGCATGCTTTCTTGCTTGCTCTTAGATTTTTTTTTTTTTTGGTGTACAAAATAGGAGTTCTGTGCTGTATTTTTGCTCCCTTTTGTCCCACTGCAGTGCAAACGTGAATGTCTGCAAATATTCCAGGCAGGTCCCCTTTATAAAGAATAAAACATGCCATATTTTGGCTTTTATTATGGCATCAAGCAGAGTTATGGCATCAAGCAGAATTTAAAGGACAAAGAAATTCTCTATGGACTCGTTTTCAGCTCAGATTGTTAACGCTTAGTCCACAGCATTACAGTGAGACATATATTGCATGTCATGTGTTGAGTTTTGAAATGCATCCACAGGCCATAATGGATGGACTGCCAGTCACACAAACAAAGCAAACATTTAAAGCCCCAATAGCATCCTGATGGTAAAGACAAGTTTTTACAGAGGCATGTGATAGTTATGCTGTCACTTTCCAAGTTTATGTTGTAAGACCCATTTATTGATTTTATGTAGACCCACAATAGATGGTTAATGATGCTGTTTTTGTTGTCTTTGTGCGCGCAGATTTGTGATATGTGGATGCCTGAGTATTATTTCACTTTTGCAAGGGGTCAAGGTTTGGCTGGTTAACGTGGTCATTTTAGTAGATGGCATATACACATCCTTATGTGGGCAAAAGACATCTCTCTGTTGACAGCTATTTAAAAAAGTAGCCAAGCATTCAAGCTAATTTTTTTTTAGCAATATATGATTTGTAAAGAAACTGTCTGAGATGAACAGCAATGCTAATGGAAAATTCTCTCCAGGAATTTTAGACTTCCCTGGATGTGACAGATAGAGAATGTCTAATTTGTGTTGTCCCAAAAGGTTAGGTAAAGATGTGGGTTGTTGGCTGGATAATATACTTTTAATCTGCCCTTCAGTTCATCTCCTGCTAATACGTCTGCCACTGGTGAGCATTCGAGCATTTGATTTTTTGCATGGGTAGTGAATTAATTCAAATTTGTTTTGCTGCGTAAAGCACCTGCTTACTGGATGAACATTGTGAGTTGAAGCCCCATTGAACATGGCAATTTTCAGACCTTACTACTTGCACATCTGCAGTCCTTTAGTAAAATAAATGTAATGTTGCCAAGTGATACCAAAGCTAATCAAGAATATCATTTTAAAATTATAACATGGCATATTACAGCCTATAAAAGTATCACATAAAATTAAAGTCAAATTGCAAAACATTGATCAAACATTGAGTTTTCATTGGCCCAGGCGAGTTCCAAGAGCACAGTCATGTGACGTTTAAGGCTCATCCTCCATATTTATATACCATACATGGTATGAATCATATCCAAAGAATAACATTTTTTTTCTTGCTGTCTGTTTAGGTGTTACTGAATTCACTGTAAAAATCCAGGATTTTCATAAAGTCACAGAACTGAAATAGATAAATAGGACTTTCCACTGTTTGTATCACTCCACTTGAATTTGTTGGTACACACCAGACCTTGTGTATTATTTTTGGTGATTTTCAGTGACTCTTTCTGTAGGTTAAATTTGTTGCATCAGTAGGTGGTGACAAATGACTTTGTCAAATGTTTTTATGGGTGAGTCATTGAATCGTTCACTCAAGCAATTTGTTCGAAACATTATGGCTGTAGCTTAAATCCTCACCTTTATATCCTCATTCACTTTTCCCTACATTAGTCCACTGAATGAGTAAATTAAAATGAGTGAGTGAATTCAGACATAGAGTATGCCAGAAGTCCTGTCAACTTCTGGTGAGATGTGGGAATTTGTTCAGTGCGACGTTCACAGCTTATGTATTTTCTAGCGGCTTGCTGTTGAGTGTCCAATGGTTGTACACTTGTTATTGAGGTGCATTGTGGGATTAAATTAGTGAACTTAATGTCAACTATGGTTTCGGACACCACTAAAAATGGTTGTCTCGTCAAATAGTGCACTATATATGGGTATAGGGAGCGATTTCAGACAGTTGGCAGAACAAACAAACACAACATAACTGGCAATAAGGTCTCCAAAATGTAAGTTAATATTTGATTATACCATGGGACTGCTGAATGCTTGATTCTGATTGGTTGACAAACTTTCTTAGGCAGAGTCCTGCAAGTGGATGGGTGAACCTCTAATAGGCCTACTTGATGTAAAGGGTAGGGCTGCAACACACGATTATTTTGATAATCGATTAATCTACCGATTGTTGGAATGATTAATCGACTAATCGTCGATTATTACACTGGTTAATCAGTATGCTTTGTTCGATTATTTCACTTTAGCAATTAGTTAAAATATTGAGTTTACTTTAACTAATAAATAAAAATCACTTCAGCTTTTGAAAGTGTATTTTTAATAAATTCCAAGCCAACTAATTAGACCAGTCTACTTCAGGTTTTCTTTTCTCATCAGAAGTCATCAATACTCCAACTGTTAAAATGACTGGTACTGTGTTTTTATTAAGTCTGGGAATTGTAATAATAACTTTTTAATCAGAGTAAAAATATGAATATGTAATATTGTGCATATTTTTTGAAAAATGTCCCTCTCTAGATTTCTTTTTTTTTTCTTTCTTTTTTTAACTATCAAGTTTATGGTAATTGAATGGCTTTCCTGAGGTAAATGTAACATTTTGTGACATATTATTTTGCAAGCTGTTTCTGCGGTTAAAACTCTGATTCTAACATTAGAGATAGATTCATTTCAGTAAGTTGTACTGTATCTTTCAACATACTTTTTGATGTTCGTTCATGTTTAGTTCGTGCTGTAATAGCAGAAGAGGAAGAGATAATTGGTTCACGTGCCGCTTGACCTGAGGCGCTACAGCGTTCTGTCACGCCACAACATTAAAGAGCGCCAAAACCACATGTATTGTTTGAATCCCATAGTAAAATTGACAGAATTTAAAAGCTGAGACTATTTAATATCAAAAGTAACCTGATCTATCTCATCTGTCGCCACGTTGTCTGTGTCCTCTTTGCTCTGCTATGTATCTTTTACTGCATGAGAAAATGGACGTGTGTCATGAGAACAGTGAGTTTGAATGAGAGTTGGTGGCCCTGCACAGCATTTTTTAGTTATGCTAAACGTTATGTTTGTTATGTTTTATGCTATGTTAAACTCCCACATTTTATGGTTTCGACTTCATTTGCACTATGCACTCAGAAGCTCCATGTCTTCTTCTATTGGATTGGATCCGGGAGGGCTGCATTACAGTATTGCGCTACAGTGCCCCACTGGTCAAACCACGTTATTGCAGGCCCTTCAAATAGGTCTTATGGAGATCAAAAGTCTATTCGACAACAAAAATATTTGTAGACAATTTTTTGTTGTCGATAATATCAACTAAACGTTTCAGCCCTAGTAACGGGTGGAATAATATTTACTTTCAGGAATCAATAAGCACGGGTGGTCCAATAGCCAAGACTATTTTGACTCAATTTGTTACCCACTGACAGTCAGCTAAACAGCCCTAAGCTTATTTGTGTTCACAATCTATAGTCTGAAGACCATTTTTAATTACAATGTGATTTGCAGCGTTGAGCATTGCAGCCAATTGTGCGGCAACTGAAGTGATTGACAGCTTCAGTCATTGTAAAGCGAGCGCTCTTTGCGTGTATTCAAATATTGCATATGCTCTCTGTATATATTCAAAATTTGAATAAAAGTTGTTTTTTTTTAATGCTGCTAAGAGGACCAATGGCCACGTACAGGGTAAATGTACTTATTAAGCTCAAGTACCCATTAAGCACACTATTATCTTTGAGCTCAGATTATAAAAAGAAAATATAATGTATTATCCTACTTAATGTCTTAACCAATTGATGTGTTTGTTACTACATACCTCCTGTAATTTCAAGAAAATCAGAACATTGCACACTGAGATATGGGTATCCATGTGTTCACACTGTCTGGCGGCCATTTTGAAAGCTGTCTGAAAACTTTCACCAAAAGAGGAGCCTCTTAAATGTGCATTTTTAAGGTGGTTAAGCCTTTTTTTGGGGGTAGTTATAACTACTTACTGCAAAATTAAGAGATTAATGTTTAGACTTTTGCATAGTATAACCTGGAACCTGCATGTGTAAAATTATTACAGTTAGATCCAAAAGATAGTTTTAGCAGGATAGCGCAGATGCTACAGTACATAGTTAGCTTACTAGCTGTATAAGATTGTTTGCTACACTAATATATTACTTTTCAGGCATTACTGGCTTGTACTTTTAAATCCATAATATTATACATTTACAGTTTATTGATGGTCTGTGGTTTTAAACTGCAATTTTTAAAGACTTCATATTATTGTTAGGTGAGCTTAAAGGGTGCACTACTATGAAAATCACACTGCTTCAGTGTGACATCAATAAGAAAAAGTGTAATTTCATAGATATTTTAATATGAACAACTATTATTGACAATATGTATAAACTTAATACATGACCTAGATTATTTATCAAAATCGTGTCCTTTAAATTTAATGTAATATTTATTAATTAAAAATTGTTGCTGCTCCAATTTAATCTCAGTGTGCTCCCTTTAAGCTCATCCACGTCTATGTAAATACTTCATAAACAGACTTTAAATATTAACTGATGGTTGTCACTTTAATTTGTTGTAAAATGATTAATAACTTATTTTCACAGCCTTAAAGGGTTAGTTCACCCAAAAATGAAAATTACCCCATGATTTACTCACCATCAAGCTATCCTAGGTGTATCCTCCGACTAATACAGTCAGAGTTATATTAACATTTTTGGTATTAAATAATGTCCTGGCTCTTCCAAGCTTTATAATGACAGTAAATAGAGGATGAGATTTTGAAGCCCAAAAAATGCAACCATACATAATAAAAGATATCCACACGGCTAGTAGTAGTAATAAGGGCCTTTGTGATGCATTTGTGAAAGAAAAATATCCATATTTAAAACTTTAAAAACTAAAACAACTAGACGGCCATACACATCGATTTACGTTGAAAGAGTGAACACTTGACTTGGCGCATGACGTAATAACGAACGCGGAAGCGCAGAGGATAGAGCAAAGCAAAACACCTATAACTATAACTGATCAAACTGAATGCCTTGATTTTAGCGTTCTGTTGTTGTTGTTTTTTTGTGATTGACTAAAAATAAAAAAAATTCAATTCTTTAAAAAGATTGTTTAAAATAAACAAGAATTTTTAATAAAACATTGGCAACGGGGTGTGCTTAAAGGGTTCAAAAATGTACCCATTAAGCACAGCCAGACTTTTTGCATTTAATGATGTACATCTTAATAAGTTAAATATTATTGTGTGAGAGGTTAATATTTCATTTTAACATAACTTCTTGTGCTGAAATCAATATCCTGTGCACTAAAAATGTCGCAATATAGATTTTGTTGAGCTTAATAGGTACGTTTACCCTACACTGCAGAGTTTCAAGAGAGACAACCAGATTTAAATGCGCTAAAATATCCCAGATATTATATGACATTAAAGGCTCAAATTTTGCTTTATGTTCTTTTAAGACCTCTAAGCATTTATATAGCCTATGGTGTGATTTATGCACATTTGTTCAAAATAGCCTGTACGGGCAGACTGTTCACATGATGTAGGCAAAAGAAATTTGGTTTTAAATTGGTGCTGCTGTTGGATAACGGGTCGGGTGTTCTGTTAAGTACTACAGGCGCAGGGGAGGTGCAGGTTTACCAAATAGGACCCGTGCAGGACTCTGTTCTTGGGTGTGCAATTATTTTCCATTAAATGCACAGATTGATGATTTCAGTTATTTCAAAGGTCCTTACAGCCTGCAACAGCAAAACAACCAAAACCCACAAAGTCACTGACCAAGCAAACAGATATGACTAACAATAGGATAAAAATTACAAACATTACAAAAATTACAAAATTACAATTCAGGTGGCTGGAGCCACTGCCCCTCTGCCCTCTTAGGTGCCCCTCTCGCTGAGTGATCTCTGCTCCCAAGAACATGATTTCGGTCGAGCCCTAACCCTGAAGGTCTTTGCACACGACCTCACATTGTGTCAATCACATTTACACACTGCCTCCAAAACTTTCGTCCATCATTAAAAAATTCGGATCGGGTTCTATTTCTGCGTTTTTCGCATCTGTAGCAAGCACTTTGAGAGGTGTTTTGACAATTCAGAGCCACCATACATGCAAACGTCAAAATCCAGACAAGTTGATCCACTTTGTCTCGCAGCACAAAGCGCTGAATGACAAACAAAGTGCGGAATACATATATATTGGTGGTCTTCTTTTTAATATGTGGCTCCAGTACACTCAAAAAAAAAAAAAAAAAACTTATTGGATGAACTCAGTTTAATTGAGGGCAGTTTTTCCATCGAATAAATATGTGTAGCCCCAACTCATAAAAGACAAATTCATGCAATGAAATGTAATTGAGTTGGTCCAACTTAATTTTATTAAATACAGTTGGAATGATTTATTTAAAAAAGATTTTTTTTTTTTTTATGCTTGTCCAACTCAAACTAAATACACAAAACTTGGTTTAGATGTTTTTATTTAAAAGTCATAAAAACAGGAATAAAACAGTTATTTACTGTATCGCTTGCAAAGCATCAAACTTAGCCACTGACATCCTGAAGTAAACTTGCTCGGGATAATCCCGCAGCTCCTTGATAAGGAGGTTGAACTCTCCTTCCTCTCTACGCGATCTCAGGATTGGATGGACCTAATATTTCCTACTTCTTTTCCTCTTTTTAAGAAGAGAGAGGACAACAAAATCATCCTCACTGCTTGAAGACTCCATTTAGTATTGTTTCACAACGGATTAATTAATATGCATCGCACTATTAAAAAAATAAAAAAAAAACTCAAAAATCGTCAGAGCAAATTTTCAAATAGACGCTATCTTTATAAATAAACTGCAGATTTGAGGTTTAAAAAAAAATTACATTCTCACCTGAAAACTCTTAAAACTACATTCCGTGACACAGTAACAGTAAAATTATAGTGGGTTTTATAAATTATAGTGAGAAATGCTGCCGGAATGGTGAACAGTATAATGGTGGAATATCGCATGAGATCGCATCAGATTCAAGGACTAGAACTAACTGTTGTATAGATAGATAGATTTTTTACTAAAAAAGAACATATAGAGAAAAGAGGAATGGTTTGAGTGTGTGTACTGGAGCGCTTGAGTAATCTTATGTGAGAGCCAGCTGCCTGAAGTCTGCCCTCCAGATGATCAAAGCTGTGGAGGCCAGAGAATGGCATAAGGGGATTTGTACCTTGGGCCAAGTTCTTAACCCTCCTAAAAGCCTTGTGTGATGGTGGCAGAAAAGGTTTATTTAAGTAAAGGCTCTAATTAAATCCTTGAGTATTATCAGTGTAGATACGCCACACAGATTAAGACTATCACAGTACCTGTGGTAAAGCATTTCTAAGATGTTGCTTAGACATTTGACAGGTCTTGATCTGTACATTAAAACTTCTTTGTAATTTTACATTTTCACATTATACTCAAACTATAACAATTGGAAAATGTAATGGTATAATAATGGTATATTCATCTGATGTCGGCTGTGATTTCTTTCTCAGTTTGAAATGTTGCTGAATATGGCTGCTTATAGTCTGGCTTACTCTAACTCTTCTCATCTTGTCTTTTGATTTCAGGGCTCAGAGGTTCAAGTCTGGACAAAGACGGCATTCTATTTACCCTCAATTGAATGTGAGCTCTCGCTGACCTCTAATATTTAAAATGGGGTTGTCATGGAAACTGCTGGTGCTGCAATTATTCATGGGATGCCTTTCAGGTAGGCATCCTAATAACCTGCTCTATAGACTTTCCTGTCTGTTTCAGTGGCATACATTTGTCCTTGTCATTTACTATTAAGGGCAGACCTCCCATTCATGGATGTCTCTTATCTTCTAGAACCAATTAAAGGTTTCACTTTGTTTGTGAACGCTAAAGCCGTCGAACTCTCTCAGGTGGGCACTGTCGAGGTGAGCAAAGACACAATGTGTGAGATAGTCGGGAGGTGGTTCGTATTAAATAATTAACTTTAAATCAACATAAATATAAAGTGGTCAAGGAGACATGGTACTGGATTTAGAGTGGGGTTGTTATACTTGTAGCGCTGGTCACCAACGCCATTGTGCATCTTCAGGTAAGAAAGCAGGTGCTGTTGCCTTTATTGCAGCGGTGATAAGGTGCCATTACGTTCTCCTTGGCAACACTTTTTTTTATCTTAAATTATGGGATTTGACGTTTAAGCTTTATACTCATCTGTCTTGGGTAGAATATACCTTTGACATATTTCCGTTGTCACCGAACTATGCCCTATTACATCACTGTAAAAAATAAATCTGTAAAATAATGGAAAAAGTACTGGCAGCTCATTACCTGGGCATTATCCAGTAATTTTACAGACATTTCCGTTAACCCTAAAACACAACTCAATGAAGTGCAAAATACAGGTAAAACACCTGTAAAAAATAAATACTGTTAAATTAATACAGTACATTGTGCCCTATTTTTACAGATTTTTTTTTTATAGAGTGTAGACCTCCTACAGTGTGGGCGTTATACCATGGTGGCAGACTTCATGATTTAAAGACCACCTTTGTGTCAAAGTTGGAGAAAAGATGTGATAATATGTAATTTAACAAGCCCTTTGAGAGACATGAAAAGGTTAATGTGCAAATTAATCTACCAGCCATTATTTTATTGGAGAGCGCAATTTATGTTCTCATTTAGCCAAGTGGAAGCACAAAAGCCCCTTTATTGATCTCTTTTTGATGAAGCAGTTACATTGTCTTTCAGTTACTGGGAGGGTCAGACTTAATCCTCTAAGTCTTTGATTTAAAAAGGGCTGTTTGCTCTTTTACATGATGTTCAGGATTTTTGAAAGCACTCTTTTCTTCGCTAGCAGGTTGTGTTACATTGTAGAATCTCTCACTATGGGGTAAGACGTCACAATGTAAACCTGCATTATTGGCTTTTCAGCAAAATGGAAATCAATTATCAATCACAAAACTATTTATTAAAAATATATAAATTTATTAATAAACTTATTATATAAAAACACACACAACATCTTGCCCCGAAAACATACATTTATGCCATGTATGCAACCTTTTACATTCTGCCAATGGTGTTCATATTTTTAAAGGGGTGGTGTAATACTACTTTTACAAGATGTAAAATAAGTCTCTGATGTCACCAGAGTGAGTTTTAGCTCAAAATATCCCACAGATAATTTTTTATAGCATGTTAAATTTGTCACTTTTCAAGGGTGAGCAAAAACGCTCCGTTTTTGTGTGTGCCTTTAAATGCAAATGAGCTGCTGCTCCTACGAAGAGAGGGCGGAGTTTCAAGAGCTCGTGTTAGCAGCGCCGATTACCTCAGACTCACTGAAAATGTCAGAAACTGTTCAGCCTTTTTTTATGTTCAAACCAGAGTCGGACAATGATGGAGAGACTCAAGAAGAAGTGGCAACGTGTAGAATGCAACAGGACGTTTCTGAATGGTTAGCTGATGAATTTATTTAGCTGATGTGGAGTTAACTATCTTAAAGTTATTGATTGCATATTCTGTCATGATAATCTATAAATCGCTCCTGTGGGAACTGTTGGAAGATGCCTACAGAGCCAGAGAATATATGCTGCATGAAGACAGAACAGGTATAGTTTAGTTTAATTACAGTTATAATTTGTCATGTTGTCATCTTGCTTTTATGACATGCTATTGCTTTTGCGTTGCATACTGTAATGCAATAACATGGCCTCACCCCTTTGTTGCGTGTTCTCGGGGGCAGGGTTTATGTAAATTTTAGGATTAGTGATGTCACCAACCCGGAAGGAAGCTTGTTGTAGTCCTTAAACAGAGAATTTTTTTAAAAGAAAATATCTCGCTTTGCATTGAACTTTGAGCGTTGTAACTTTGCAGATGTTGTTTATGCTCAAACAGCAAAATTACACACTAACTAAAGTTAAAAAAGTGAAATCGCAATGAACCACTCCTTTAAAATAACAAAAATAACTGATACTGCTAAAACAGATCTTACAGCATTGTGAAATGGTCCTGATATTCATCCACTCCAACCAAATGATTACATTAACAGCAAACCCACTCGAAATGATTATTGGATACCTTTGTGATTTAATTGCTCAATACGCTCTTGAAAGTAAAATATTACCTGTGTTTCTGGATGTGTAAAAGACTTGACTGAAAAACGTGTAAAAAGTTACACCTGTTAAACAGTCTGCTTTCATTTTTATCTTTTGAGCATATGGCGCCAGGTAATTTTAACTGCAGTAGAACACAATGGACACAAGGATGTAATTGTGGTTCATTAAATGTGCTTTGATTGAGGAGTAGAGACACAAAACACATAGAGCACAATCAGAGAAAAGCATTTACATATCCGAAGTCCTGATTAATTCAGTTGTGTTTCTCAGCAGTTGAAGCCAAACTGAATTAGATCCTTTTATTACATTTTAAGATTTTTCCCTCTTATTAACTTTTATCAGGAGCAGATATATTAAAGAGTGTAAGGAAGATACTGGTAAGAATGAAGGGAAATGGGATTTAGAAAAATCTCACTTCAGAACTAAAATTTCCTGAAAATGTACTCACCCCCATGTCATCCAAGATGTTCATGTCTTTCTTTCTTCAGTCGAAAAGAAATTAAGGATTGTGAAGAAAACATTCCAGGATTTTTCTCCATATAGTGGACTTCACTGGGGTACAACAGGTTGTAGTTTCAATGCAGCTTCAAAGGGCTCTACATGATCCCAGATGAGGAATAAGGGTCTTGTCTAGAGAAACGATCGTCATTTTCTTTAAAAATGTATATACTTTTTAACCACAAATGCCCATCTTGCACTGGTTCAGCAATGTGCCACGCATTACATAATCAGGTTGGAAAGGTCACGCGTGACTATTTTAACGATGTCTTTACTACCTTTCTGGGCTTTGAAATTGGTTATGACATTGCTGTCTAAAGGGCAGTTAGAAAGCTCTCAGATTTCATCAAAAAATATCTTAATTTGTGTTCCGAAGGTGAATGAAGGTCTTACAGGGTTTGGAATGATGTGAGGCTGAGTAATGACAGAAATTTCATTTTTGGGTGAACTAACCATTTAAAGGGATAGTTCACCCAAAAATGAAAATTTGATGTTTATCTGCTCACCCCCAGGGCATCCAAGATGTAGGTGACTTTGTTTCTTCAGTACACAAATGATGATTTTTAACTCAAACCGTTGCAGTCTGTCAGTCGTATAATGCATGTCAATGGTAACAAAATCTATGAGAGTAAAAAAAAACATGCACAGACAAATCCAAATTAAACCCTGCGACTCGTGACGACACATTGATGTTCAAAGACACAAAACGATCGGTTTGTGCAAGAAACCGAACAGTATTTATATCATTTTTTACCTCTAATACACCACTATGTCTAACTGCCTTGAGCGCGCGCACTGTATCCGGTGCGTGAGGTGTTTACGCGCTCTGGCGTAGTTTAAACATGGTGCCTGTAGTACAACAGTTGTTATATAAATGGAAGTAAACCACAAAAAAACATAGTTTTATTACATTAAAACTTGGAAAACTTTATTTTGTTACTTTTCCTAAGGGCTGCTTTACAAATAAAAAGGACACATAGGCACAGCTGATGGTTTAAATCGTACGTGATCCTCTCCTGGGTATGTAAAATCATCAGGAGAAAAATGATCGCTGCAGACCCTCAACAACTTTAGTACGTTACTGGGTGTGTTGACATCCAGCCGAAGAGCAATCAAACATAACTTCAGGCAAGCAGGCTCGGAAAAACAGGAATGAGTTGGCACGAGAGAACATAATCTTTTAGTTTTAAGTCGGTTTAAACAATCCGAAGTAAATACCATTTTGATTAGCCGTTGAACCTACAATGTTTGTGCACTATGTAAACAATGAGTGATGTGTACGCCTGAGAGATCACTTCCAGCGCTTGCGGAAACTACGCCAGAGCGCGTACACACCTCACGCACCGGATGCAGTGCGCACGCTCAAGGCAGTTGGACATGGTGTTTTAGAGGTAAAAAATGATATAAATACTGTTCGGTTTCTTGCCCAAACCGATTGTTTTGTGTCTTAGAACATCAATGTGTCGTCATGAGCCGCAGGGTTTAATTTGGATTTGTCTGTGCATGTTTGTTTTTTTTTACTCTCATAGATTTTGTTACCATTGACATGCATTATACAACTGACAGATTGCAACATTTGGAGTTAAAAATCATAATTTGTGTTCTACTGAAGAAACAAAGTCACCTACATCTTGGATGCCCTGGGGGTGAGCAGATAAACATCAAATTTTCATTTTTGGGTGAACTATCCCTTTAAGTGGCCTTTATTTCACTAACATTACATTTTCTGCAAGTACAGTTTTCTTTTTAAAATATAGACTTTTAAGCTTTGAAGTACACTACAAGTGCACATTCAATACAATTAAGCACACTTTTTCACAAGGCTAGACACATCTCAAAACAATTACAAAGAATAGTTATCATTAAATTATATTTTGACCATTATTGACAGATAATTGATGCATTTTTGTCTTTCAGTAACAAGATTAAGCAAAAAAGTGAATTTGAAAAAGGTCAAATTTATAAATACACTTAACATAATTGTGATATATTACATTATTGCGTAGTTTCTGAGTTAGTCTGAATATGCCACACTTAATTCCTTAAATATACAGTTCTCTATACTCAGAGCTTCAGGGCTCGTTGTGTTTGCGTGTGAGTATCTGTTTGCGTGGGTGTGTGCAGGTGTGTATTTTAACTTACCAAGATTGGCTTTTTCATTTGATGAATAAAACCCTTGAATCAGAATCAAACGGATTGGAGGGCACACAAATGTCTATACCCTCTCCCTCCCTCTCTCGCCCTGTGCGCCCTGTCTGTGGCTGGATATTCATGCTGAGGTAAGCTGGCCCGAATTCATCGGCTTGTCAGATGGTATTGAATTTGAGATTAGTTTTTATTTGGGCCTCCAAATTGCTCCTTGGCTTTTCCCTCCAGCTCCGGTGCTGCTCCGGGGGGCTGCACTGCCATATAAATTCTCCACTCAGGTAGAGAGAGAGAGCGACCTGCTTTCTCTAACTTCCTCAATAATGACCTCCCTTTCCACCAAGATGGGCTTTGTGTTGTAAACTTCTTGTTAGTATTCTGTGCTGAACAGAGATAGATAATTTCTCAGCGACAGTGTGTCTCTTTGGACAGCTGTGGTCTGTTGACAGAAATCACAGCACCAGTAAAGCCCTTTGCCGAATCCTCACAACGTAACGTCAAACCCGCAGGCGACGACATGGTTTCAGATTACTCCCCATCAATATTTTAATAACATCTTGTAATATTTGCAGCATCACTAAAGCTTGTAATTACATGGTGTTTCTGAAACAGACAGTTCCGTCCTCTTGTCCTCTGGCAAATACGAACCTTAATTGCAGCATTAATTCCTTGTGTGATAGAAATTAGTTCTTTGCTGCATTTCTCAGGTTTGCATCAGCTCCAAACTCAACCTGAAGTTTTGAAGTCTCTCTCACCCTTGTCTTTATGTACATACACTCAAAAAAAAAATATGATACGTTGGATTTACTTAATATTTTCAATTCAACAGGTTCCACGTAACTGGGTTATGTTGCATTTAATTAACATTATTTATTTCAGTAAAATTAAGTTTATTACATAAAGTTAAATGAATGCCATTTAGTTGAATCAGGTTAACACTCTTAATTTGTCCAAAACTATCAAGCTCAATTATCCTAAAATAAGTAATTCAGTTTAATTGAATGCATTCAAGATACATTTTTACAAAAGCTTTTTTTTCAAGCTTTACAACTTTTATTGTTGAGCGTTAGCCAGAAAACAGTTGTGCATGCCCAAAGTAGTTGTTTTTTTATTATTAAAACAACTTTAATTCTTGTTAGCAGGTCCTCAACCCAAGCACATGCTCTACACTTCACCACAATGGTAACCCCAAAACCATTAACATAACAGAAACTTTTAAATACCAACATAATAGAACAGTAACATTTAAAAAGACACTCCATTTTCATATCTTGCTAAAAAAATGCCTAAAATAACACTTTATTTCAATATTTACTCTTAGTTCAGCCCCTTTGCAAAGCATGATGGGAAGTAAAAGTCCTGTTTGATTAACTCCTGGTTGGGTTACTTGATTGAAACTTGTTATTTTCAATAGAGTAATCGTTTTAAGTCCATTTAACATGAATCAATCACATTTAAACCAGAAACATGATACAATGGTGTTGTATCAAAATAAATTGTTTAAATAGAAATCATTTTTTTGAGTGTATGCCTCATCTCTTTTGGTACCAGATTTTGGTATTATATCTTATTTAGCTGTTCCATGGAAAATTGCTCATGTGGATTTTGAACAGCTTGATCAGATAGAGACAGATGCTTTAGTGCAGTGTCAATATTGACGCCCCCAATTGACGATTTAGACCCCTGATTATGAGACCAGTCTTTGTTTAGCATGGATGCGTCACTTGATAATTAATGTGTGTTTTAGCTTTTGATAACATCTCAGCGGACTGACTTTCATGTCCATGTGCATCATAAGATTGCATAAGTTTTTGGCGGGTACATGTGGAACACAATACTGTATATCTACAAATCCCATGGGTGTGATTTTACTTTAAAAAACAGGGGGGGCAGTAGGAGGTTTTGATGAAATGGCAGATGCTTAGAGCATGAAAATTAAATTATGCACAGATGATTTAAAATGATCTTTTAGAGTTTTGATTAAAAGAAAAAAAAAAAAAAAGTTCTAACTCCGGGATCATTATCGCTGTGACCGCTCCATCTTTCAGTTTCAAACGATCTGTAAATCCAGCGTGGAACTGGGCCTTGTTTATGAAACTATAAGCACCGATCCTGAGGACTCGAGCAGCCACGGAAAAACACAAGATATTCTCCATTAATTTTAACCAATAAAAAAGTGATTGAAACTATCAGTTTCTATGGTTATTTTAATAACAAATATCGAGAGCGCATCAATGTAATGCTTGAGCACAAATCTCTCAGCTTTACTTAACGTTGGGTTCTTTAGGAGGCAAAGTTATCTTTCCCTCACAACCACTTCTTTGGTGACATTGTTGATTTCGTGGTCTAAAAACAAAGTGACAAATCTTTCTTGAGCAAGTCCTCTGCAGCGCTGCTGCTGATTTCTGACCCCGTTGACGTCACACAGGCCCATACTTGAAAAAAAGACCCCGAAGTTTGTGAGGATTTGGAAGAGTATTTCTGGGACAACGTCATACGTCCAACTCGTGTTTTGAAACTTTGGCCATGTTTAGCATGAGAATCCAACTCTTTAACAGTGTAAATAAGTCAGAATGTATGAAATAGCATTATACCCCCCCTTTAAGGTGACATAGTTGTGTGTTAAATTTTGGCATAAAAAATCCAAGACAAGATTTATTTGATCATTTATTGTCAATGGCATAGACAATTCATAATATTTGATTAACCTGTTCAATCTAGGCTTGAGTTTGAGTGTAGGGTTACAGAGTGACACATTCATTTATCAAAGAGTGGAGCTCTCCATTACCGCCATTACAGAGAACCCTTTACATTGTGCGTAATCATGACCGATCGTTGTTTACATTATTGGTCGTTATCGATTTGGTGATTTAAGACAATTCTTCTTAGGTTTTTTCTTCAGAACAATCTTAAGAAAAAAATTAAGAACATTCATAAGAACTGTTTCTGGGAATACAAAATATTCGGTCACATTTAGTTTAGGGTCCAATTCTCACTATTAAGAAGGCATTATTATGTGCTTTATACTAATAAACAGCCAATATCCCAGTAATGCATGCTAATAAGCAACTAGTTAATAGTGAGAATTGGACCCTAAACTAAAGTGTTACACAATATTCTTATATATATATTTCTTAATAACGATTCTATTCTTAAGAAAGTTTCATGAATCCAGCCCCACGACGAGCAGGATTTGCTCATCATTAAGTCAAAACTGAAATGTAAGCAAAATTAGGAATGTCCAAAATTCATTTAAACCAAATCAGCCATGACGAAACGTGAAAATGACACCTACATTGAATCCTCTTCATGAGCATGGGGTTGAGTTTATGATTATGAATATTGCTGCACATGTATGTTAGTAGTTTGTTAGTAGTAGTATATAGTAAGTGCTGCAGATGTTTTGTTTAGCTGCACAGTTATTTGCGTAGAACCTGATTTCACCAAGTACAACATGTTCCTGGATCAACATTTCAATCAACCAATCAGATTTGAAGGACAAGTTTACAGTTTATGTCAAGACTTCTACAAGTTTAGTGCTTCTACATCAGTGTCATTTCCTTCTGATTAGTTATGGGTAGGTTTAAGTTTAGGGGTAAGGGATAGGGTTAGGATTAAATTTTCAGACAGGAATGTTGTTCCAGGATTAACAAAATATGTTGACCTGGGAATGTGTCAGCAAAATCAGGACAAGCATTATTTGCAAACTCCGCAAAATCAGGACGCGTATTATTTGTAAAAGCATTAACAGACATTTTAGTGCAAAAAAAATAAAATCATAAGGCAAGATGCTATGTAAGGAGGCCGGGCAGTTGGAAATATGACTCAACTAAACAGTGGAAAGCACTGTGGTAGCTAATGGGAAATCTGAGTCAATATTATGGTTGTGAAGTATCACTTTATCATTTGCTCTCACTCACGTCTTTTCATCTTCTCATGTTTCCTGTTGCATTTAAGAGTTAAAGCCCTTGATGACAGTGAGATTGAAATGGTGCAGTGTATTCCCCATTCAATAGATTTCAAACACCTCCACTGAGAGCTCTTCTGTGCTCTATTATCACCCAAATTCACAATAAACTCCACCTCTCCTGCGTTAGTGAGATGCTAATTGAACAACCAATTTAGCATGGAAAAAAAATGTTAGTCCTGAATTTTCAGATGCATTAATTCAGTTTGCACCCCTCTGGAACTTGATATCTGCACTAGGTAAATAAACAACCAGCAGTATGTGCTTAACATGAAGTAATTTCTCAAGAGGATGGTTTCCTCTGAAATGAGTCCACTAAATGTAGGTTAAGAAAGTAGTCGGTGAGCTGTGAATGCATGTCTGTTGCCTCAGACTATTGAAGAAAGATTTTCAGAAGTAGTTACGCTGGAACATATAAAGGTCAGAAATGAACTTTTCCATTAAGGGGCAATATCTGCCCCTTGGACTTGATTGCCAGGGACATTTTGTACCTTTATTTAGGCATTAAAAAAAAAAAAAAATGGGTCATCGACGAATAAGGTTTTTAATAGTGTAAAAAAACATAATGGAGATATATATATATAATTTTTAAGTGTTAACAATGAGATTATGTGGTTTTTATAATCAATTAACACTGCTTTTTTACAAGATGGACAAAATTTGTCACCAAAAATTCAGTTTAACCAAAATTGTGGTTTTACCAAATGACACATTTGGTTATACCGAATGATGATATTTTCAAAGAATGCTAACAGGCTAATATCTAGTTAGCCAACTAGTTAGCTTGCTAACTAGCTAACAAAAGGACAATCAAAGTTTTTATAAGTTTATACGTTTTTAAAATATTACAACATTTTCCATGTTTTATAGCGGTTGTACCGAATGACCTGATGTTTCGGGAAATGTGTATGAGCAAGTGAAACATGAATTTTTAAAACAGTTAAGAGAGAGTTAGTTACTTTGCTTCACGACCATGTGATCCTTTGCAGGTGTCTGAATGATGTCACATCCTGTCACATGATATTGACTGCATGACTTGATCCAAAAAATGGTCTCTTTATATTGGTTACTACGAATGACATCAATGAAATTCATTTTTTCCAGACATTCTCTCTTATGACAAAGCAACGACTTCTACACATAATTTTAATACCATTTTGTACTATGTTGATATATGATGTTATAAAATCATGCCAGAATAAAAAATATATGTTTATTTATTACATTTTAAGATATTTTAATTACAAATGAAATGGCTGTATTGGCCTTTGGACGGTTAAACCGAATAACCTTTTGATACTTCAAAATTTTTAAAATACCTTTATATGTAGCAAAATATAATTAAAACCTTTTGGATTCAATAAAAGAGATCTAGTTGTACTACCTTACATACTTTGGTTGTCATATCTTTGTTTTTTATTGTTATTAAGGCCTGTTGTTGTTTATGTCAAATACTTAAATTTAACCAGTTACTTCAGTCTATAAGAATACTCAGTGTTGGGTGTAACGAGTTACTAAATAATGCATTACTGTAATTAAATTACTGTTCATTTTTAGGTCATTTAATTACAGTTACTTATAATGTACTTGTGTTACATACTGTAAATTAGTTTTGTTTAAATCAATATTGAATTTAAAATCTAAATGTGTCGTCTAAAGGCCTCTTTAAAATCGTTAGCTGTAGTGCAGCTGCGTGTGAGTTCGCAACTTCGAACCAGTTGGCTGCGTAGTCGCTGTCTGAAGATGCGAGCAGAAGCGAGTGGCTGTTTTGCAGACTGGAAATATTCCAATTACTTCACTTTTTTGACACAGGTAGGCAAGAACATTACGGTGAAATGTAAGCTATGTCCTACAGAGAAAAAACTGCACGCGCTCTCTGAGAGACGGTCTTCAGTCAGTGCGCTCTCAGCCAAAGCATAGCCGCCTCTCGCGAGTGTCAGATTTTCGACGTTTATTACACATAAACGTTCAAATATGACCATCTTGGCATATATTCGCGTTGGTTATGTGAATGTGAAAAGCGTGTGTAACAGCATATTGTCTCCATCCATTAGGTCTTAGTGAAAGCAGCCTTTAAAACATGCTACTGTCTACTATTGGCTGTCTGGATTATAAATGATAGTCAAACAACAAAAGAAAAGCTTTAATAAGGATTAATCTATATTTAATTTATACAGTTATGAGTTATTTTATATTTAATTATTCAATTTCTGTGGTATTTTTACTTACTACTAGACCTATCTGAAAAAATATATAGCATTGTTTTATTTGTATCTTTATATATTTTTACCGTGGTATCGGTACCAACTACTAGATTTTTGGTATACTTTCCCTATTTGTTACTAAAAAGTTTTAAGTGTTTTAACATTTTTAAAATGTTTTAAAAAGCTATAAAAGGCTAAACTATTCCATGTTTGACTCATATAAATTATTAAAAGAGTTTCCTTTCTATTGTCTATCCGGTCAAGGTTTATAGGGATTTTAAGAAGTAATTAGTAATGAGTTGAATTAATAATTAGTAATTAAATTACTTTTTAGACAGAGTAATTAGAAAAGTATTTTAAATATAACATTGATGATGTAATTAGTAATTAGTAATGAATTACTTTTTTGAAGTAACTTACCCAACACTGGTACCAATATAAAATTGTATTAACATCAAAAAAAGCAATCTTTACAGTGCAAAGGTGGAACAGAAGCTGCATCTGACAGTTATTATTATTTTCTTTTTTAGAAAATAAAGACTTCACATTAGTTATTTTAGTAGCACGAAAAACAAAATTAGCTGCTAATTTCTCTGGATAACATGTTTGAAGGTCATGAAAGTCTAACAGCAGATACAGCAAGACATGTCGAATGGTTTCAGTGCAGATGGCATTTAAATACTCAAAAATGTAGTTTATCACATTTTTTGAAACAAACCATGGAAAAGTTTTGTGGAGTTTTAGACACAATGCACTAACATAAGCTCTATGTTGTGTTAATTGGCATAAAATGAGTTTTAGATTATGCAAATTGCATTCACTCTCACATAAAAACTCTCCGTCCTGCTCATTGTTGGGTGGATGTCTCATCTTGCTGAAGGCCATTTGTGCTTAATAAGACAGGATAAGTGGTTTGCGCTAACCATCAACATGTAATTACGGAGAATAATAAACCACAAAATTTCAACTTTTAAGTGTTTACACGATACACACAATTAAGCTACTTTCCTGCAAGTTAGCGTCTTTGGTATGAGGAAATCGCATTAGAAAGCTTAGTGGCTCACCATGTGTTTCTAGCAAATTGAATAAGCTCTTGTTTTTTCTGTGACTAGATTTATGAATTGTAAACATAGGTGGTGGATAAGCAGTATACAGGACATTTACTGCCTTAACACAGTGTTTAAGCTCAAAAGTTCTGTATTTTAGCATATGTTTTGCACAGGTTTGTGATATTAGCATTTTGAACATGTAGTGTTGCTAACATCCTGCCAACAATAATCTCAAGTGTTTTTAAGATTACTTTGATTGCGCCAAATTTATGCTGCCCACTTGACAACTATTGAATGACAGATAGGCTTTCATCCAGTGAACAGATGGATACCTTTCAGAACAGCTTTGCTGTAAAAAAAAAACGCTAAGCTAAACTTAGCATTGACTAGCAGTGTAATTGTGATCTTTTCCTCCTCACCTTTAGACAGCAGCGGTCCTCTGAGGCCAGTGTTCACCAAACAGCCGGGAAGTATTGTATTCCCTCTACATCTTAATGAGCCTAGCCGGGAGGTCACCTTCAGCTGTGAAGCCCAGGGACATCCGCCCCCATCCTACAGGTGAGATCCCCTATGAATTTTGGTATGAATTTTTTTGTCAGTGGCTAAGACAAATAGACAGTCCATTAGACAATCCATAATACTTGATTAACTTGTTTAATTTAGGCTTTGAGTGTAGAGACTTTGGAAGTTTTCCTGAGTGTTGAGCACATGTTGGGTATTTCTAACATGAAGGGAACTCTTTTTCAGGCTGCCAAGTGTAGCGAGGGGCAACAGGGAGTAATTCAATTACACTAGAAATACCAAAACCTTCAAGGAAAATGTATTAATGCTGACTACGCCACCCTTTTAAAATAAGGGGAACTGAATACTGATAGTATCAGACACACAGGTTCGTTACCATGAAGGGCAGAGACAATAGGTATCAATATACAAAATGTTTATTAAATTCACGATGATCAGATAAAACACTTTAAAAACCAGACAGTATTTGGAGGCTTACCCGTAGCAGGGTAAGTGACTATTCCTAAACCACACACGTGCACACACACACACACACACACACACAAGTCAAGTCAAGTCAAGTCAAGTCAAGTCACCTTTATTTATATAGCGCTTTTTACAATGTAGATTGTGTCAAAGCAGCTTTACATTGATAACTGGTACATTATTTTGGCTGTACAGCAGCTCTTAAAGAATAGTGTCAATGCAGGCAAATCAAAGTTGAATATCAAATGTCAATTGTCAAGTGTCCCCAACTAAGCAAGCCAAAGGCGACAGCGGCAAGGAACCCAAACTCCAACAGGTGACATCAGGTGGCAAACAGGTGTTAAAATGGAGAAAAAAACCTTGGGAGAAACCAGGCTTAGTCGGGGGGCCAGTTCTCCTCTGGCAAACAGTGCTTTGTTACGACTCAGGTTGCTATCATAAGTCAGATAGGATCGCAACATTCAAAGTATTTAATTCAGTTCCATCCAGCTGAGGATCGTATTCATCACGCCGGTATGGACGGTTGTTGAGGAGATGCGCCACTGGCTGTCATGTTGATGAGGCCTTCACAGTGGATGATCTAGTTGACTCAATCTCTGCTGATACTTCAGGGCTGCGTTGTGGTCGTGTCAAGGCGCAGGTCCTTGGTCTCACCTGGATGCGGCCCGGATCCGGTTGACTACGGTAAACCTCGGGATAAACAGAAAGACTAATATTAGCGTAGATGCCATTCTTCTTCTGATGTAACGAGTACATCTGGTGTTATAGGAAGTGTTCCCGGTTCCGGCTGACCTAATTTATGCAGCCTAATAATCCTTTAACGGATTTGAAAAAATAAATTGATAATGTGTTATGTGTATGCCAGGTTAAAGAGATGTGTTTTTAGTTTAGATTTAAACTGACAGAGTGTGTCTGCTTTCCGAACAATGCTAGGAAGATTGTTCCAGAGTTTAGGTGCCAAATAGGAGAAGGATCTACCACCTGCGGTTGATTTTGATATACTAGGTATTATCAACTGGCCTGAATTCTGAGATCGCAATAGATGCGAAGGACTATAATGCATTAATAGCTCGCTCAGGTACTGGGGAGCTAAACCATTTAGTGCTTTGTAAGTAATTAGCAAGATTTTAAAATCTATACAATGTTTAACAGGAAGCCAATGCAGTGTTGACAGAACTGGGCTAATATGGTCATACTTCCTAGTTCTAGTAAGAACTCTAGCTGCTGCATTTTGTACTAGCTGTAGTTTATTTATCAGGCGAGCAGAACAACCACCCAGTAGAGCGTTACAGTAATCTAGCCTTGAGGTCATGAACGCATGAACTAACTGTTCCGCATTTGTCATCGAGAGCATATGTCGTAATTTAGATATATTTTTAAGATGGAAGAATGCGGTTTTACAGATGCTAGAAACATGGTCTTCAAATGAAAGATTGGTATCAAAGAGCACACCCAGGTTCCTAACTGACGACGAAGACTTAACAGAGCAGCCATCAAGTGTTAGACAGTATTCTAGGTTATTACGTGAGGAAGTTTTTGGTCCAAAAATTAGAATATCTGTTTTTTCTGAATTTAGTAGTAGGAAATTACTGGTCATCCATTTTTTTATATCAGCTATGCATTCCGTTAATTTTGTGAATTGGTAAGTTTCGTCAGGGCGCGAAGAAATATAGAGCTGAGTATCATCAGCGTAACAGTGAAAACTAACGCCATGCTTCCTGATGATATCTCCCAAGGGTAGCATGTACAGAGTGAAAAGCAACGGTCCTAGTACTGAGCCTTGCGGTACTCCATATTGAACTTGTGATCGATATGACATCTCTTCGTTTACTACTACAAACTGATAACGGTCAGATAAGTATGATTTGAACCATGACAGTGCAATTCCACTAATGCCAACATAATTTTCGAGTCTATTTAAAAGAATATTGTGATCAATAGTGTCAAATGCAGCACTAAGATCCAGTAACACTAATAGAGAGATACAACCCTGAACTGATGATAAGAGCAAATCATTAGTAACTCTAATGAGAGCAGTCTCAGTACTATGGTATGGTCTAAATCCTGACTTTATCATTATTATCTCTATTTTTTATTTGTTGAACATCAATTAAATTTTTACCATTAAATGGGTTTGGATGTTTTTTGTTTTTACTAATTTTTACGATTATCACACACCGAAAAGTGAATATCACAGCCGACAAGCCACACATTTAGTGCTCCAAACACCACCATCAAGGTACTGGAACAGCTTGCCTCCCAACTCAGGGGCTTAAAACACCACAAGAAACAAACAATTAATCAAATACACTAACAAAATTATACTAAAGCCTGATATAAAACAAAAATCATCAAAAATACACAAAATGATTAAAAAAAATTATCCAAATGATCAATAGACAATTGACACTTCATAGAAAATATTATGTAAAATAATCCAAATCAAACTAAACAAAATAACTAAATCAATAAAGAAGGACAAAAACGAATCATACAATGGCACAACCAAACAAGACTAAATACACAGACTATAAAGAAACTACACTCCAAAACCCACAGAATCACGGCAACACGCGTAATTTTTATGACTGGCTTTTGAGGGCAGGCCAGAGCACACCGTCCAACACATACAGCGGTGAGATGATCGGAGCAGCTACTGCCACAGCCACCGGCTTCAGCGTGGAAGAAACAAAACAAAAATGCACACAAGACAAAACAGCAGCGCCTTCTTAAGAGCGTTCATGCAGAAAACGATCGCCCCTATTTCCCTGTAAGAACAGCACGCTCTCAACGGAACAGATTCGTATTAAAAATAAATAAATAAATATACAAATAAATATACAAATGATTAGGTTATTATACAAGGTTATTCAATTCATTTGTTAAAACGTAGATCAATAAAACAATAAAAAGTACATAAGTAAATCATTTTAGCATTTAAATCACTTTTTTAAATAGAATTTGACGCTTTTTTCTCTCTATTTACCAATTGCTTTTCTTTGTCGTTTTGCCAAATGCTTTTCTTTATCCATTTGTCAATTGAGTGTTAAAATGCCATTGGACAGTACACACGTGGTAGCTTTCGTCTCAATTTGAAGAGCCAACCCTCTCTCACTAAAACTATACGTCATTACAGCGGGAGTTTGAAGACAAATTCGAAGAAGAATAAGACAAATTCGAGCAACACAATTACGCAAAATGTCAGGGGAGTCTGAACGTGTTTGGAGAGGGATTGTAGAGGATTTGTTAGCTTTAGCTGATTTCTGCAAAAGAAATTCTCCTCTTGATTATCATTTTATATGTAAAAGAGTTTTACAGTTGAGGGAAGACGTTGCAAACGCAGCGGATAATCGTGGTTGTACAATAAATGGAAGGATTTGGGTTACCAGTATGTCTTATGTACCAGCAGAAGAGACAGCAAGATGTATTGGCTTATAACGATTGACCGCTATAGTTAAACGTGTGCAGGCCGCTCAAGGCATGGTAGCCGATTCTTTCCAGAAACATTTTAGGATTGACCTGCCTATCCATAATAAAACATTTTCTTTTACATACTTTAAACCATTATGTGCAAGTTTTCGTCAGACTGTCCTTAGCGACACACAATACATCTTTCTGTCTCTTCTGCTGGTACATCCAACGACTGGTGTTGTTCAAGAACGCTTGGAAGTACAACCATAGCGTGAGGGCTGCGGCATTCCGAGGGACTGTCGTTGAATGACCTCATCAAACTTAACCCAAATCCTTCCATTTATTGTACAACCACAATTATCCGCTGCATTTGCAATGTCTTCCAACTGTAAAACTCTTTTACATATAAAATGATAATCGAGAGGAGAATTTCTTTCACAGAAATCAGTAGGGATGGGTAGTTCGACACACATCTCGAGTTTTCGACACACTAGTGCTCCGAAACAGTGTTCCAGAGCATTGCTTGAACTGAGGCGGTCACGTGACCTGTGGAAATGAAGCTTCGATACCTCACTGACACATCACATCAGGCTCAGACGAACTAATATTTTCTAAAGCTGGTGACGTGATTAGTAAAAAAGGAGCCACTTAAGCTCCAGCACAGTAAAACAGTAAAAGTAGAAGGTGAAAAGATACAAGTTTGATGCGAGTAAAAACAGAAAGAACAGTCTTTATTGTCATTGTATTGTGCAAAATGCAATGACATTTCGCTGCACACACACTTTCTAATGACATATATGGTTAATAAATATACAAATAATCACAAAGAACAAAACTGAATGACACAGGTAGTGTAGGTGTTTTTTGACCACCAGATGGCGCAGTAGAGCACTGTTTCAAAAGCTTCGAAGCACCGATGCAGTTTGTTGTAAAAGCCTCATTGCTTGAAAAGCTTCGTTCGGCACATCTCTAGAAATCAGCTAAAGCTAACAAATCCTCAACAATCCCTCTCCAAACACATTCAGACTCCCCTGACAACTTGTCTTCAAACTCCCGCTGTAATGACGTATAGTTTTACAAGTGAGAGAGGGTTGGCTTTTCAAATTGAAGCGAAAGTTGATTGGTTGCTCCCACATACTGTCCAATGACATTTTACCACTCAATTGACAAACGGATAAAGAAAAGCATTTGGCAAAATGACAAAGAAAAGCAATTGGTAAATAGAGAGAAAAAAGCGTTTGCCAAATTCTTTTTAAAAAAGCGATTTAAATGCGCATTTAAAATGATTTACTAATGTACTTTTTATTGTTTTATTGATCTACATTTTAAAAAATGAATTAAATAACCTATTTGAAATTTGTCTATTTATTTATACATTCAAAAAAGTTTTCAATTTATTGTTTTATTGTTTTATTAAACTACATTTAAAAACAGGAATTAAATAAACAACTTTAAATATGTCTATTAATTTGCCCATTTAAAAAGTGATTTATTTATATACATGTTTATGTTTGAACTATTAAATTAATTAATTGATTCTTCGTTTTATATTTAAGTGGCACTCCTGGTCCTCCATAGATTTAACTCATCTTGAGTTAAAACCAATCTGAACTAGTCTCTGCTGGTTTGGCCTTTCTGTTTTATATATTTATTTTGCAGGAGACCCATGCTGAGTCTAATTGGATTTAATTTCTCTTTGAAAAGCTTTTTTTTTTTTTTTTTTTTTTAGCCACTTCTCTTCTGTGGTTGCTGTCTTTCTTTGACTCCCTCTTGTCCTTGTGCTTGATTCCTAATCTCTTTTGTTTTCAGAATTTAATCTTATTTTAATTGCAGTGTGTATGTATCAAACATAATTTTGGTACAAGAGGTCATGGTCAATTTACTTCATTTTATTCAATCTCAAAGACAAATTTACTGAAAGTTTCTCCAGTCAGACAGCTTGTATTGTGTTTCTTCTCAATGGCATGAAAGTAATCTAAATGAACAAAGAAAAATGATGTCCACACACTGAAATTGCAGCTCCAAAACATCTCGGTTACGACTGTAACCTTAGTTCCCTGAAGAGGGAACGAGACGTTGCGTCGAGAAGCACCTGTGAAATCAGTCCAATGGCGTGACGGAAGGTGGATGACGTCATGACCAGGAAGCTACAAAGCGCACACAGACCAAACAATGTCAGCTTCTGATAGGCCGAAGCAAGTTGATCACAGGCACGGCAAAAGTATGGCAGGGCGACGCAACGTCAATGGAACTTGCGTTGCGTCGAGAATGGCGCTGTGGGAACATTTATACCCACGCAGCCATACTAACCAGTGCCTGTCTTGTGTGAAATCAGGCGAGCACAACTAAGACAAAGCAACTGGGTCCCAGGGATGAAGCTCAAATCTAGGTTGTAAAACCTGACAAATGTGTGTGGAAAGGTCCAGCCCGCTGCATCACAGACCTCCTGTAGGGATACCCCTATTAAAGGTTTTCAAAGCTGCCATACTCTGATCTGACATACCACAAAGGAAACACCAATGGGTTTCTCCCCAAAGACACCACCCAAAGGTGCGTGGTAAGCAGCTAGGCCACCACGTAAACCCTTAGTGGGGACAACCCGGCAGAGAATCGATTCTGCAGAAATTCCAGTACTGTACCAGCTGGGTAGTAACTGGATCCCGGTGATGATTTCCGCCAGTTTCCTTGTGCAGGGAGCTCTGGAGTTAGCATGGTCTTACAACTTCAGTTGAGAGACCTGAGTCTATCAGTTGGGCCTCATCAGAGGCCAAACCCACACTTCCATAACTCTGCTCTCCAGAACACCCGGGAGTAGAATGATCAAGGAACCATGTACAGACACAGCCTCAGCCACGTCTGCACCTCCATATGAGCTCCACCACCTCGGTCTGGAGTCTCCATTCCCTGGGCCTCAGCTCCTGTCTCGACAGGATGTCTACTCTCTAAATCTGGTGCCCAGGGATGTAGAGCCCGAGTCATCTTCACCAGGCAGGTGCCAGGAGAAATTATAACCCTTCCACAGACTCTGAGTGACCATCCATGATCGCTCCAGCCCCTGAGGGAAGCATCTGTCGTAAGCTTTACGCAACGACAAGGAGCTCCCAGCACAGGACCCTGGGACAAGAACCAAGACCTCTTCCACATAACCAAAGTACGAAGCACCTGCGCGTAAACTTGATCATGCAGAATGGGTTGCCCCTGAAAAAAAGTGGTCCACTGAAATGAAGAAAGCACACTTTTCATTGCGCTCAGCCTTAACCCCCCATACTTTCATGCGGGCAAGGATGACATCTCGATGCTGATCCGCCATCTGCTCACACGTTGAGCCAGAAACATGGGGTGACAAGACTAGGCCAAAAGGAAGAACCTAGTACTGGTATGCTTTGTCCCCAAAAGCAACCTTAGGAACTTCCTGAGTTGAGGAAGGATGGAATATGGGAGTATGTGTCCAAAAGATCTATCGTGACAAACCAGTCCTCGGATCTGATTATGTCCCGATTCGTCTCAGAGCACAGATCAACAACTGGACTCAACCCCCCATCCTTTCTTGGAACAATAAAATACTGGCTGTAAAACCCAGACTCTGTCGGGAGGAGTAAAACCCAAGTGCAGGACCCATTGAGATATATTGGCAGTCTTCCATGCTGTCAAAATCTACTAAGGAAACCAGTCTCTCGAGACTGGCCTCCGGAGTTTCTGAGCCTCTTGAGACTGGTCTCTGGTATAACTCAAGCAACCAATTTGGTGCCCTGAAGTGGCGAACCGGCAGGGAACAGCCAAATTGATTGCTCTGAGACCCTCCGCAGAGGGAGCGAGCATCCCAGTGCCGCTATGTTTCCGGGCGGCTGCTGAGATATGTACTCACTGGAGACCGCTGCGCCCTGAAGCACGCGAGGTGGCAGGGTTGGCAGAATGGCCCCCTGAGGGCACAGAGGGGAAAATGGACACCGTGTAATGAGGTGTAAACCACTTCCCCACGGAGGGGACTGCCTTCCCGCAGCCTTCTTGGATATAATGATGGTCCTCGGATCCATTTTACCACCAGGATACAAAGAGAATCAGCCCCTCAAGACTGGTCTCTGGCATAACTCAAGTAGCTAGTTCGGTGCCCTGAAGCAGATGACCGCCAGAGAACAACCGAAACTAGAACTCGCTGGAAACCGCTGCGCCCCGAAGCACACAAGGTGGCGGGGTTAACAGAATGGCCCCCTGATGGCACTGAAGGAAAATGGGCACCGTATAGTGAGATGTTAACCATATTCCCCCAGAAGCCAAGAGAACCAGCCTTTCAAGACTGGTCTCTGGTATTACTCAGTCGACCAATTTGGTGCCCTGAAGCAGCAGGGAACAGCCAAATTGATTGCTGTGAGACCCTCCACAGAGGGGGCGAGCATCCCAGTGCCGCTACGTTTCTGAGCAGACACTAAGATATAGGCTCACCAGAGACCACTGCGTCCCGAAGCACACGAGGTGGCAGGGTTGGCAGAATGGCCCCCTGAGGGCACCGAAAGGAAATGAGCACCGTGTAATGAGGTGTTGACCACTTCCCCCGGAGGAGACTGCCCTCACGCAGCCTTTTTGGAGATAATGACGGTCCTCAGATCCATCTTACCCCGAAAAGACTTCATTCTAAGAGAATCAGCCTCTCGAGACTGGGCTCTGACATAACTTGAGTAGCCAATATGGTGCCCTGAAACGGGAGACCGGCAGGGAACAACCGAACTAGAACTCACTGGGGACCTCTGCACCCCAAAGCACCGAGGTGGCAGAATTGAATTACACCGTGAAATGAGGTGTAATTCATTTACCCCAGAGGTCTGACACCGCTGATATCAGAACCTCTTCACCGAAGCCTTCTTCGCGATAATGATTATCCTCAGATTTGTCTTACCCAGAGGAGACTTCAGCTAATAGCGCCAAAGGGAGATGGGCACCGTATGATGAGGTGTTATCCATTTCCCCTTGGGAATTCACCATTCAGATCCTCAGAATAGTTCCACCTGTTAGTGGGTGGAATATATTAGGCAGCAAGTGAACATTTTGTCCTCAAAGTTGGTGTGTTAGATGCAGGAAAAATGGGCAAGCATACAGATTTGAGCGAGTTTGACAAGGGCCAAAATGTGATGGCTAGACGACTGGGGCATCTCCAAAACTGCAGCTCTTGTGGGGTGTTCCCGGTCTGCAGTGGTCAGTACCTATCAAAAGTGGTCCAAGGAAGGAACAGTGGTGAACCGGCGACAGGGTCATGGGCGGCCAAGGCTCACTGATGCACGTGGGGAGCAAAGGCTGGCCTGTGTGGTCCGATCCAACAGACGAGCAACTATAGCTCAGATTGCTAAGTTAATGCTGGGAAACTTTGGATCCTGCATCCATGTGGATGTTACTTTGACACGTACTACCTACCTAAGCATTGTTGCAGACCATGTACACCCTTTCGTTAAAAGGTATTTCCTGGTGGCTGTGGCTCTTTCAGCAGGATAATGCGCCCTGCCACAAAGCAAAAATTGTTCAGGAATGGTTTGAGGAGCACAACAACGAGTTTGAGGTGTTGACTTGGCCTCCAAATTCCCCAGATCTCAATCCAATCGAGCATCTGTGGGATGTGCTGAACAAACAAGTCCGATCCATGGAGACTCCACCTAGCAACTTACAGGACTTAAAGGATCTGCTGCTAACATCTAGGTGCAGATACCACAGCACACCTTCAGGGGTCTAGTGGAGTCCATGCCTCGACGGGTCAGGACTGTTTTGGCAGCAAAATATATATATATATTTCCATTTTTTCATCTTAACCAGAAAAGAAAAAGAAAAAAGCATTTGAAAGGAAATCCACAACTTTAAAGCTCTGACATCTGTCTACAATGAAAGAAAAAAATACTAATTAAAGTGCACAATTTTAAAGGCTAGACACTTTGAAACAGTCTGCCCTTGGAGTTTTGTACTTCTGTTCAGCTGATAAATCATAAATTTTAATATTATTTCAGCACTTGGACAAAGTTGAAAAGAGTGGAATGTTTCTAACTGCATTGTTTGGGCGTTTACCCTCCTCAGTAGTCTGGAAAACATACTCGACGTATTCAGCATATAATATGTCTAGAGCATATAGTCCCTGAAACAATTCCATTCTGCTGAACCAATTTTTTTTTTTTTTTTCTCTTAAAGTGTGAGTGACAGGCAGAGCAAACAGTGGGCTGTTCATGCAAATATATCTCCCAAGTCCCATGCATTAACTTGTGCTGCACGGTACAGATTTCTATCAGTATGGAAAGGTCGTAGCCGTGGCCTTTAGTGTGTGGGAGGGAAACGTGACCACATGGTATCTTCAGTTTTTTGTGTTATATTGATTTCCATTGCACATATACTCAGACAGGTAATTGACATGGATCATGTCTTTGTCCACATTAAATCCAGATGGCCACTATAGTGCCCTTCTCTGTTTTCTCCTGTTTGTCAACTAAAATGACCCTTAATTTCTGTGGTATACACTGCAGACTCATTTGTTCTCATTTGTAGGTGATTACGTTACTTGACTGTATTGATTAATTGTGTGATGACGTAAAGATGAGGCTTTTGTAGCAGTGGATCTGAACTCATGTGTGTCTCTTGGGTTTTGTGGTTTCTGATGTCTTAGGGGTGACTGGACTGGGCCATCGATCTGTTGTAAAAGTCATGTCTTTATACTTAACAGCCTTTGCTGTTGTTAGTGTTGTAGTGTTGTAATGTCCATGAATGCTGAACACTCTTTTAGATAGATCAAAATGAATTTAATTTTCTTTCTTTCTTTCGTTTTTTTAATTTTTTTTTTTTATGTTAAATGCTAAAAGAATGAAAGGATTATTATTTAAAGTTCATTTATTTTTTCTATAAAGTTGTACAATTACACAAATCAGGGTTTCAAATCAAGGTAATGGGATTTCAAAACTTGCAAACATCTTGAATAAATATAACATAACATATGAATAAAAAAATAAAATAAAATAAAAGGTCAGTGTTATTTTAGCATTTATATGTTATTTATTCATATTTAGGATTTGCTTTTATGTTCATGTTTTCAAACTTCAGTAAATTTTAGTTGAAGTTTTAATAATGATGTTATTTTGTCTTTGTTAATAGTTTTTGTTTTTATATTTCTATTTATTTTTTATTTCAGTTTTAGTATTAGTAATTTTAGTCATTTAAATTTATTTTAATTCAGTTTTTAAGGAAATATTGCTAATTTTCATTTAAGTTTCTTTTTTAAGTTTAAGTATTTCGATATTTTATTTCAGCTTTATTTCAATTAACAATAAAGATTTTTGGTAGTTTTAATTAGTTAGGCAGCACTAAGTGCAAATAACGATAAATGCTATTTACACTAGGTGTAAATAGCAACTAGATTAGCATATTTTCTTAGTGATAGATGCTATTTACACTAAATTCAAAAAGCTATAGCTGCTATTTACATTAAGTGCAAGTAGCAATAGATTCTATTTACACTATGTAAAAATAGCAGTATTTTATTCGCAGTAAGTATAAATAGTAGTTAGATGTCATTCATACTTACAAATAGTATCACATACTATTTGCACTTCAGTGTTGATGTACATTAAACTGTATGCTATAATAACATAGAATATAAATTATTATATTTATTAAAATTATTAAATGGATGTCACCTTGTTGGGACAATAAAGCCCTCCATACACCTACCAATAACCCTAACAGATAAACACTTTGTTATTAAACACACGTTAGACACCTTATTTCCACTTTCAAATATTTTCTCTATTTTTATTGAAAATAAATGCCTTTCCGATCTGATATGTGATGGGAAAAGGGAGTAGAGCTAGTTCGGCAAAAGGCTATTTGCACTTATTGTTTTATAGGGCAAAACAATAACAATGCTTGAGGTGGACAGTCAATATTACCTTTCACTGACCATTTTTTAAAAGGTTGAGGTTCTATTTTGTATTCTTTTTGTAAGAAAGTACCATAAATATTACGAATATCGAACTAAATCTCTCTGTGTTTTATTTCAAATAAGGAGGAAACTATCTTCAAGTACTCCAAACTCTCCATTCACTCTCTGCTAACTTCCCCATGTGTTTTATAGGTGGAAAATGAACGACAGCTTCATTTCCCCTCAACCTGGCTCTCGATACAGCATCTCAGGAGGAAACCTTCGAATCAGCCAGCTCAATAAGGAAGAAGATGCTGGTATTTACCAATGCCTGGCCTCCAACTCTTTTGGGACCATTCTCAGCAGAGAAGCTAGTCTTCACATTGCTTGTGAGTCTCCGCTTAAATCATTTCTCTTCCTAAAAACTCAAGCACAAATGATGCTTGGTTAGTCTTTTCCACATCATTTGATGTGGTTTTAGTGGATTTTCGCTACACCTTTGCGAACTGAAAATACTTTGTACATTAAAGCAGGTCCTGTAAATACTGCATGGGCTCTGAATGTAGTCAGAGTTAATATCGCAAGCAACACAGTAGAGAGATGATCCATGTCACATAAAAATGGCTCATTAATGATTAATCAAATTAACCATAAACTGAGGGTTGGTATTTCTGGAATTACAAAGCATTTTCTCTGCAATTTTCCTTGATCTTCTGAAATAAAATAACCATTTACTGTATGAATGCTAAACATATTGTTCTAACTTTCTAAACAGTTTCAAAACATTTTGTGAAGAGATCGATCAAACCACATTCAGAGGTAGTCAAAAATGCACTTTCAAATGAAAATTAGCCCAAGCTTTACTCACCCTCAAGCCATCCTAGATATATATGACTTTCTTCTTTCTGATGAACACAATCGGAGATATATTAATAAATATCCTGATGCATCCGAACTTTATAATAGCAGTGAGAGATACCAACGAGTATGAGCTGAAGAAAGTGTCTCCATCCACATCCACCCATCATAAACCAGATACCAACGAGTATGAGCTGAAGAAAGTGTCTCCATCCACATCCACCCATCATAAACGTGTGCTCCACATGGCTCCGGGGGGTTAAAAATGGTCTTCTGAAGCGAAGCGATGCATTTGTGTAAAAAAAATAAAAATAAATAAATAATATTTAACAAGTTATGAAGTAAAATATCTACAGTAGCTTCCACCAGACTACCTTCCGCCTCTCGCAGTTCAAAAAGCTTATGCTATGTCCTATGCCTTCCCTGTTCAACTTAAAGAAAAAGCTTAACTGACGTGACACCAGTTCTGTTTTTTCATAACTTGAATACAGAAGACGGTCTGGCGGAAGCTAGATATTTTACTTCATAACTTGTTAAATATGGATTTTTTATTATTTTTTTTACACAACACATGTGGAATACGTTTATGAGGGATGGATGTGGATGGATACAGTTTCTTCAGCTTCATACTCGTTCATACTCGTACGTTCTTACTCGTTGGTATCGGTCACTGCCATTATAAAGGCCTTTATTAACCCCCTGGAGCCATGTGGAATATGTTTATGATAGATGGATGTGGATGGAGACACTTTCTTCAGCTTCATACTCGTTGGCATCGCTCACTGCCATTATAAAGCTTGGATGCATCAGGATATAATAATACATCTCAGATTGTGTTCATCAGAAAGAAGAAAGTCATATACACTTAGGATGGCTTGAGGGTGAGTAAAGCTTGGGGTCATTTTCATTTGAAAGTGAAGTAATCCTTTAAGAATCTATGAATGGATTATTATTACAGTGATTATTATGTCTCTAGCATGTTTTGTGTTTGGCAACTGTTTTAAAAATTGATGCACCTCTTGATGGAAATAAATGTTTTGTTATTTATATCAAGAGGTTGCATCATTTTTTGGTCAAGATCTTATATTGACAATGCAAGAGGTGAGCACTCTGTAAAGTCTCCTCCAGCACATCCCAAATACTTTCAATGAATTCAAGGTCTGGACTGATTCTTCATGCTCCCTCCCAACCATTCTTTACAATTTTAACTCTGATGAATCTTAACATTGTCATCCTGGAATATGGCCATGATACATCTTCCTACATGGTTATTTAAGAAATGAAAAGCTACACACTCCATCTTTTGATGTTGAAAGAACTGTTACCAAACATATAACATGATAGAAACATAATAATCACTGTAATATTTATCCATCCATAGACTCTTAAGTATTTGCCAATTAAAATACAAACAGAGATTTATTGTCAGTAACCATTCCCTCAAAATCTGATCACAAAGTGTCACAGAAGGTTACTACCAGGTGTAAGCCACTTGTGACCCAGTATGAGTATGAGCATACTCATATACTCATACTTATTTATAATGTTACACAAGATTTTTAATAAGAGAATTATTTGGAAAATGTAAAAAAAAATGTTTACAGGCCAACAATTTTGAACAGCTTAGTTCCAGATTAAACTCAAAATAAGAAATGGTTTGGCAAGATTCATTAATGGTAAGCACAGCAAGAGTGTGTTTTGTACTGGAAGCATTCCGGTTGTCTGGATTTTATGAGTCATTATGATCCACGTCATAGGCTGATGAGATCTTGGTAGGGCTGCTGAAAGTGCTGTTTCATGGCCCTCGTTTACCTGTTTTCTCTGTGTGATGTCTGCTGGAACTCTGGAGGCAAGGTGAACTTGGTGCTTCTCTTTTTGATGACTATAGCTGGCTCATCTGTGATGGATGTGAGACTGAATTCAGTTTCCTGCTGTCAAACCCAGTGTGATCTTTAAAACAGCTCTGGCTTCTGTGATATTGTATATGGAGTGAAGGTGGAACACATGCAGGTCCTCAAGCTTTATGTGTTATCAATGTTTTCTCTCGATTGCCTGGACCTAACCTGCTGTGGCTTCCAAATTGATTGCTCTCTTATTGTCCAGCGCCAGTAAAGCAGCAGGGGAGGTTGATCTGAGACCTTCCTCTATGTGTCTCACTATTAATATAGCATAACCAATGGTGTACATTTTCGAGATTGAGTTTCTGAGTTATATTGAAGACAAAAAGTGGTTAACAACATCTGAGCACTATAAAAATATAAATATAGTTTTACGCTATAAATAGAGTTTTATATTTACAAATTAAATTGAAATAGTTTCAATTTTTTGTCATTTGACTTCAGCTGTCTGTTACTGTCACAGGTTTGCCACACGTTTTTGCCATTAGTGGCAGATAATCGCCAAAGACTAACTGTTTGCCAGTAGTGTAATTCAATTGCTTTTCATCAATGGCAATGTACAGCTATAGTCGGCGCTATATTTTGTTCAGAACTAAAACTAACTGAAGTTGCTTCAATTTTATGCACAATAGTGAATGTCATTTTGTGTACAACAGAAAACACCTTTCATTAAAGGGGACCTATTATGCAAAATTCACTTTTCAAGGTGTTTGAACACAGATGTGTGTCCACAGTGTGTGTAAACAACCAGCCTATAATGGTAAAAATCCACCCAATACTTTTTTTATAATCCCCATTTATCATTTTCAATCTCCCAGAGCACGCTGTTCCCTTTCAGTTGGTTACGTTCGACGTACGTCAGTAGTGACCAACGAATTGGGATATCGCCAGAGAGCCCTATCAGCTTCGAGTGAACTAAAACAAGCCAATGGAATTGGCGTGCAATATTTGCATAATGCAGGTGGATATAAATATGGAAGTAATATTATTATATAAATACAATCGCACTCTGTCTTTCGCTTCGGAGCCAACCTTGTGTTCCTGCTATCGAGACTGAGTGTGCTTTTTCAAGCCTTTGAAGAGCCTTTTCTAAGTGTTGGTGTGAAGGCACGTTACAGCGAGGCCGCGAGCTTCCAGAGGAGCTTTGAGCTGTACTATAGTTCTCAACTGCTGTTCTCACAGCATTTCTCTCTGCCCTGCTGGTTTGCGATTTGGGCCAGTTCGTGTACTGTCAGGCGATCAGTGTGTACCTCCAGTCACATCACGGCTGTTCCCTGGGTGCTTCAGTACAAAGAACAGAGCTGAATTTCCCCCTTTCTAAAAGAGCTTGACAGACGAACCCTGTGTCTTTTTCAAGATGTCATTTCGTCTGTGCGTTACTGGATGCGGTCGTTCCCTGGTCCCTGCTAATGGTCACAATCGCTGTGTCACATATCGCTGTGTCACATGCCTGGCCGTTCAGCATGCTGAGGCAGCTTTTGTGGATGTGTCATGTTCTCATTCCCCTCTACAACACTGCAGCCTGTGGTGTTCCCGGAAGAGCGTGTTGTTTCCTTCGGTGCCCCTGCGGACGAACTGATGTCGATCGCGGTATCGGAAGGTGAGCTAGAGTCCTCAGGAGATGAAGACCCAGCTGCGTTGCCTCCCTCCAGGGTCGCAGCATTGCCCGAGCCTGATCCTGAGTTGACGGCTATGGTTTCCCGGGCCGCTGAGAAGGTCTCATCTGGAATCCTCCACCATGTCCCGTACCATGTCCCGATTGGTACCATTCTTCCCGGAGGTGCATGAGGAGGTGACCAGGTCTTGGAGAATGCCCTATAGTGTTCGTGCCAGGCCTGGCCCCTCCTCCGCCTTCACCACCTTGGACGGCGGGGACGCCAAGGGGTACGCTGGGATCCCCCCAGTTAAGCGGTCCGTTGCGATGCAGCTGTGTCCAACAACCGCCGGCTGGCGCGGTGAACCGCGTCTCTCATCCCGGGCCTGTAAATTCTCATCTAACCTGACAGAGAAAGCTTACAGAGCCTGTGGACAGGCTTCCTCCGCCCTGCATGCCATGGCTCTTTTACAGGTCTACCAGGCCAAAGCGCTTATAGACATGCCCCAGGGTGGTCTTGACCAACAGCTTCTGGGGGAGCTGTGCGCCGCCACTGACTTTGCCCTCCGAGCGACTAAGGTGACGGCACGTTCAGTTGGTCAGGCAATGGCTACTCTCGTAGTCCAGCAGCGCCATCTGTGGCCGACCTTGGCGGATATGAGGGAGGCCGATAAATATCGGTTCCTGGACTCCCCCGGACTCCCAAAAGGGCGCGGCTGGCAGTGTGTGAGGCCCCCCCTCGCCACTCTCAGCCCCCTCTCACTTTGCCAGCAGGTCCCAGTGTGCATGTAGAGGCCGCCTCCCTTTGCCGTCTCCCATACACACTGCCACCTTACAGAGTCTGACCCCACTTCAGGCCGCTATGCCGTCCGAGTCGGGTCCCAGCACTCTGCCTCGCTGCCCCACGTCAGGTACGTCTGTGGTGCCTTTGGTCCCGCTGGCTCGGAGCCTGGGAGCATGGTTAGCACTTCCCAGCCCGTCCCGCTGGCTCATTCCTCCTGGCGAAGGATGCAATCGAGCCGGTCCCTCCAGCCGATATGAAGTCAGGGTTTTACAGCCCCTACTTCATTGTACCCAAGAAAGGCGGTGGGTTATGGCCAATCCTAGATCTGTGTGGCCTGAATCATTCCCTTCACAGGCTGCCGTTCAAGATGCTTACGCAGAAATGCGTTTTCGAGTGCATCCGTCCCCAGGATTGGTTTGCAGCGATCGACCTGAAGGACACGTACTTTCATGTCTCGATTCTGCCTCGACACAGACCCTTCCTACGGTTTGCGTTCGAGGGTCAGTACAAAGTCCTACCCTTCAGGCTGGCCCTGTCGCCCCGCGTCTTTACGAAGGTTGCGGAGGCGGCCATTGTTCCGCTCAAGAAACAGGACGTTCGCATCCTCAACTACCTTGACGACTGGCTCATCCTGGCCAGCTCGCGAGAGCAGTTGTGCGAACGCAGGGACATGGTGTTAGCTCACCCCAGCCGGTTGGGTCTTCGGGTCAACTGGGACAAGAGCAGCTTCGCCCCCGGGCAGAGGATCTCTTATCTCGGTATGGAACTGGACCCGGTTGCCCGGACAGCGCGCCTCAGTGTTGAACTGCCTGAGTACGCTCAAGCGCAGGACAGCGGCCCCACTGAAACTTTTTTGGGCGTGGCAGCGTGGTACGTTCCATGTTCCTGTGACACCGAAATAAACACAATAGGAAATAAACACAATTGTACAATTTAGTCAAACATGCAAAAGCAGTGCTCTACAGGCTGCAAGTTAAATATAACCTTAATATTAAATTATTAAATTTAACATAGCCCAATTCAATTTGCTCAGGAACAAGTAATAGATTAATAAGACCAAAGATTGCCCGTTTTATGTACCCAAAATTAATATTATCTTGGGTTTTACCACTATAAGAGCCAGAATCAAATCCCAGAAGCACTGGCCGAGATGAAGCTGTTCTCGGCGGGTACACAAGCACTGAACGGCTGCTGACGGAAACGTCTAAACAAATTGATTATGATTAAATATGAGTCACATATTTCAGGTCTAAATAAATACAGTATCACCTAAAAACTCTTAAAACTACAGTTTGTGGTACAACAAGTGTATTATTTGTAAAATATACGGTGGACTTCCTTGGCCGCCATGACAGTCGCTTCCAGCAGAGTGATACAAAAGGTGTTGCAGCCATGGTTACATTTAAAGTTGACCAAAAGTGATTTCAAAAAGAAGAGCTAAATTTATCACACTATATACAAGGGGTGGCGAACGTCATTCCTAGAGAGCCACAGTCCTGCAGAGTTTTGCTTCAACCCTAATCAAACCTGAACAAGCTAATCAAGGTCTGGAGGCTTCCTAGAAAGCTACAGACAGGTGAGTCTTTATCAGGGTTGGAGCTGAATTCTGCAGGACTGTGGCTCTCCAGGACCATAGTTTACCACCCCTGCTATATACAAAATATGTGTGAAATTGCAAGGTATATTTTTGGTCTCATTTTGCTGGATTACTTTGCCTATGCTCCAGATATTCATGCTAGCCTAGTATGTTCTATCAGCCATTAATGTTAGCTTGATTAGTTATTTTAAAGGGAACCCCTGGTGTTAAGACTTGTATGGCTTAATATAACGTAAATGATGTTTCTTACTGAAATATGTAGTAGAAAACCCATGAAAGATTTACGTTATTTAAAAAAATCCATGACATATTTGGACAATGGGCGGCGCCATTTTGTTTGCGTTCTATGTCGGTGACGTCAAATGGTTGCACTCACTGAGCTACTGACACTGTCCTATTGCTATTTTTAACGCAACACAACTCGGAATATAATATACGATGCCACATTGTGCAGCTTTTGGTTGTAATTTTCAGTTGATGAGCCACAAGAGAAGCGATGTAAGTCTTTACTGCTTTACATATTTCAGTAAGAGACATCATTTATGTTATATTAAGCCATACAAGTCTTAACACCAGGGGTTTACTTTAAGCACTCTTAGTCACTTGGTGCAGCGTAGCCATTTATTCTTCTTTCACTTAATCATGTTGATCTTTTGTGCTTTTCTGCTTCATTTGGTTTGACATCTGTATCTAATCTGTATCTATGGTTGCTAGCAAGCTGTGTTAGTTAAAATGCTTCACAAGCCGATGATTCCCTGGTGAATGTCCTTAATATTATGAGGCACATATGTGTGCATCTGCATATTTTATCATGGTACACTAGTACTCTAATAATTCATTCTGTCATGATGATTTGCTTACAACCTGAGAATGGTTTGAGGAAAAACTTAAGGCAGAAGAGGGAGATTTTATGGTACTGTAGATGCTTTTGTGGACCATTTTTAAATCATTTTACGGCAAGGCTGTTGTTGTTGAGCCAGAGTGGCTCATGCTTTCTACATTATACCTGCTCTGAATGTTAAAGGTAGATGTTTACTTGAAGAATACAACATTTTGGACTGATGAATTTAACACTAAACACTGTAACCCTGAATAAGTTGTACCTCAAAAAATGTATGTAACTTATTACCTCACATTTTTTGAGTTACCCCAACTTATTCAGGATTACAGTGTTTAGGCAGACAGATGTTCCCAATTTTAAGTAAGCAGAACTATCAAGTTTTGAGTTTGTAGTACTGTTAATTGCTCCTAACTTGAAGTACTGAGTTAGCTAACTCAGCAATTAACATAAAAGTTTTTGAGTTAATGCAAATCAGATGAGTTATTTACTGCCGTGTAAACTCTAATAAGTTGCCAGAAAGTTGAAAGAGTTAAGAAACTCAAAGTTTAAGTAAGATTTTTATTTTGTACTCATACAATTTTTTTTTCTTAACTTGAAATATTTGAGTACACTCATTTATACATTTAACTTAAAACTATCAGGTTATCTCAACATAGCCTAAATATTTTGCTAGCTATAACAAACTAATTCAGAAAATGCCAACTTGTTAATTTGCTAACATGTTAACAATAGCATGGTATAGCACATACTGAATGAGTACAGCAACTTAAAACATGTAACTTACCTGCTCTCAAACCAAGCAACATACACCTTGATTCACCATGATCACCATGATTGTAACTCTCCAAAAACCCACATTAACAGAAAATCTTCTAAATTAGCATGAAAAAGCATGCTGGGAAATAAAAAATCCCAGCCCAGTTTCAGTTAAACTTAAGTTAGTCTAAATTAAAAGAAATGAGTTCATACAACTCAAAACAATGAAACCGTTCAGATTATTTGAAATATGTCAGTGCTGTGAACTCATAACAGTTAATTTAACTGAACTAATTTGTTTCATTTAAGTCTGTCCTACTCAAACCAATTAAGTATTTTGAGCGTTAGGGTTTACAGTGAAGCATTAAAGTGTTAAATCAATAAAGCTGCACTGCATTTCCACAGCTACCCTAGAGAGAATCTCCTGTGTGGTCCACTATATCCCTATATATTTTTGGTGTCTTGAGACAGCAGAGGACAAGCTATGAAGGATTAAAGCTTCTTCTGGGTGCAGATATAAATTCCGGTTGTTTCAAAATATCGTTTGCAAGCCTAACCTTCAGTATGGCTCAAAGAACAAAGCTAAATTAAATTTGGAAATGTGTCAACTTGAGTGACATTTTGCCAACACACACTGAAACAAATTTGGTGTAGGATTTACTTTTTCCATTTAGAAATTGCTAGTATATTTCATATCGTAGTAAATTACATCTCAGTCCTATTGAAAGTACATCACCTTTCATTTCAGTAAATGTTTCACCTGGATTCTTAAAGACAACTCTGAGACATTGCAGTTGAATGTTTTAGAGTTCATGTTAAATCTTATTCTCTACTTATGACTAAACTGATTTAGTCATAGTCTATTTACAGTAGACTGTTTTTTCTTTGCAGTCGCAACATTTTGTGTGAGCATTTAAAAGAGATATACCATCAAAATGAACAAAGCTTACTCATCTCACATGCACATTTATTAGATGATTTCTAAAAATCACTTTGCTATTCCAGTAACTGCAACAGAAATATCCCATAAGCAGCACTGGCCTATGTATCATTGATTTAATTTATATTTTGGAGGCATGCAAAGATAATGTTTAGATTTCATTACACTTAAATATGTTTTTAATTAGTGCTAATTTGCTGTACATTTAAAATAATTGAAGTGTTGAAGGAATATTATGGTACATTTAACGTCTTGGTTTTCGCAAATTCATTGTTATCGTATTAATATGGAGATGTTAGAAAAAGCACTTTCCTTCACCCTGTCTTTTACAGGTCACAAATTCATTACTTTCAATACAATACTGTTTTCAATCTCTGCAGCTTCACAAGGGCTTACGGTGTTTACTTTGCCGAAAGCAATGAATAGAACACAACGTATAGTTGATAACCAAGAAGCCAATTAGAGGCAGTGGAGTGTGTCTTTCTCTTGATGAATGCTTTATATGTACAGTATCCGAAGGAGCAGATGATTTTATTGCATATGTATAGCAGAGAGCTGTCGGTTTATTTATTTTGGCCTCGTAGAAATGTCTTGTAAGGACTCTGTAATGAGATATTATGTGAACTGAAAAATTTGTCGACTGAACATTCTGGAAGAAAACTTTTCTCGATGTGGGTAGTTCAGTGGAACTTACGTGCGAAGCACAAAAAGTACCCTCTCTTGCCAGAGACATGCTTTAAAGCCTGATCAAACTCCTACTTTGCGGATGGTGTCGAAATAGTTTGTGTCACGGAGGCGTGTGGGGATTGTTGTGTTTTGAGTGGATGTGTTGTTCATGCATATTCCGTTTGAATTTGCCGTTCTTTAGACACAACCCCCTCACTGAATTCACTGCAGGTGAGGCAAACACAACCTTCATCAATTTCAATTCTCTGTTTGTTCCCTTCACAGAAAAAAAGCTTAAGATATTCACTAATCAAAGTATGCAGTTTATTATTTTATTTGTTGGTTTGTTTTTCATTATTTTTTTTTATCCTCGTGGGTTTTAAAAGCAATCAAGGAGAAAAGCGTTGTTTCAATTTAATAATTTACACAAAAATGAAAAATTCTCTGATCATTCACACTTATTCTAAACCTAAGCGATGCTCTTTCTTCTACTGACGATAAAGGGTTATTTAGGCACAATCTTCATGCTGCTCTTTATCAAACAATGAAAGTGAATGATGGTGACCAAAAAAAAAAAAAAAAAGAAAGAAAAGCAGAATAAAATCTAATCTTTAGACTCTCAGATTCCATACGCAATTTCCATATTCAAGTTTTGTGCATCGTGATCAGTTTTGAGACATGCAAGAACTGCTGACATAATTGGCATTTGAATGTAGGCCAGACTCAATAATCAGTAAATAGGTACAGTACATTTTTTGGAGCTTTATATAATTTTTGAAGATTGACAGCTCCTGATCAACATTTACATTGAAAAGAGCAGCGTGAACATTCTGCTCAACATCTCCTTTTGTGTTTCTCAGAAGAAAGAAAGTCTATAGCATCGTGAGGGGAAGTTCATTTTTGGGGAGAACTATTTTTATGGAAAGCTGATTTCAAACTTTATGATTTCCTATTTGTTTAAAATGGTATACAATGTTAAATACAGTAAATATAATTGTTTTTTTAAGTAGATACTACTTAGTCTATCAAACCAGGCATTGTTTTAATGGGGTTATGGTTAAATTATGACTAGACTAAATTAATATATATTACCATTATTGCTCATTTTTAGTATTTTCTATCTGATCTTTGTTTTGTTTTTTTTAATAGATCTGGAGGAGTTTAAAACCCAGAGGAGAAGTCCAGTGAGTGTCAGAGAGGGGCAAGGTGTGGTTCTTCTCTGTGGGCCGCCAGCGCATATGGGAGGTGAGGTGTTTTATTGTCTGTTACTGGCTGACTGATTTAGGTTTTTCAATGGATATTGAGAAAACAGAATAGGCACGGCCAATGTAATGACAAAATGTATTACATGGCTCTCTGGCATACTTGATTTGGATTAGTGAGTTGCATGATTCTTAAGTCTAATATTTTCCTTGAATGACCAAACTGGCAACCAATTTTCTACATAGGTGTGATACTATTATACAATTTTCATGTTCCTTGTATCACGCTGTGGTCTTTTCCTTCTCATATAACAAAACCATTTCCTCACAAATTAATATTTCATGTCTATTTATTTATTTATTTGGTAAGAAGCGTGTAATAGCTGGATAATGAACATCCAGCCAGGCACTATTGCTAAATAAAACCCTTCAGGATATCGCAAGGCCTAGGTTTATTTTGGGACAATGACTGACTGACTGTACATTACCCCTTACATGTATTATATAATTCTGTTTAATGATAGAAAATGAGACAAACTTTGACTTCTGCCAGTAATACTAAATGTCTGCCAATATCTGCCAATATAGAATGGTAAAGAAAAAAATAAGATGAATGACGATTTAATATTGTTTAATAATACTGTCATTCTGAACTTTGGATTATTGTTTACAACATGTTGTGCCTCACATGAGTGTTCAAAGCTCACACATAGGCTATACAGTTATACGTCCAGATATTACCTGTTAGCAAAGTGTGATCAAAAAGACTTTGCTCTATGCAGTTTCTGCTGTTTGTTGCTATTAACCCCACCCCCCATCCTCTACCCCCCACCCCAACCAGCAATTAGAGTCCACTGTAATTAGCTCACAGCATAAAGGCTTTTCAACCCTCACTGCCCATATAACAGCATAAACACATATCTTTTTTCTGCTCTTGATTTAGTGCCCTTAAGTGGCACACTACAGAACACAAGTTTAATGTTATGCAAGGCAAACGTTTTGCTCTTTGCCATTAACTCAATGAGTGGCCACACTTTAAAAACCCAGAACGGACTGATTACTCAACCTTTTCTTATGCCGTCAATCAGATCACGTGAAAATTGCAAAAAAATTGCACTTTCAAAAGGACAAACAGTAAAGGTTGGTGTTACATTGATGTGTAAAATGAGGTCAACAATGTTTATTTGCTAAAAATTGAGACATCTTATTAGCAGTGTCATTTCCTTATAAGAAAATGTCTTTAAGCTCTCAAATATAAGGTTATGTTTTCAACATATTAAAAAATACACATGTTTTGGATGTTTATGTATAAAAGTGCTCTATTCTCGGCTACTCACTTCTCATCAAAAAGCTTTGCCTGAGATGAAAAGTAGTTAGAACAGCTGTGCTGCATTAGTGTTGTGTTCGTCTGTCCCCTGCTGTTTTGATTACTGTGTTTAGTGGTGGGCTGAACACTTTAGACCTTATTCCTTTAATGGAGCCAGACCTTTTAAAACTTACTGAAGGCTGAACAGGACATAACCTCAGTTCTTTTTGGCAAAGCTCAGACACTTTTGTACTGATAGATTTTTTCTCATTTTTTTTTGAAATATAAGAAAGAATAGATGATTGAGTTCATACTAGTAATTACTATAAGTAGTTTTTATTGTTTCCACATAAATATATCATTGCAATCATGATACAAAGTTCACTTTCAGATGGATGGATGGATGGATGGATGAGACCAAGAAAGGGAAGACAATTATATGTTTTATATGACACTATATGTTTTTAAAGAGAATTTGTATTTTCATGCATAAAAATCATTTCATTTTTCTTAAAAAGAAACACATTTCTTGTGTATGCAATAACAGTTTTCTTTATTTACTAAATAGACTATCGAGCTATTTCATACTTGGATTGGCAAAATACTGGCAAATCTTACTAGTTAAAGTTATTTAAGTTAGATTTACTGGTAAGACTTTACAATACGATCCCATTAGTTAACATTAGTTAATTCATTAACTAACATTAACTCACAATGAGCAACATATTTATTACAGTATTTATTAATGTTAGTTAGTAAAAATACAACTGTTAGCTCAGGTCCATTAAATTATATGATCAAATTTAGATTTTTATAGTAAATGTTGAAATTACCATCAGCTGAGATTGATAAATGCTTTAGAAGTATTTGTCATTGTTAGTTCATGTTAGCTGATGTAGTTATCCAATGTTAACAAATGAAACCTTATTGTAAAGTGTTATCAGCCATGAACAGTATTGTGTGAGTCTACTCACATCACTGGGTTTCTGAAATGGATTAATATTAAATTCACTAAAGGTTTTTGAAACAAAGCAATGTGGTGCATAACAGCTAGTTTCACCTTTTGTCTTCCCTACAGAGTTGACCTTTTCTTGGATCTTCAACGAATATCCCTCATTCGTGAAGCAGGACACACGACGCTTTGTGTCACAGAAAACAGGCAACCTGTACATCGCTAAAGTGGAGCCGTCAGATGTGGGAAACTACACTTGTGTTGTGACTAACACTGTGACCCAAAGCAGAGTGCAGGGACCTCCCACGCCACTTATACTCCGCAGTGATGGTGATGATCTTACCATATGTATTCAGCTCATACAAAATGACTCATTTGTGGTTTTAAACATGAAATGTTCACTTGTTTTTATGTTTCAGGCATTATGGGAGAATATGAGCCAAAAATTGAGGTCCAATTTCCAGAAGTCTTGGCTGTTGCCAAAGGGTTGACGGTCAAACTGGAGTGCTTCGCCTTGGGAAAGTAAATGTTACAGTTGATAGTCTATATAATAGCCTACTTACATAATATCACATGCAAAGAGCAGCTCACTGACATCAACACTTTTTACACAGTAAAATATTATTTAAAGGGGTGGTTGATTATGATTTCACTTTTTTTTAACTTTAGTTAGTGTGTAATGTTGCTGTTTGAGCATAAACAACATCTGCAAAGTTACGACGCTCAAAGTTCAGTGCAAATGGAGATATTTTCTTCTAACCCTGAAATTTACATAAACCCCGCCCCTGAGAGCACACAACAAAGGGGGTGAGGCCATGTTGGGCTGCTTTAGAGAAGAGGAAGAGTTGTTGTAGTAGAGTGTTGCTATCATTTTACGCCGGACTGCTTCACAAACGAGGGTCAATTCAACGCTGGATTTGCACAAAAGATTAACATGATGGCACATGCTCGTCGATGAGTTGAATCAACTCCACGGCAACTACATAAATGTATCCACTAACCATTCAGAAACGTCCAGTTTCTTCTAAAAGTTGTAACTTCTTCCTGAGTCTCTCCATCAGTGTTGAACAATATAAGGCTGAACACCGTTACTGAAGATCCTCATTTTGGCTGCGTGAGATTCTCCAGCTTTGTTGTTGTTGAGCAACCGAAGCATGAGCTGTTAAAGCTCCGCCCTCTTCTGGAAAGGGGGCCGGGAGCAGCAGCTCATTTGCATTTAAAAGGACACACCAAAACGGTGTGTTTTTGCTCACACCCAAATAGGGGCAAATTTGACAAGCTATAATAAATGGTCTGTGGGGTATTTTTATGAGCTGAAACTTCACAGACACATTCTGGGGACACCAGAGACTTATATTACAATTTGTGAAAGGGGCATAATAGGTCCCCTTTAAAATAAAAACATACCTCATTAAAGTGGTCATGAAACGGAAGTTGTGATAGTCTTTTATTCCCTATTATGACATATATATGAGTAAAACGGCTTCCCGAATAAGAAAAAATGTACGGTGGGACTTGATTTTGTCCAGTGGGATTGATTGGATGGTTGTGGTTTGTTATTGGTGGATCTCATGTGAGTGACAGGTTGTCCCAGCCACGAACCAGTAAACACATCATCAGAGAACAGAAGAGACCATTTAATCAGTCAACTTTACCTTTTGCTTTCAGTCCAGTACCTGCTATTAGCTGGAGAAGACCAGACGGAGTTCCTTTTCCCAGAAAAGTGGACATTAGCAAATCCAGTGGAGCGCTGGAGATCCCATATTTCCAACAGGAAGACGCAGGGCCGTATGAATGCATGGCTGAAAACTCAAGAGGCAAAAACACAGTGAAGGGTCGGCTCTCCTTCTATGGTAGGACAGAATTATTTCAGGGATGAAATAAATATTTGAAAACCTGTATGACTTTTTTTTTTTTTTTACCACAAAAGAAAGCCAGTGTAATTTTATTATCATTGATATACTTTATTTAGTTTGAGTTATTTTAGTACATTTCTCATTTTAAAAGAATGGTGACTACCGCTGGTAGACTATCTACTACTTTTATTGTGTAGAAAAGAGAAGTTTGGACATTCAAATAAGATTCAGACAAACACACAATCAATGTGCACCAATTAAGGTTTTATGAATGCTTATATATTTGAGTTTATCACCCATCAATATTCTGTGGTTTAATGTATTACCCCATGATGTTTTATAACCAGGATGTCTGTATGTTGTAATTATTTGTCATTGCAATTATTTGCCAGGTAAAAATCCATAATCTCCCATAGACTGTACTCTCCATCTATCACCACTGTTGGTGCTATGGAATAATCAATATGGTTCACTGTTGTTTATAACATAATGGTCGAAGTCAAAATTATGAGCTCCAGAAGTGTGACTGATACCTATAAAGCATCCTACTTTGTCCATGCTCGCACTTTGCTGTGATTTATTCACCGTTCTCTCATCTTGTTCAGTTATGAGAAAAGTTAAGCCTTTGCAAGTTGCATTGACTTTCATCAAAACCAAGAGAATCAATCTCATTTTAATATGTTTTCAAGCTATTTTTTAAAAATCGTCTTAGCTCTAAGTATAAATATGTAATCAAGGTTAAAACTGTAACATTGGCACTTCTTTCTAGCACCTATTTTGTTATTTCTGCTGTTATGTGTGCGTGTTTGGAGGGGGTGTGTGTTGTTCATCAAAGCGAGATGAATATTAAAGCAATATACGAAAGTAGGGCTAAAGATCCATAAAACTTGACCCACATTTAGTGAGAGCTGTATGCTGTAATCTCTTCAGCTCAATGAATGTGGTATACTAAATGTCCTTGTAAATTATTCATAAAGTAGTATGCTTTTTTCCTCATTCTAATGCCATGGTGATTGATTAATAACTGGATTTGTTCATTAATTGGCTCATAAACTGCTTGGCTGGTTTACTATGGGCTAATCAATATCCAGCTCTAAGTGTGTCTGGGATTCAGGGAGCTGTTGAAAATTCATTTTTATAAGCAGCACTTTGTATGGTGTTGATATCTCGCTGTGTGTTATGTGTTTATTGATGGATCTTAGCTCCCCCTCATCTGGTGGAGAAGCCTCAGGATGTGCAGAAAGCCATTGATGAATCTCTGCTGTGGGAGTGTAAGGCGAGCGCCAAGCCCAAACCCTCCTACAGGTGGCTGAAGAACGGAGAGCCGATCGAGTCCTTTGAGGTGAGTGATCCAGTCCGCTGTACCTTTAGTGCACCTGTAAGACCAAGTTAGCAGATTCAGAAAGTTTGAAAGGAAATCCCAACGTAATGGAAATCTAAATCTCAACATAAATGGACATTATCAAGTCTTTCTCTTTTCTGTGGAAGCTTGTCTCCAACACGGAATAATGAAAAAAAAAAGAAAAGAAAAAAAAAAAAAAGATAATTGTGACTTTTTATCTCACAATTCTGACTTTTTTTCCTCACAATTGCAAGTTTACATCTTGTAATTCTTACATTTTTGCTCATAACTGCATGATATAAAGTCGCAATTGCGAGTTATAAAGAAAATTGTGAGATATGAACTCTCAATTCTGACCTTTTTTCTCGCAATTCTACCTTTTTTTTTGCAATTGTGAGGTTATATTTCGCAATTCTGACTTTTCTCAGAATTGTGAGAAATTGCAAGTTATAAAGTACAATTGTGAGGGAAAAAAAGACTGACTTTTTACTCTCAAAATTCTGACTTCAAAACTTGCAATTGCCTGTTATAAAGTCAGAATTGCAATATAAACTCACAATTCTGAGACAAAAGTCAAAATTGTGACTTAATACCACGCAATTCTGACTTTATAACATGCAATTGCGACTTTATATCTCCCAATTGCGAGTTTATATCACATAATTCTGAGAAAAAAGTGAGAATTGCATAAAAAGTCACAATTATCTTCTTTTTTTATTATTCAGTGTACGTTGTGATTTAATTATATTAAATATAATTATTATTTAATAATTTTGTATTAACCCTCTGGAGTCTGAGGCTGATTTGACATGCCCTGATATTTGTGCTTTTTTCAGTTGTTCAAAAACATATTAATGTTTCCATTATATGTTTGTCATTATACTGTATTCAGCATGAACTAGGCTACCATAATATGTGAGGAACATGTATGTACATGTTTGTATTTTTGAAGGAATAACATTTATGCGTGGTTATTGAAAAAAACAAAAAACTTAAGTCACTGAAATAAGGCCAAAAACTAAATATTAAATCTGTGTTCACAAGACTTCTGGATATTGGAGGTTGTAGACTAGAATTTTTTTATTTAAAATGATGTAAAATTTTCCTCCCTACTCATTAATATAAAACAATATAGAGATTTAAATTTTGTAAGACACTTTTTGAGACACAGTATGCGTGGAGGCGTGAATCTTCATGAATAATGCTGTGATTCACACATGAGAAGACAAAGACCCGCATAATGACCTGCATAATGACCCGCATAATGAGCCCTTTCAGTCAGGTAGGCTATGTGAAAAAACCCTCTATGATCATGCTGATAACAGTATTACCGTCCACTCTTGACAAAAAAAACATGATTTTTGTGATCTCATGCATGCACGTATTATTGCATATCATGTGAAGAAAAATTTGTATAGGCCTATTATAGTTTAAATTACAGTACCAGTCAAAAGATTGGACGCATTAGCCTACTATTATAATGTTTTTAAAAGAAGTCTCAAGCTCATCATGCTGTATATCAAACATACAGAAAAAAACAGCAATACTGTGAAATATTATTACAATTTAAAATAATGGTTTTCTATTTTAGTATACTAAAATATAATGTATTTATGTGATACAAGGCGTCTGAACATTCATGTTACCTCTATGGCATTTAATATAGGCTTAAAAGCATGCACATTTGGAGAAATATTGATGGATTCTTATATGTTTATTACAATTTTCTATACAGAGGAGTAATATTTATTCAATATTTATTGTCATCACTATGAGCGCTGAATACTGTGTTTTCAATTCATACTTGCAGCCGGAGGGCGCTCTGTGCACATTTAGTCCACAAATTACTCCTAATGAAGAACAGGCATACCATGTGACATTCCAGGAACTAACAGAGGCTTCCAGAGATCGCTATAATCATGGCTATAACATGCAGATAAACACTTTTGAAGATAATAAATACACGATTGCGACAATGTATACACGTATTGCCTCAGAATAGCGCTCGCTCCGTTGGCGTGGCCGCATTAGTGGATAATGAGCTGACTCACGGACGTCTGACATGTCTCTCTTTTCATACAGATTACATAAACAGAGAATTTTTGTTTTCGATTTGACTTACACGATTTAAAACCTGACATTTAAATGTTTCTTTAGACATAAGTCTCATTTTTGTGTCATTAGTATTCACTAAGTTACATTTCATTTTCTGAGAACTATCAGATTGGACTTCGTTCAGAGGGAGACAAGAGATCAAAAAGCACAACATTTTGTTTTTACCCTGAGTGTACACAAATAAAAGAAGACATTCTATAGTTTCAATTGATATATTACTTATGTCTCTATGACAGAAAATTAAAAGTATTCTAAGTCTGTTTTGCTGCAATGTGAAAAAAACCCTGCAAAACTCTGAATGTTCATCAAGTCAGAATTGCAAGATATGAACTCTCAATTCTGACCTTTTTTCTCCCAATTCTGCTTTTTTTCTCGCAATAGTGAATTTATATCTCACAATTCTGAGAAAAAAGTCACGCCATTCTATCTTTATAACATACAATTGCGAGTTTATATCTCCTAATTTTGAGTTTATATCACGCAATTCTGACTTTATAACCATATGCCATATGATGCCATCCCTGAGAAAGCAGGTCCTTCCTCAGGGTAATCCGCCAGGGAGGGGCTGTCGCGAGGAGCATCAGCTCTGGGAACCAGGTCTGGTTGGGCCAGTATGGCACAACTAACAAGACCTGCTCCTCGTCCTCCCTGACCTTGCACAAAGTCTGTGCGAGAAGGCTCACTGGGGGAAATGTGTATTTGCGTAGGCCCCGGGGCCAGCTGTTTGCCAGTGCATCCATACCGAGGGTCCCCTCGGTCAGGAAATAACACCACTGGCAGTGAGCGGACTACTGGAAGGCAAACAGGTCCACCTGTGCGTCCCGAATCGGCTCCAAATCAGCTGGACCACCTGGGGGTGGAGTCTCCATTCCCCTGGGAGCGTGAGCTGTCGTGAGAGAGTGGCAGAAATGTCTGCTTCTGAACTGTCAGGAACTACTGTGCAATCCCAGGCAGTGTCGCCAAAGAGATCATCTTGTGAGATGGGAGCGCCAAGAAAGCGCACTTTGTCGACATCTCGCAAGGGTTTTGCCAGAGATGCCGTTCCTGGACCACCAAGATGGACATCGTCTGATCGAGGGCCTTTGCTGTGACTTCTCTCGCCCAGAGGGCAAGGTCAGTCAGCGTATGCAGGTCCCGCATCAACCCCGGCTCAGAACTACCCTCGTGTGTTGCTTTGGCCTGCAGGACGGCTAGAGCTGCCATCACCTCACAGGCACTGGATGGGAGCCACAGATGATTCCTCCAGGTGGCAGCACTTTTCGGGCATAAAAATGCACCGCAATTGCACAGTCCACCTCAGGAACCCCCAAGAACCCCCTGACCGCCCCACAGACGAGGGTGGGAGAACAGATTTTAGCACTAATGTTCCTCCATACTGCCAAAACTCTTCATGCACTTCCGAGAAGAAAGGCATTGGGCCGTGGCGAGGCAATCTTTCGCATTGCGCTCAGAGCCTAGAACCAATCGTCCAGCCGCGATCGTTCAGAACGAGTCTGAGCGTGCGGCGGCCCGGGAAAGCATGGCTGTCAACTCTGAATCCGATTCAGCATGAGCAAACACCGCCGAAACGGGAAGCTCAGCTTCATCTTCCTCTCCAGAGAACGATAGCCCTCTCACCGATGCAGCTATCGACATCTGATCCTCATCCAGAGCGCCCAACGATGTGCTGGGTTGCCAGCAGGCAGCACACCGGCACACGACATGCTGACGAGCAGGAGATCCGCAGGGGTTTTCCCGGTGAAAAGCTCTCGCTGTAACCCTCAGTCTCCCAAAGTGTTGAACAGACCCGCGACTGTGCTTTTACACACAAGCGGCGGCTGGGCAACAACAAAGAGAACTCAAGCCTTTACGAGAAAGGAGAGTCACGACCTGCATGTCAACGTGATCATGTTCCCTCGAGCGACCGTGGCTGTCGGATGATAACAGGAAACAACCACATCCAGGAATGCAAGGACAGAGAGGCGTCTTTAAAAAGACGCTCGCTGCCTGTGCTTGCTCTTTTAGGAAAATACTCTTAGCCGAAGCGCCCAGGGGTGAATGCTGGATGCAAACACCGCTGGAATGCGCCATCAGACCTGCAGAGAGGTCCCACGATGAGCTGCAAGCAAATTAACAATTAATGCTGTTTTCGGAGTGTTTTCCTGATAGCAATTGAAATTGCTGTTATTTGCTCAAAAATTTACTCTCAATAGAGGTGTATTGGAAGGAGCGATCGCTGTACAACTGCTCGGCTCCGAAGCAAAAGTATGAATGAATTGAGTATGCCGGTCCTATTTATACCAGTATGTGCAATCTCGATTGGCTCGTTTTGTACCACTTGGAGGTGATTGTGCTCCCAGGCGAGACCCCATTATGCCAGTATCGACGTAATGTCGAACGTGACTGACTGAATGGGAACAAAGGCTGTCGAGGTACATTGAAGCAACATCACATGTACGGCAATTCTAAAAACAAGTGAATAAAAATAAAAAGAGGGACATGATGACTTTCTATTGCCTTGCTCATTATCACGTTTGTTTATTTTTAGGATTCAGCATGTGTATTTTCAGAGATCTGGTTTAGGTTCCTCTTAGTACAACGAATCTTGTTTCATCACTCTGAGAGATAGCGAACAAGATCTCAGCGTGTGAGGCTGCACTCTTAATGAGCTTAGGTGTTACCATTTTGTAAATGCCACCATCGTCTACCTCAGCATTTGATCAATCTCCAGACCAAAGGTCATCCATGTAGTCAGAAGAAGAGTGTCGTTTGCTATTTGATGATTACAATGAACAGACAAAGGCTCTGCATTTCCTTACCAGCCACCATCAGCTGAATGCAGTATTCAGAGCACATCACAGAAGCTCCATACATAATCACTGTTAGAGAATAACTGTACAGTGAGTTGTAGTAGCAGTAAGTAGTAACTATACAGTAGAATTATGGGTAACCCTTGTATTAATTTTAACTAAGAATGAGCAATAGATTTGTTCCAGTATTTAAAAATACATTAACATCTGTTCATTGTTATATTGTTATATCATATTGACATCGGTTAATAATATTAACCGATGTAATTTTAATAATGCATTAATAAATGCTTTAGAAGTAAAGTGTTACCAAATTAGGTCACATTGTATTCTGCTCAAGCGAGCTGGGGCAATAATCAAATATGCTCTTCTAGATTTTCATCTCTCTCTCAAGTTAGCATTGAGTCTGAGTCTGATTCATTTGAGTAAATTGGTTTGTATGGATGGCTCATTTCAATGTTTCCATTTGATTTGTTTGAGTTATCGCTCAGTAGTGTTGCCAAAAGTCCAGCAATGCATTTTACATAGCATACAATCTGTCTTAGAATTTTCTGATAAATAAATAAAGATTTAGTTGAATAATACAGTTTATCTTTCTGTTTTCAGTTTACTTATAAATTAGGCCATATTTTAAGTTTAATTAGCTGCATTTAGTATTTATTTAGTTTGTTGCTTTATGCCAGATAGTGTGATTTTTGTTTAATCTTGACTAACCCTAATTTATTTATTTTTTGTTTGTTTATTTGTGGAATTTTTAATATTTTGTGGGACAGTTCACCTAAAAAATGAAAATATTGTTCCAAACTTGTATGAGTTCTGTTGAACACAAAAGAAGATATTTTGAAGAATGTCGTTAACCAAACAGTTGACGGTAGCCATTGACTTCTATAGTAGGGATAAAATACTATAAAATATGGTTGACAACATTCTTCAAAATATCTTTTGAAATATCAAATGATCTTTTGTGTTCAACAGAAGAAAGAAACACATACAGGTTTGGAACAACATGAGTGAGTTAATTATTATTATTATTATTATTATTTTTGTTTACATAGAAAATGACTGCCCTAGGCGTTACCAAGATGGCCATCAAATAAAATAACTTGCCTTACAGGCACATTGATTGTACTGAACTTTAGCACAGCAGTGATTTGCCAGTAGGCATGAGGCCGCAGGCTGAAGAGACATTTCAGACACAATATAGGCAGGTTTTGGAACCACAGAAGTTAAAGTATGTGTCAAAAAAAAAAAAAAATTATATGATACGAATAATAAAATTCCAGTGCTATCATTCAAAATATCAGCGATGCTGTAACCCCACTTATTGAGTCAAATTAGTGCACTGAAACTGTTGTATAGCAGCTTTACAGTGACAATGGAGCAGTTGTGGCCTAATGGTTAGAGAGTCAGACTTGCAACACGAAGGTCATTGGTTCAAGTCTCAGTACCGGCAGGAAATGTAGGTGAGGGGAGTGAATGAACAGCACTCTCTTCCACTTTTGTAACCCACAACTCAGGTGCCCTTGAGCATGGCACCTAACTCCCAATTAGTATGGGACACCATACTTTGCTTCATTTCGGCTGTATAGCAGCTCTAAAATTGAAAATAGTGTCATTGTTCAGCTGAAGTCAGTTCAGTGTTGATTCATTCCCGTTGTAAAGATCATCAATTATTAAATTAGTTAATTTAATATATAATTTCATATATAGAGAGCTGGTCATCCAGCTCTTTGGCTAACATTCTGGAAAGGTTCTCTCAAAGTTATAAACAAACATTATTCCAGTAATGTTAATAGAATGCTCAAAGTTATCTAATCTTTAATAATGTTCTCAAAACGTTAGCACAACAATATTAATTATACATCACTCATGGAACTTTTGTGGATTTTCATCTAACTTTTTTTAACTGTTACAAATTGTTTCAGAATATTCAGAGAACATTGAAAAGTAACGTTCCCATAATCTTTTAAGAATGATAAAATGCAATGTTTCCTTAATGTTTTCATAAACAAGAAAGAAAAAAAAAAAACGTTTATAAGAACGTTCATAGAACATTCAGAAATAATACATATATGGTCCCTGATACCACACCAAATCATCATTCGCTTGTGTAAATGTTTACCTCAGCAACAATATTTCGCCTGCCAAGCCAATACCCATAATGTTGGGGCAATCTTTGTGATGTCTATTCAGGTGGGCAACTTAATCAGTCTGGTGCAGCACAGCCCACTCAAATGCCGCTCTCCCGTCGAGGGGGAAAGTGCTGATTTCAGTGGAATGTCACCCCTAATTAATTACCCCCATAAAGCTGATTTATGCCACCATTTGTCTTTGCTGCTGGAGGCTGTACTGATCTTTTCAGTTTAGCCCAGTCAACATCACACATATGAAGCGTTCTGTTTATGATATCAGTTAGATTTTGATGCCTCATGTCTGAGCGGACCACATGGGCGGAGTTACACCATTTTCCTAGCTGAACTGGAACAATGAAATTCAAGTGGCATAAAGCGAATGCCATCAGACTCTGAAGTGCCCGAGCGTGAGTGCAGATATCTGAGCTCTTTAAATCTCAGTTCATTCAACCTGAATGCACCATTCAAATTTTTCGCACTCAAGTGAGCACAATGGCAGCATAACAGGGGCTTTACAAGTAAGTGTTTGGCCAGGATAAAAAATACATATAGACCGCCAATCAGCGGCAATCCATAGCGACTGTGGATTAAATTCATCCTCCATTCTGCTCCCTTCACATTGGTCAATTATTTTATAGTAGGCACTTTCCATGAATATGGTACACTTTGGTGGTGTCCCCATTACTTCTTCTTATAAGAATTACAACAAAATAATTTGTTGTTTTGACATATTAAAAACAGTATCTTACATGAAATGTACCTAACATGAGCAGTAACTAGTTTAAAGGGTTAGTTCACCCCAAAATGAAAATTCTGTCATTAATTACTCATCCTCATGTCGTTCCACACCCGTAAGACTTACGTTCATCTTGGAAACACAAATTAAGTGTGTTTTTGATGACAGATTTATCATCAAATCATTTTTGATGACAGAATGTTGTCAGATTTCCTTCCATAGACTGCCTTTGTAACTACCACTTTGAAGCTTCAAAAACTTAATAAAGAGATCGGAAAAGTAATCCATATGAATTGAGTGGTTTAGTCCAAATTTTCTGAAGAGAATCGATCGCTTGTTATGACGAACAGATTTAATTTAGGCTTTTACTCGCATGTAAACATTGATTAGCAAACATAAGCAGAAGCTCAACCTAACTTGAATAACGCACAAGATCAAACCTCTTCCGGAAGCTTAAACATGCTGCGTAACACACGAGAATGAACCTCATTGGTTACACAGCACGTTTGAGCTTCCGGAAGAGGATGTTCGCTGATCAACGTTTACATGCGACTAAAAGCCTAAATTAAATCTGTTCATCATAACAAGCGATCGATTATCTTCACGAGGGTGAGTAATTAATGACAGAATTCTCATTTTGGGGTGAACTAACCCTTTAAAAAGTTCACTATGTAACTTTTGGTCCTCTAGCGGTTAACAAACGAAACTGCGTGCATTTTGCGGAAGAACAATGTTTTGGTTGTGCTTCTGCTCTGCGTGACTGAATATAACCCTTCACAATAGATAATGCTTTAATATAAACTCTGTTAGAGAGCTACAACTGGCAATTCATCTGTTCAATGAAATACCTTACTCACCTGTTGAGAAATAAAAACGGCATGTCCATGTCGCTTTTACAACATTTAAAACCCCTCAGTTCTCGCCATCTCCAAAAAGCCAATCTAGTGTTGATTCTTGTTTTATTACGAGCTCTGTCACGTTCCCTTTTTGTGAGACGCTCACAGGTAAGTGACGTATTACCATGAAAACCATTCCATCCGGTCTGAAATATAAACATATAATAGGCTTACCATAGTGAATCAGGATTAGACAAAAACAAGTTTTGGAAGAAGGATTGATGATATATTGACTTATTTATATTTTGTTAAATTTAAAGTTACAACCTTTAAACACATGAAATACGTGTATCCCCTATTTGAAATAATGACGCTGCCTTGTGGTCAATAATTAAAAATATATATACAGTGTATGTGTGTGTATATCTATGTAAATACACACACACACACACACACATCTAGATATACAAAGATATAAATGATCCATATTTAAGGATATAAAATAAAATGGTAACAATATGGGAGCACTAATATGCATTAATTCATGCTTAACTAATGCACAGATAATCATGTTTTAATGTATGACTCATGAAGAACTAAACCATTAATTAATTATTACTGCATCCGCAACTAATAAAGAGTCTATATGATTAATAGATTAAGTAATATATGAATTGTTATTAATTAAATGTGTCATAATGTATTAATTCCTTAATAACATATTTTATTAACTAATAGTGTAAGTTAATGTGTTAATTACCACAATGGTTTGAAGCCATGTACCATGTACATATATTCCTGTGCCTGAACAACAAGGTTCTGGATGCAGCAGTTCATCTGCTACAGTGGTTGGAAATTTAAATCCATGGCTTATTGTAGATGTCAAAACCATAATGACATATTACTTAACAATTAGTTAATAGTCATGTGCCTCAACAAGTAAAGTCATAACATAATGATACATTTGCAAATCATTAGTTAAATTAAAGCAGACAACTGGAAGTTGAAGTACATGACTTCAAACCATTGTGGTAATTAACACATTAACTTACACTTTTAGTTAATAAAATGTTATTAAGGAATTAATACATTATGACACATTTAATTAATAACAATTCTTACTTAATCTATTAATCATATAGACTCTTTATTAGTTGCTGATGCAGTAATCATTAATTAATGGTTTAGTTCTTCGTGAGTCATACATTAAAATCTAAAAATACATTATCTGTGCATTAGTTAAGCATGAATTAATGCATATTAGTGCACCCAAATTGTAAAGTGTTACCGATAAAATATTTCAGATAAAATTTAATGTGACTGCTGCAAGTTTATAAAGGTTAAGCCTCTTTTCACTGACTATTTTTTTAATAAAAAGGGAAAAGGGTATTTTACACCATATTCATAGAAAGCATCTCATTTTCCTTTGTGAGATGACTCAGGAGTGACTCTTTGTCTTTTATTTGGTCACTAGCAGTAATTCAGCAAGGGACTGATGGGAAAGGCCATGGTCTGTGATGGCAGATGAGACCTATCGGCTTGTGTTCTCATTGCGGACAACCCTAATTCTGTCAATGATATACTGCTTGAGTACACTAAAAAGCGAAACTCACAGAGCAGAAGGAGAAAGCTTTGTGAGATCAAAACTGTCAAAACTGTTTGGTTATGATTTTATGTTGTTTCATGGACAAGTTGCACATTTTAAATGTTTAAATATATGAACATTGTGTACAAGGACCAAAAAAAGAGGAAAACGGCAGATTACATACTGTATATCAATTCATTTCTATGTAGAATATGTGTACATGTAAAATAATACTGAAGTTAGTTTTTCAATATGTAACTCAAGTTATTTCTCTGATTGTTTAATTTATACCAATACAATTGAAAAGAAACATTTTCAATAAACCTTTTGCTTTAAGTTGTATTGTGGGATTGTTGTTGTTGTTTCCAGGACAGAATCCAGGTGGTAAACGGGGCACTATCCATCAGCAGTCTGACCCTGTCAGATACTGGGATGTACCAGTGTATCGCCGAGAACCGTCATGGCCGGGTGTTTGCCAACGCTGAACTCAGAGCCATTGGTAAGGGATCACTAAATTCATAGTAACTAAAGACAAAGAATAGAAAGACGGTTCACTCCTATTAGTTATGAATGATACTGCAACGAGCAATATGGCGGAATATGTCCTGCCTTCTAAGTAAAAGAGCCTATCGCTGATTGATAAAGTCATTGCTTGAGGCTGCCGTTAGAGGCTCCAGCTCCCATAGAAACCTGAGACTCGCGCTTAGGACTGCACATGCGCATTGGTTCGTCTAGCCTGAAAAATAAGCTTTTTTAACGCTATTTGAGCATAAGAAACATTTATGGGACAGTTCATGTCAGATTTAGTTGCTGAATTAAAATATGTTATTTCATTGTATATATGTTATTAAACCTGATAAAGCATTAAACTTTCAGCGCCACTCACTGGACATTTTATTTCTGAACTGCCGCATTGCGTACAACAATAGAGATGTCGCCACGAGCACGTTTTCCCAATGAACCTGGGTTCCTAAGGATGTAGCCCCTCAACTGTTCTTATACTCTGAAATATGTAGCCAATATGCAGTTGGTCTTATGCAGTTATACAATATGTTTCCAAATGTGTGTATGTACGATGTGAAGTTTGTTTTGGTTTGGAGCAGCAGTGCTGTGTAGCAGCAGTTGGGTTTTGTTTCCTCATAGGCTCATTCCAACCACACTGTCAGTGAACGCCACCACCCATTAGTCTTACTACGCCCTTTTACACTGCATTTAAAAACAGTTGACCCGCTATTATGAGGAGCAGAATAACTTTAGACAGGATCAATGATCAAACCAATCTCTGCGGTGAAGATTAAAGGAGTTGACATTCGAGGCCATTTTATCATGCAGCAGATGAGAGAAGTGCTCTGTTCCCTAGTCCTGTCATTTGTCAGCACAATGGGTGCTTTGATGCTGTCAGCGCTGAGTGCAGATGGATGCCAAACAGGCAGGAAAGTCTAGTATGCTGAAATTGCTGCCTGGGGGAGATGTGAGGTAGACAGTCTTTGCACTTTAGAGCCGTTAGATTTGTGCTGGCTGGCTTGACTCGGTTTGACTTAGTGGTTTGTGGGGGATAGTGTGAGCTCTTGAGTGTGCTCTTAAGTTAGTATATATCGCATTAAAAACATCCTCCTCGCCCGCCTCTGGAAAGTGAGACGACGATGAGATTTAGCTAAGAGGGAACCAAATAGAGATGCAAACATTTGACAGGCTGTGTGGAAGAAACAGGTCAGTGACATAACACCAAGGCCCTCATTTATCAAACGAACGTAGAAACCAGCGTACATTCGAAGGGAAAAATCAGCTTACGACAACGCTCACGTGTGATTCATTAAACTTTTGTATGCGGCCAATTCTGTCGCACGAATGAACGGGTGTTGATAAATGTGGCGGCATTAAATATCACGCCCCAAATTTTAGAAGCCTCGCCCTATAGTTTATGACACAGAGAAACATAACCCGGCCATGAAGAGGAAGTAATCGCATGAAAAATAAATGTATCTTACTCTAAAAACACCCCTCAACCTCGTAATTTCAAACAATAAAATTAATTAAAATAATAATACCGGTAAATAAAACTAAATACTTACAAACATTATTAATATATATATTTATATATACAGTGGGTACGGAAAGTATTCAGACCCCCTTAAATTTTTCACTCTTTGTTATATTGCAGCCATTTGCTAAAATCATTTAAGTTAATTTATTTTCCTCATTAATGTACACACAGCACCCCATATTGACAGAAAAACACAGAATTGTTGACATTTTTGCAGATTTATTAAAAAAGAAAAACTGAAATATCACATGGTCCTAAGTATTCAGACCCTTTGCTGTGACACTCATTTATTTAACTCAGGTGCTGTCCATTTCTTCTGATCATCCTTGAGATAGTTCTATACCTTAATTTGAGTCCAGCTGTGTTTGATTGTACTGATTGACTTTACTGATTGGCAAGGCACAGATCTGGCCAAGGTTACAAAACAATTTCTGCTGCACTTAAGGTTCCTAAGAGTACAGTGGCCTCCATAATCCTTAAATGGAAGACGTTTGGGACGACCAGAACCCTTCCTAGAGCTGGTCGTCTGGCCAAACTGAGCTATCGGGGGAGAAGAGCCTTGGTGAGAGAGGTAAAGAAGAACCCAAAGATCACGGTGGCTGAGCTCCAGAGATGCAGTCGGGAGATGGGAGAAAGTTGTAGAAAGTCAACCATCACTGCAGCCCTCCACCAGTCGGGGCTTTATGGCAGAGTGGCCCGACGGAAGCCTCTCCTCAGTGCAAGACACATGAAAGCCCGCATGGAGTTTGCTAAAAAAACACCTGAAGGACTCCAAGGTGGTGAGAAATAAGATTCTCTGGTCTGATGAGATCAAGATAGAACTTTTTGGCGTTAATTCTAAGTGGTATGTGTGGAGAAAACCAGGCACTGCTCATCACCTGTCCAATACAGTCCCAACAGTGAAGCATGGTGGTGGCAGCATCATGCTGTGGGGGTGTTTTTCAGCTGCAGGGACAGGACGACTGGTTGCAATCGAGGGAAAGATGAATGCGGCCAAGTACAGGGATATCCTGGACGAAAACCTTCTCCAGAGTGCTCAGGACCTCAGATTGGGCTGAAGGTTTACCTTCCAACAAGACAATAATCCTAAGCACACAGCTAAAATAACGAAAGAGTGGCTTCACAACAACTCCGTGACTGTTCTTGAATGGCCCAGCCAGAGCCCTGACTTAAACCCAATTGAGCATCTCTGGAGAGACCTAAAAATGGCTGTCCACCAACGTTTACCATCCAACCTGACAGTACTGGAGAGGATCTGCAAGGAGGAATGGCAGAGGATCCCCAAATCCAGGTGTGAAAAACTTGTTGCATCTTTCCCAAAAAGACTCATGGCTGTATTAGATCAAAAGGGTGCTTCTACTAAATACTGAGCAAAGGGTCTGAATACTTAGGACCATGTGATATTTCAGTTTTTCTTTTTTAATAAATCTGCAAAAATGTCAACAATTCTGTGTTTTTCTGTCAATATGGGGTGCTGTGTGTACATTAATGAGGGAAAAAAAATGAACTTAAATGATTTTAGCAAATGGCTGCAATATAACAAAGAGTGAAAAATTTAAGGGGGTCTGAATACTTTCCGTACCCACTGTATATAAACATGATTATTTTAGTACATTACTCCACAGAAAATCCTTTAAATTTATTTTATTTAGAACAGAACAAGAATGAAAAATAAGTAGCTATATATTGAAACACAAATTAGGCTATAGTGGCATTCATTATAAAGCAGAAATGAATTTATTTAAATCAAAACTGGGTGGACATAGGAAGAATCCAGAAAGAATCCAGACGTTTCCGTATTCGCGATGTAACATTTATTGCTTGCTGAATTACTGTTCATTATGTAAACTAAGGCTTTCTGTTTCACTCTTGTTTCAATATCCACATAAAACATCATCCTTCACATGCGTAAAAATGTGTTTGGATGGCCGTTGTGCGTGCCGACTGGTACAGATGTGCTCCTAGATGTACTCGGACCATTAAACTGAGCAGTGTTAACTTTGTCTGCATTTTAGTTTGCTGACAAATGGCTGAATTGTAAAGTTAGCAACGAACTGATATGTTGCGACTGCGTGTGAGTGAGGCACCCGCGCGATCAATTTAATAAAATAAAGATAAATATTTTAATAAAATAAAGAAAACGAATAGACTACAACGCGTCAAATGAGCGTAGCCTGTACTAGCCCTACTTGCTGCACAGTTTTTCTCTTTTGTTTTGTTAATCTGTTCATTATTTCAGTGATATTTCGTGTAGTCCTATTTTTTTCTCTGCGTTGCAGGTGTATGATGTGTGAATCCTAATGTTCTTTTGATGTTGCCATTTGTGCTCCCAAAGCTAAATCCCTGGGGGGGAAACAAAAAAAACATTTGTGGTATTTTAAGACACGCATCTATTCTACTTTCATTTTAATTTGACATTTTAATCTTGTCGTTTAAATGGTTAATGATCGGTTAGTGAGTGATTGTCAGTCAGGAAAATAAACTAAATGTTCACATAACAGTTCTTCACCAGATTTACCATGCAAGTTCCAGCTGACTCAAAAACATGCATACACGAGCTGAGACCTGACGTGAGATTTGATCGTAGCTGCCGTTCACGCTCATATTAATAAATGCCAAATTTTGCGTGGAAATGAGCATACACATTTTTATGGCGTACGATTGTTTGATAAATGAGGGCCTAAATGTTTTGTCCTGTTCATTAATTAAAAAATACACTAGCATTCAAAAGTTTGGGATCAGTAAGTTAGTTTTTTTGTTGTTGTTGTTGTTGTTTAAGTAAATTACTCCAGCAAGGATGGATTAAATTGATTAAAAGTGACAGTAAAGACTTTTAGTAAAGAAGTTTTGTAATACTGTTACAAAACAACTCAATTTCATATAAATGGTGTTCATTTGAACTTTCTGTTCATCAAAGAATCCTGAAAATGATATATCAGTTTCCAAATGTCAATTTCCAAAAAATAAAATAAAAATTAAGCAGCTCAAAATTGATAATTATAAATGTTTCTTGAGCATCAAATCTGATTAGAATGATTTCTGAAGTATCTGAAGACTGGAGTAATGATGCTGAAAATTGAGCTTTACCATCACAGTAATAAATCACATTTTAAAATATATTCAAATAGAAAATACGTCACCTTGGAATTATAACGTTCTATCAGCATTCTGAGCAGTTTTGAGATATTGAGCTTCAAAGTTTTTGCATGCCAACTTTTTGTTTTCCAAAAAAGAAGTCCCAAAATGTATACAACTTAAAAAACATCACACATCACATGTTGTCATATGTGAATAACTCAATTTTCCAATTCCAAGGTGAGGAACAGTTATTTTAAATTGTAAATATAAATAATATTTCACAATATTACAGTTTTTACTGTATTTTTGGTACCTTGGTAAGCAAAAGAGATTTCATTTACACTTTACTTTAATGTGACGTTGTTACAGTGTAATTATACCAATAAGTACTGAGTAGTTTTAATTAACTACATGTACTTAATATTGGGTTAGGTTTTGGTTTAGGCTTAGTTGCTTGTAATTATGCATAATTTATGGTTATTACTATAGTAAGTATATGTAACTTGTAACTACTTAACCTCAAAATAGTGTTACAGAGATTTCCAAAACATTAAAAAAAAAAAAAAAAAAACGAATCAACCCCAAACTTTTGAATGTTAATCTACATTAAAAATGTATTTCATACATCAGTGACTTAAATACACCATATTTAAATTCCTGAATTGAAATTTGATATTATTTTGGGGGAAGTGTATTAAAAGGTTGTTCAACCAAATATGAAAATTCTGTCATTATTTACATGTTTGCACAGAAAAAAAAATTCATTTCAAAAATATTAATCTCCAACGCACGTTCACGAGAGCACCGTGACGCATACGTGTTGTGCTGACACGAGAGCGGACGTTGTTACATGAATACGCGTGATGCGTGGGAGATTTTGTAAATGTGTGTAAATTATGTTTTTTTGAGCAGACAAAGCAATCGCGTCACTTCATAAAATTGAGGTTAAACCACTGGAGTCACATGGATTACTTTTATGATGTCTTTACGACCTTTCTGGGGCATGAAAGTAGTACTTGTGCAAGTTGTCAATGGAGGGACAGAAAGCTCTCAGATTTCATTAAAAAGATTTTAATTTGTATTCTGAAGATGAACCAAGGTCTTACGGGTTTGAAACGACATGAGAGTGAGTAATTAATGACAGAATTTTCATTTTTAAGTAAACTAACCCTTTGTAATGAAGAAAAAAGCCTCATTAGAAGAATACAATTCTTGGTAATAAAACCTATTTCTTAAAATATTGATACAATAATATAAGAAAAAATATATATTATTTCTGTGTATTCCAAGTCATCTATTGTGTCGAAATCATGAAATGTTTTGTTTGGTCACTGTTCTTGAGCTGCTTTTCTTTAAAATGTTTGACACTTTTTGATATTTGTCTTTGTATGTAATGACATTTTACGTGTTTTTATGAACTTTACAAACACTTTTAGGCCCCATTTACACTGCATGGTTCAAGTGGCCCAATTCCGATTTTTTCCTCCCATGTGGCACAGATCGGATATGAGCCACGACCGTGTAAGCAGGAAAAAAGCGCATGGATTCCGATTTTCACAGATCGGTTTCAGGCCTCATTCATATGTGGAAATAAATCCGATATGAATCGGATACGTGCGTTTGCGCCTGCCATGTAAGCGGACAGATCGGATATTCCCCTGTAAATGCGACTCCTGCATCATTGAAAAGTGGGGCTTCTTTAACATTTCACGGTACAGACATACCTATAACAAACGGAACATTTCTAGTTGACTGGCAAAGTATTAATTTAATTTGTTTGTGTTAAATAAAAGGCGATCTGGCGTTGAAATGTGTTGATCTTGAAATCACAGAGTGCTTGTTGCCGCTGTTGTCAGTGATGACGGCTCTGTTGTGAAGAATTTGTATTATTTTGATGTAGGGATGTAACTATTGCATTAAATGGGTTTCTATATGAATTCATGTCAATAAATTAAACTCAATGTACCATTGAAATTGATTTGTGATGTCATATATGCTATTTTTGGTTCGTTTCGCCAAGTGCAGTGTAAAAAGGAGACATCGGATACAGGTCACTTTTAAAAGAAATGTTAGCACGTCGTCCAAAAAAATCGGATATGGTCAAAAGATCGGATCTGTGCATTAAGACATGCAGTGTAAATGTGGCCTTAGGCGTCAGTCTATCTATCTTTCTTTCTGTCAGTTTTGTAAGATGCTTGTTTTTCTCTTCACATCAGCAGTGGCACCAGATTTCTCCAATAGTGTGCTAAAGGCACAGACATTGGCTCGGCAGGGTGGCGATGTTTTGATTGAGTGCAGGCCTCGCATGTCCCCACGCGGGATGATCTCCTGGAGGAAGGGCAAAGAAGCCTTGCGAGAGAGCCACAGGTATTTTTACCAACCCATTTCCCTTTGTCTGGCAAGAACCTGTTTATTAAAGTGATACAGACAGAGCAATATGATTCAGGTCAGGCAGAGAGTTGATACTGATCAAAGGCTTGATTATTCACATCAGAACGTCTCAACACAACAGTGCATTTGCATTTACTTGATCTAGAAAAAGAAAAAAAAAACATTTTTCAGGTCACAGAATAGCATCAAAAGTGTGCTTGAACAATCAACCAACCACTGAAGCTGTAGTTTCATAATTTATTTGTATTTAGTAGAAAATTCAATTTCCCAACTGTTGTTTTCCAGCATTTATTTTCATTTCTAAATAGTTTTAGATAGTTGGTTTAAATGTCTAACCCTCTGATGCATAAATTATTCAATGTTACTTAGTTACTTTTCACTTTTGCGTTACTTTTTCTCATCTGAGCTGGGCTGTTTTGTTTGTTTTTATAACAACAAAGAAGTTCTTTTTGGCAAATGTTAAGGCCCTTTCACAACAAAAGTGAAAGGAATAAGCCTCGGGCTGAAGGAAATCCAAATTCCCGCCTGTAAGGTAGAGGGTACAGTTCAAATAAACAAGCCTTTCAGCTGTGCTGCCATTCTGGAATACAGAAGAATAGGATGCAGGAGAAGAGGTAAATGAGTAAATGAATACTCACAGTCTAGAATAAGCATCATGTCAAGCACACACAATGCCTCTGCACTTACTCCCGATTTAAACAAAGTAACTTGCATTACTTATTTGAAAAAGTAACTCAGATGCTTTGTTGTAAATTTAAAAGTAATGCGTTACTTTACTAGTTACTGTACTTGAAAAAAGTAATCTGATTACGTAACTCAAGTTACTTGTAATGCGTTACCCCAACACTACTTGCACCGCAATTCAGAGCTGTCGGATTTACAAAATTTTCCCTGAAATACATAAAAGTATGTGGCCGGTGAACTGGGTAAACTTTATTGTTTCATACACAATGTGTATCTGATATGAATAAAACACTTCGTCAAATGATATATTTAAAAAGGGTTATTATTGCAGCTTCCATAGACATCAGTATATGGAATTTGATTTTAACAAACTATAAATGTATTTTTTTTTATAGCCTAGTACTTCATTCAAATGTGTATTTTAATGTCTGAAACCTAAAATAAACCTGATGTGGTTGAAAGCACTGAATAGTTGTAATACAGGTCCATCTCAATAAATTAGAATATCATGAAAAAGTTTTTTGTTTTTTGTTTTTTCCCTGTAATTTAATTCAAAAAGTAAAACTTAAATATATTCTAGATTTATTAGACATAAAGTAAAATATTTCCAAACTTTTTTGTTTTCATTTTGATGATTACAGCTTGCTGCTCATCAAAATAAAATAAAAAATCAGTATCTCAAATTATTAGAATATTTCATTTCAAGTTCTATTAAATTACTATTCTCAGGGTATAAATACTGGGTTTAAGTTAGTAATCCCAACAGCAGTCATGGGGAAGTCTGCTGACTTGACAGTTGTCCAGAAGACGATCATCAAGACCCTCTACAATGAGGGTAAGCCACAGAGGGTCATTGCTGAAAGAGCTGGCTGTTCGCAGAGTGCCAAAGCATATTCATGGAAAGTTGACTGGAAGGAAAAAGTGTGGTAGGAAAAAGTGTGCAAGTGAAAGGAATGACCGCAGGCTTGAGAAGATTGTCAGGCGAAGCCGATTTAAGAACTTAGGAGAGCTTCAAAAGGAGTGGACTGAAGCTGGAGTCAGTGCATCAAGAGCCACCACACACAGACGTCTTCAGGAAATGGGCTACAACTGTCACATTGCACGTACCAAGCCACTTCTGAACCTGTTGCTCAGTGGTCCAAAGTCCTCTTTTCAGATGAAAGTAAATTTTGCATTTCATTTGGAAATCAAGGTCCCAGAGTCTGGAGGAAGAGTGGAGAGGCACAGAAACCATGTTGCTTGAAGTCCAGTGTGAAGTTTCCACCGTCAGTGATGGTTTGGGCTGCCATGTCATCTGCTGGTGTTGGTCCATTGTGTTTTCTGAAGTCCACAGTCAACGCAGCCATATACCAGAACATTTTAGAGCACTTAATGCTTCCTTCTGCTGACAAGCTTTATGAAGATGCTGATTTCATTTTCCAGTAGGATTTGGCACCTGCCCACACTGCCAAAGGTACCAAAAGCTGGTTCAGTGACCATGGTGTTACTGTGCTTGATTAGCCAGCAAACTCGCCTGACCTGAACCTGTATTGTCAAGAGGAAGATGAGAGACACCAGACCCAACAATGCAGAAGAGCTGAAGGCCACTATCAGAGCAACCTGGGCTCTTATAACACCTGAGCAGTGCCACAGGCTGATCGCCTCCATGCCACACAGCATTGATGCAGTAATTCAGGCAAAAGGAGGCCCAACGAAGTGTTGAGTGCATAGAAATGAACATACTTTTCAGAAGCCTGACATTTCTGTTTAAAATATCCTTTTTTTTATTGATCTTATGAAGTATTCTAATTGGTGGGTTTTTGTTAAATGTGAGCCAAAATCATCACAATTAAAATAACCAAAGACTTTAAGTACTTCAGTCTGTGTGCACTGAATTTATTTAATAAAATAAATGAACTTTTCCACGACATTCTAATTTATTGAGATGCACCTGTATATGACAAGAGCTGAGCACTTCTGTCTCTGGCTCAGCACCAAAGCACATTTGAATTTATCAGTGAATCTTTGCATTTTATTCTTTGCCATTTATCCTAATTGAACACTGGGTGTATTACAACTTCAGAATTATATTCGTCTAGACTGTAAGCATTGATAAGGTATAGCTAAGAGTGGTCCAGACCAACCTACGAACGAATGACTTACAGAAGGTATACTTAACTAAGAATGTTTCGGGAAACGCGTATTAACGTTAAGGTACAGCTTAAGGTATAATTTAAGAACGACGTAGAGTTAAGAAGGTTTCGGGAAATCTAGCACAGAACTTTTGTCAGCCATTTATGTATGAATTTATATATACATTAAAACACAATGACATATAAAGACATAGACGTCCATTCTGTGGTTTAGAGTCGAGATTTATTTTTGAAAGAAAATGTTAGCGAAGATGCATTATATTTTTTAAAAGTGACAGTGAAGAGGAAAAAAAAGTTTCAAATAAACTTTTCTTTTGAACTTTCTATTAATCAATGTATCCTGAAAAAAAAAAAAAATGTATCACTGTTTCCATAAAAATATTAAGCAGTTGTTTTCAACATTGATAATAATAAGAAATGTTTCTTGAGCATCAAATCAGGACAGAATGATTTCTGAAGGATCATGTAATGATGCTGAAAATTTAGCTTGGATCACAGGAATAAATGACATTTTAAAATATGTGAACATAGAAAACAGTTATTTTAATTTGTAATAATATTTAATAGCATAAGAGACTATTGCAAAATCTTACCGACCCCAAACTTGACCACTTGTCTGGCTGCACATAAATCCACTAGATGATACTTTTTGTGTGTTTACATGCCAGGCAAAAGAAAGGAAAACGGGTTAACGCATTTACATGACCACATGCATTGTGCATTGTCGGCTTATTAAGAATATAATCGGGTTAAGAATGTGCATGTAAACGACTGGATTATAACCTGAAGACAGCTTCGAACCTCCTCTCAGACACTGTTAATGCCTCCAGATCAAGGACTCAAGTTTAAATGTAAGGCAGAGCATCACAGAATTCTCATTAGCATACACTTTAGTTGAATCCATTGAGGAATAAAGCAGTATGGCAATGTCTTCGTGTAGAGAGTACCAGTGAACTCTTGAGTCTGGAGCCTCTGTAAGAAAATCATTAGTAGCCATCACTGTCCATCAGCCTTGTGCTAACATCCACCCACGATCTAGAGCTCTGGGTAGGAGAGGGACAGGGTCTCTCATTAAACACAGCTGCACTACTGGGAGAGTGTTTGCGAGAGAGAGAAGAAGAGATAGCTGAAGAACAGCTTTTCAGGCTTCTTCTATAATGATCATGCAGGAAGGGAAAATGTTGCTTTCATTCCTTTATGCCCAATTTGGCTTTTATAATGTAGTACTTGTTAGAAATATGCTGACTGTACTATGCAAATATGATTGTAGCCTTTTACAGTTTCCAGCTTTTCACATTTGTGCATAAATAAGTAACAGTTGCACAAATTTATTCATGCATAATTATAATTTTTTTCCACTTTTCATCAAGATCCTGTAGCTTTTACAGATTTTAAAAATGCGCTGTGGTGAAATTGCTGGTAACGTTACAATGTTCAATTTGTCAATGCAAAGGTATAATGACAAAAGTGTTTACGCCGTTTTTAAATCTTGGTTAATGTTAATGTAAGGTAGTGTTTGTTATTTCATGTTAGCTATTGCATTTACTAATATAGATAAAACATATTCATAGTTTTCAGTCACGTGACCTGGAGGGCGAAACTTCCACAGAACTGCAGCACAGGCCTATCAATTTTCCATTTTTTGTTTCAAGGCATGAATATTTATATCACCTGTCAAAAGAAAAAGAAAAAAACATATGTGAACAAAATGCAAGTTTTGGACACTTGTGATCCATAAAAAGCACCTGCTGCAGTATTTCAGTCACTAAAAACAGCGGGACACTCTAAAACGCTTAATGTGAAAACACTTAAAGTGCCTTAATGTAGCCTACTAAAACAGTGATATTAAAAGGTCAAATTCAGTATACACCTTATTGATGATTCATACTATATTCAGGCGAGCAGATGAGCCCAGAATATGAACCATTTTTATAATGGTTTTCTATGGAAAAACACTCAGAGAAACTGCGTGTTGCATTTAAATTCAGGGTTAATCTGCTTGCCTGTACATAGTATGTATAATTAATAAGGTCTATGCTGAATTTGCTCTTTTAATGTCACTGTCTTAGTACATAAGTACTTAGTACAATCCTGGTAAAAATAACTGGCGGGCAATGGAAAAAAGTCTTGTTTGGCTTTCTAGGTGTAAGGCTGTGACTTCACGCAAAAAGTTTCAAAAGTATTTCATTGCATTTTAGCCATCGTATATTAAAGGGATTGTCCCTTTAATAGAAATAGATAGCCTTTATTTTACATCACAGCCTCGTTCCAAGATTTGCTACTTATTGTGCAAGGAATATTTAGTGGTATAGAGTGCTGCAGGGAAGACTAATTTGCCACTGCTTCCCTTGAGATTTTCCTATGGGTTTTTTTAACACTTTATTTTACAGTGTCATTGTTACACATGTTACATGTAGTTACTCTAGTAATAACTATAAATTATGCATAATTACATGCAATTAACCTTAAACCAAACCCTCATCCTAACCCTAACCCTATAGTAAGTACATGTAGTTAATTATTATTACTCAGTAATTATACTGTAATAATTAAAGCTGCAAGCAGCGATGAAAGGGCCCTCGCACCCAGGGCCACCACCATCTGTTGGCCTTAGGAAAACAGCGAACAGTGGTTGACACGCATGTAAGCGAGTAAATACAGGAGAAACATGGCAAAGTCATTTCGAAGTGCCACACTTTCTGCCTCCAACAGGTGGCACTTTGCCTATTACTGAATATTGCCATGTAGATGTCTTCAGGCCAGGACTATTATCAAACATTTGAAGTTTGGAGCAGATCGGACTTTGTATGCCTGAGTTACAACAACTTCCTGTTTCGTGGTGTTAATCGCATACTTTAGCACTTAGCCAAGTGTTGCTTGATTTAACGTGTTTCTAACATGTTTGGTACTTCATGGCATATTGAAATGTGTTTCTGGGAGTGAATTACAGTGTAAAGCATCCCGATTTCTGTTGCCAGCAGGTGGCGCTATGACTAACTGAATATTGTCTTCAGGCCAGGACTGTTTCATGGCAAAACATCAGACTTTGTCAGGCTGCCATGGACAGGCCCTTCAGTGAAAACTCAAGATCTTTGGCATTAAGATTAGACTGACCAAATATGATGTTGATCTGGTTTAATCTCTATGAGGAGTTAATCACAGTGTAAAACATGACATTCCTGTTACCCACAGGTGGCGCTATGATTAACTGAATACTAGCATGTAGATGTCTTCAGGCCAGGACTCTAATGAATCATGTGAAGTTTGTGGCAGATTGGACATTGTATGCCTAAATTACAACAACATCCTGTTTCATGGCGAAACATCAGACCTTGTCAGGCCGCCACAGGGCGTCTTCAACGAAAACTCAAGATCTTCGCAACTTAACGTCACAAAAGCCTTTAGATTAGACTGATTCTAGGAGGAGTTTGTTAAAGTACAACATCTGGAAATGGCAAAAACTGCAAACATTTTGCAGAGCAAACTCAAAATATCTCACTTCCTGTTGGGTTTACAGATTTTGCACCCAGGTAAAATTTGTAGGTGTTGGGCTGTTACATGTGTCTACTGAATTTCATACTTGTACGTAAAACGTAGCGTGAAGGGTGCTAAATTGAAATTTTGTAGGTGGCACTATCGAGCCATTTTGCCACACCTAATTCTGAAACCCATATCAGACGTAAATTTTTGTAAATTTTTGAGTTTTCTACTATATGTAAAATAAAGTGTGTGGTAAACATAAGCTGATGATACTTGAACATTTTGCTCTATAATGTAAATTACACACACCCATATCGAAAACATGAATTTTGAAGCTGTTATTTTTATTTAAAAAAAAAAAAAAAAATTATATTTTTAATAAGTAACTAGATAAGAAAGTTTGGGGTGTGAGTGTGTGCAGTTAACCTTATAGAGCAAAACGTCAACGTATAGTCAAGTTATTTACCACAGACCTTATTTTATAGAAAAAAAACAATAAAAAAAAAACATTATAAAATCCCATAGGAAAATCTCAAGGGAACCAGTGGTGAATTAGTCTTCCGGGTTTTGACGTCATCCCTGCAGCACTCTATTACAAGAAGGACATTCTCATTCTAGACAGCATTTGATTGGACAAAAATATGGATATGCCAATGACTACAAGATGAGTCTTTCTTTTTTTCTGAAAGAGAAAGAATGCAAATTTTAAATTTGCTAATTGACATTAGGCAATGTGTTCTCTATGGCCAGATTTACATTACATGGTTCAAGTGACCCAATTCCCAAATTTTTTTCCTCCCATGTGGCACAGATTGGATATGACCCATGAACGTGTAAGCAGGAAAAAAGCACATGGATTCCTATATTCTCCGATCAGTTTTAGGCCTCATTCATATGTGGAAATAAATCTGATATAAATCTGATACCTGTCATGTAAGAGGACAGATTGGATGTTCCCCTGTCAATGCGAGTCGTACATCATTGAAAAAGTGACAGTGGCGAATAACGTCAACTCAGGTGGACACCAATCACAGCGATTACAGTCACGATCATCGCTACATTCGCCCAGGCTGCAACAAGGGCTCTCCTCTTTTTTCCCCACCTTGAGAGACCAATGTTTTGCTGACCTATAAAGCAAAAGCTTGTATTATCATTTTATCTGCTTCCATTGCAAATCGTGCCATTTTTACATCCTTTTCGGCCTAAGCTTTTCCAGGTCAGTACGTCTATCTTGCATTGTTTCACCAAGTGTTAGTATAAATGCAGATATCAGATATGGGTCCATTTTATAGTCCCCCTGTGGTGAAAATCAAGTTTTTAATGTTGTTTATATGTTTGTGTTTTTTAATATGCTTTAAGACAAACCATGTGCAAATTCATGAATTCATAAGTCAAGTCAACACCATTGCGAGGTATGAAATTACATCGCTGGTGTTCCTTACGTCACAAACTACCAATCACATCGATGTGTCGGCAGGCTTTAGCATATCATTAACTATGCTGCAAAGCAGGGGAGTCTTAAGAGAAGCCTATAAGTATATTTTTCTGTTGATATGAAATATGGTGTACATTTAGCAATATATAACATAGTCAAGCAAAAGGCTAATCATATCAATTACCGCTATGTGTCCGACGTTGTAAAGAGCGATACATAAAACGCATTACCAACCTGATACATCGACATGTAGACGAGCCTGTATACTTCACTCTATCACTTCTTCTTCTGAATCAGATTCTGGTTCAAACTGGTATTTCCACTTGCCATCGTGCACCGTTTACTACAGTAAAGTTGACCGAGTGGATCAGGTATTCTGAGCTGGCGTGAGCGAGTGGAGGTGGGGCTAATTTGCATATTCATGGTTCAGAGTATATTAAATGAGTGCAGAGTTACATTCAAGCTATTTTAAGGAATGAAGACATTTTTTTCACAGGAAACAAAATGTTTAAATATGTCATTTTGGTCATGAAAGATGAGCTTTAAGGGATACAATTATTGACTACAGGGGTACTTTAAAAGAAGATGTAAGCTGGTCATTAAAAAAAAAATGGATATAGTCAACAAATCGGAATTGGGCGTCTAAATGCAGCCTATTACTGCTTCTTTTATATATATATAAAAAAAAGAAAACATTATATAAAAAAGTACCACGTTATCATCTGCTCGATGGAAGAGCAATTTTGGCCTCAGCTAGAGTAAAAACACTGAAGATAATACATGAGATGACATGCCTGCTGAAAGCTCTCAAGTCAACATTCTTCCATTTCTAAAAAATTCCACTTACTAAACAATTGCAAACATTGGCATGTTCATAAGAAAGGTCTGTTTGCCATAGTGATGGAAGCAGACTTTTTTCTCCCCCTTCAGCAGCGCTGTGAAGAAGACCACTGCATAGTGAAAGGTCACGGTGTAAATGAAGCACATCCCATGCTCTGTCTCTTTGCTATTTTTCATTGCTTTGGCCCCTGCACTACTATGAATAAAGCCTAATTGTCACTTTTTGTTCTGCACTTGTAGCAGAACATGTAATGAAGGAACCCAAGTAGGCTAATGTTCTTAAGATATTTGTAAGTCATCATAATTTCGACTGTTGTAGAATGCAAATTTAAAAGGGGGTTAGTTCACCCAAAAATTAAAATTCTGTCATTAATTACTCACCCTCATGTCGTTCCACACCCGTAAGACCTTCGTTCATCTTCAGAAAACAAATTAAGATATTTTTGATGAAATCCGAGAGGTATCTGACTTCTCCATAGACAGCAATATAATCAACACTTTAAGGTCCAGAAAGCTACTAAAGTCATTGTTAAGATAGTGACTACAGTGGTTTAACCTTAATTTTATGAAGCGATGAGAATACTTTTTGTGCGCAAAAACAAATGACAGGAGAATTGCACAGAAGAGAAGATACTGTTGAATTGTTGTCATTATTTTGGTTTTGTTTTTGTGCACAAAAAATATTCTCGTCGCTTCATAAAATTAAGGTTGAACCACTGCATAATTTGTGTTCTGGAGATGAACGAAGGTTTTACGGGTTTGTAACTACATGAGGGTGAGTAATTAATGACAGAATTTTCATTTTTGGGTGAACTAACCCTTTAAATTGGTATTTTATAAAGGCAATCAGTCTGTTTTTCAATTTTATGATTCTTTTATGGTGCTTTTTTGTCAGAGCTTAAAAAAAAAAAAGAAGTAGTTTACCTTTTGTGTTTCACAGAATAAAGAAAGTATAATTTGGGTTTTGGAATGACATGAAGGTGATTAAATAATGACAATCACCAGAACGATGTTGTTATGGGATGTGGAAAGCATTGGTAGGGAAAGTAGCAGAAGAAACTACTGAAGAATCATTTGAGGGAAGAGCTTGGAAGTGAATATATCAGAGCTGTTTTAGCCGAGCAAATGTGTTTGGCTTTTACATGATTATAAAAAACCAAATGCCCAATAATCTGAGATACAATAGTGAAATATACATACCGTTAAAACCCAGGTTTTAGCTGCAGATTATTTTATAATATAATGTACATTTATAATACAAATTATAAATAATATTATCTAACATGTGCATTTGAAATTAGATAATGTTCTGTATAATTGTTTAATTATGTCTTATTATTTAAGTCCTATTGATCTCTGTGTCCAGACTAAAGTTAATTGATCTTCAGTGTAATATAATAACTGGTTTGTATACAGTAAGTATGAATGGTGTTGCAAGGCTTTCATCATGTTACTTTGTTGTCTAGAGTCTCCGTGCTGGATAATGGCAGTCTCCGGATATCCAACATCACCAAACTAGACGCAGGTCTTTACACTTGTGTGGCGAGAAACCAGTTTGGAGTGGCAAGCAGTGCAGGCACACTAGTGGTGAAAGGTATGCTGGGACATTTAAGTAGTAAGGATACATTCAGTTGACTTTTACATTGTTATAAACAATTCTATTTCAAATAAATGCTGTTCTTTTGAACTTTCTATCCAAAAAAAAAAAAAAAGAAAGAAAAGAAAAAAAAGAAGCAGCATGACTGTTTTCAACATTGTTAATAATAAATGTTTCTTGATCATCAAATCAGCATATTAGAATGATTTTTGAAGGATCATGTGACAATGAATATTCACAGGGATAAATTACATTTTAAAATATATTAAAATAGAGAACAGTTCTTTTAAATTGTAAAAATATTTGACAATAATACTGTTTCTTACTGTTTTTTTTTATCAAATAAATGTATAAAACATTTTTAAAAAATCTTACAAACCCCAAAATTTTTACCGGTAGTGTATATAAAATATTGAATTAAATAATATTTTATATGGCATAAAATATCCACATTGGAATTATAAGGTTCTTTTTGCATTCTGAGTAATTTTGAGATATTAAGCTTTAAAGTTTTTCCATTCCATTTGACTTTGTAGATAAAACCTTTTTGTTTTCTAAATAAAAAAAAATCACAATGTAAATAAGTTGTCACAGAATAAGAATATGTGAATAACTCAATTTTGACAAAAATGTCAAATAAAACCTTATAATTCCAAGGTGATGAAATGATTTACTACAGCACTATGAGAGTAAAGCACAGGCTCCTTATCTCCACACTCTCTAGATGAACTGTGCTCGTGGCTAATGGGGAATTGATTTATTCGGCGAGCATTAGAAATGCATGATATGTGTGGGAATAACTGTGCTGCGTTTCATTAGGGCTTAGATCCATCTAAAACAGCCTTTTTTGCAACTTTCTCCATTCTTCACCCATGTGACAAGACGACGTGAACAATACCAGCATTCTAGTAGAACAGTGGTTTGGTGGTCCCTCTTGTTTTTGAAATTGGTTTCTATAGAAACTCTCTGGTCTATTCTCTTGTTCTCATTTTCACATGAAAGCTTGAATCCTGAATACATGTTCATTTGACATGTTAATTTGCAAACAGTTTAAGTAAAATTGCTCCAGCACAATTCATGTGTTTGCTGTATTAAAAAGAAATCTCTGCAAGAGGTTCACAGCATAGTGCATGATGAAGCATGAATAATTCAGTACAGGGGAATCCAGAGATTACTAATCAGTAATGATTCATCCTGTAAATTAAAGCTGAACCAGCTGTTTTATTAATATGCAATATTGTCGTTTTTGTCATCTTGACCCTTTTTTTGACATCACTTAAATCAACTTCATCAGAGGAATATCAAACAGGTGTGATGATATAGCAAATATTTTGTTGTGTGTCTTGATGTGTTGTTTTGAAACAATGAAGAAAAAGGATAGATAGATAGATAGATAGATAGATAGATAGATAGATAGATAGATAGATAGATACATATATAGATAGATAGATAGATAGATAGAAATTTTAGAGTAAAATTACAGTATATTGTAGGTTAATGGAACACTGATCACCATTGTGGTGACTACAAACCAATTACAGTGGTTAAGATAGATAGATAGATAGATAGATAGATAGATAGATAGATAGATAGATATAAATTGTAGAGTAAAATTACAGTATATTCTAGGTTGATGGAACACTGATCACCACTGTGGTGACTGCAAACCGATTACAGTGGTGAAGATAGATAGATAGATAGATAGATAGATAGATAGATAGATAGATAGATAGATAGATAGATAGATAGATAGATAGATAGATAGATAGATAGATTTACTCTTTAAAATAAAGATTATATTTTGAAAGGTTGGGCTTATTTGAGTTATTGTAGGGGGACATTAAGAATTGTTGATTATATGAGGTGCCATTTCTTTCAGAAGATGAAAATCTAACAGCATAGTGACATCTAGTGGTGGCAGAAGTGTGCTGATCAATGCACCGCCTGCCTCAGTTCAAAATAACCAGGTCAAATAATGGTTAACACGTGTTGAGCTACAAGCTCTCATTAAATACAACAACTGCTGTTTTATGTGCCAAGCTACTGATAATGTACAATTATAAATGTATTAGCTGCTGATCATCTCATTGTTATTTCAGAGCCAACCATCATCACTTCTAAAGCCATCCAGCTGGATGTTACAGTCGGAGAGAGTGTTGTTATTCCATGTCAGGTGTCTCGTGACCCCTCCCTGGATGTGAGATTCACGTGGTTTTTCAACGAGCAGTTGATCAATTTTGGAAGCCATGGGGGGTATTTTGAAAAAGTTGGTGGGGTACGTGTCATTCTTTTAGCATATCATTTTACTTTCGGATATTCGTGTTTGTAAAATTTTTAAAGACACAAAAATAAGAATCTAACAGAAGACCACAAAAATTGTCTTGTGTGTTTGCTCACAGACATCTGCTGGTGACGTTATGATTCGTAACATTCAGCTAAGGCATGCAGGAAGGTACACATGTGCCGTACAGACTAAAGTGGACAGTGCGTCTATAGCAACAGATGTTGTGGTACGAGGTAAAGTTTTTCCAAACACAATTTCATACACAAACTCTACTAGGATTAAACTTAAAAGTATAAAACCCACTAGGTTAAAACCCACCAAGAATAAAAATTAAAATTTGGTCCAACTTTATATTAGATGTCTTTAACTACTACGTACTTACATAAAAAAAAAAAAAAAATAATAAAGAAAATTTAGTTACAGTATACTTACAATGCAGAACACTTGCTGCTATTGAGGTTGAGGTTAGGAACAAGTTTGGAAGTATGGTTAGTTTTAAGTAGTGTTGGGGAAGTAATGCGTTACAATATTGGGTTACTCCCTAAAAAGTTAACTAATTGTGTTAGTTACTTTGTATGGAAAGTAAAGTGTTACATTACTTTTGCATTACTATTCCTCACCTGGGCTGGGCTTGCTTGTTTGTTTTAAAAAACAACAAAAACATGAAGGAAATGCAAATCCATGCCTGTACAATAGAGGGCGCAGCTCAAACAAACCTTTCTGGATTGCAGAAGAACTACAATAACCATCATGTTCACACAAAACAGCTCAGCAATTACTCACAATTTTTCTCAACATGGGGACAGGAGAGCTGTCAGTCAATAAATGGGAAAACAAAGTAACTTGTGTTACTTATTTGAAAAAGTGTCTCATATTTTGTTGTAAATTTAAAAGTAATGTGTTACTTTACTAGTTATTTGAAAAAAAGTAATCTGATTACATAACTCACGTTGCTTGTAATGCATTACCCCTAGCGCTGGGTTTAAGGGTGGGTTAAGGTGTAAAGGATAGATGAAATTACAGAAATTATCAATGTAAAAACGTGTGTACACAATAAGTGAATTGTAGTTAAAGACACTTAATATAAACTAGGACCTAAAATATATATCTTTTTCAAGTTTCAAAATCATTTCCTCACAGGTCCCCCTGACCCACCGCTGGACATCAAAGTTGATGAAGTGACAGAGACAACATCCTTTGTGTCCTGGAGTCCAGGCCCTGATAACCACAGTCCTGTCTTTGCTTACAACATTCAGATCCGAAGCCCCTTCTCTCTCGGATGGCAGGCAGCTAAAACAGGTGTGTAGGAATTGTTAGTTTGGATTAAAATGCATAGTTTATCATAATGATCTGTGAGTGTTGTATAGTCACCACGTATGTTTGATCAGTTTGGCATAATTCAATTGCATGCTAATTACAATTAAATGAAAATACATTATGTAAGGAATAATTGACGATAGGCCGATAAATCCTTAGAAAATAATGCACGGCTGAGGTGGTAATGCGGTCACGACGCAAAGCGGAGTGTCTAATGGCAGCAGTGTCTCTACTAATAGCGAAACTATAAGTTTATCTCAAGAACCGCACAGTTATTACCTCGCTGGCGAGTCATGTATCTTAAGTTGCTAAATTATTTTACTGATTAATTCATCAGAGCAGCGCTGACCAAACATTTCTGTGTATCCGTACTATATAGTACGTGTGTACGTTTGAAAGAAAGAGAGAGCAAGGACCTTTTGAAATAACTGAAAACATTTGGCGAAGTGATATGGAACTGCAATGCGGTCAGAACTACTTTAGCTGTGCGTTTCCCTGAAAATAATTGCACACTTTGAAACACTGGTCAACCAATCAGATTTGAGCATTCAACAGCCCCGTAGTATAATTAAATTTATATTATGTATTGCAGTTAATTAAACTTTAGAGTGCTTTTTTTGACCCACTGAAGTAGGATTTAAGTACATTTAAGTACATTATTTTATAATTCTATTGTCTTTAAAATGTGGTTAAAGTATACTGACAAATGTACTAACATTTATAGCAAACTAAAATTGAATTCTATTGAAACAAGTACACAGCATGTCATGTATTTAAATATATTTGTAATTACACATTTGTAATGATGAAGTTGCAATGTTATAAGTGTACTTCTTTAAAGCATGATAAAAGATTATTAAAAAAAGATTTTAAAAGTACTTTAAAGTAAAACGTTTACTTTGATATTATTACAAAGTTCCCTGTGTTATTAAACTCATGAAAATTAACTCTTTTAAATACACCCAAGTGGTCTTTTATTAAAAAAATATTCCATTACCTGCACATACAGATTTAAAAAAATATATATATATATACATTTAATATTAAAAGTACGCTACAAGTTCACGTTCAATACAATTAAGTGCAGTTCTTTTTTTACAAGGGTACACAGGATGTAAAAACAAACCATAAAATTGATTGCATTTCATGTTGCTCACTCAGTCTCCAAGTGATTAAAGGGTTAGTTCACCCAAAAATGAAAATGAAAAAAATCTGTCATTAATTACTCACCCGTAAGATCTTCGTTTCATCTTCGGAACACAAATTAAGATATTTTTCATAAAATCTGATGGCTCAGTGAGGCCTGCATTAACAGCAAGATAATTTACACTTTCAGTGCCTAGAAAGGTAGTAAAGACAAATTTAAAACAATTCATGTGACTACAGTGGTTCAACCTTAATGTTACGAAGCGACAAGAATACTTTTTGTGCGCCAAAAAAAACAAATAATGACTTTATTCAACAATATCTAGTGATGGGCGATTTCAAAACACTAAGATTCGTAAAGCTTCTAAGCTTCAGATTTCTTGAAATATCTTAATATTACCTCATCTTTTTTCAGTGCCAGAGTCTCTGGGAGGGCAACAGCTGACAGCCCGTGTGGTTGAATTGAATCCGTGGGTTGAATTTGAGTTCAGAGTGCTGGCCACTAATTCCATAGGCACCGGGGAACCCAGCAAACCCTCACGAAAAATCAGGACTAAGGACACATGTACGTATATATGTAGTTTGTTTACTCTCAGGCACTTGTCACACATTAAATGTCACCTCAAGGCCTCGATTTTCTTCAAGTGAAATCAAAGAATGAACTGGTGTGACATAATTTGACATGGTTCATTTCTTCTGTTCAGTCCATCAAGGTCAGACATTCACGAGTGAAAACAAACACTGGAGAGCAGCTTTATAGTAAAAAATGAAGTTGTGATTCTTATTGAAAGCAACACGGACACTCTTTTTTCCCCTGTTTCATACTGTAAAGCTGCTTGCTTTAAAGCAATCTATTGTATAAAATGCTATATAAATAAATGTGACATGACTTGACTGGAGTGCCGAATTGCAGAGCCTGTGCAAACATCTACATTGCTATGATCAGATGCTTTCTTAACTGCTGTTTTTGTTGTGTATTTATTTTGTTATTGAGAGGAAAGCACACAGCATATACAGTATTCACATATTCACCTAAATTTCGCTCTGAGCACTGTGTGTGGTGTCAGGATGTTCGTAATAGTATAGCCGCTGCAAAGTTGTTTCGAACTTCTTTTTACCCCTAAGCAAAGAACAATAAAAGAACTATGCCACAAGTGTGGTCTTCATAAGGTTTGTTAAAGTTTACAGGTTTGCTATAATAGTACATGGCACTTCTACGAGATTTGATAAGACTGACTCTTCCAACCATAAAACCTTAAACGTTTTACTCAGAATCAAGTAACAGAACCAAGGAGAAAAAAGGAATAAGTGGCAGCCAGGAAACGTCTCGGTTACGACTGTTGCGTCGAGAAATTGACGCTTTGGGAACGCAACGCGTGATGTCGTCATGAAGCACGTGTGAAATCAGTCCAATGGTGTGTCGAGACGTCAGAAGCGGGTGACGTCATGGCCAGGAAGCTATAAAGCACGCTCAAACAAAGCAACGCTAGCTTAAAGTGTCTGAGGTAAGCGCTGACAGGCGTGCCGGAAGTATGGCAGGGCGACGCAACGTCTCGTTCCCTCTTCAGGGAACTAAGGTTACAGTCGTAACCGAGACGTTCCCTTTCAAGGGAACTCGCGTTGCGTCGAAAAATTGACGCTTTGGGAACGTTAATACCCACGCCGCCATAGTTACAAGGGCCTGTCTGGTGTGGCTCGTCAGTCGCCAGAGAGAACCCAGGCCCCGGGGGAGCTAAGGTCAAGTTGATAAAACCTGACGAATGTGTGTGGTGAGGACCAGCCTGCCGCATCACAAACGTCGTGTAAAGAGGCTCCCGAAAGAAGGGCTTTGGAGGCCGCCACACTCCTGGTAGAGTGGGCTCGGACTGCTAGAGGTGACGGCAGTCCGGCCGACTCGTAAGCAAGTGAGATAGCCTCGACTAACCACTTACTCATCCTCTGCTTAGACGCCGGGGCCCCTTTATTGGGGGACCCGAAGAGGACAAACAATTGCTCAGTCTTACGCCACAGGGCAGCTCTGTGGACGTAAGCATCTAGGGCCCGAACAGGGCAAAGCAAATTAAGGTGTTCCTGGTCTGACGTCCTGAAGGGAGGAGGACAGAAGGCCTGCAGTACAATGGGGCTAGCCACATTAGTGGGAACTTTAGGAATGTAGCCAGGTCTGGGATGAAGGAAGGCTTTCACCATACCAGGTGCAAATTCCAAGCACGAGGGGGCAACCGAAAGGGCCTGAAGATCTCCTATTCTTTTCAAGGAAGATATGGCGAGGAGGAACAGTGTTTTTAGGGTCAAAAACTTAACTGGAACCTCCTCAATCGGTTCAAAGGGGGCTAGGGATAGGCCTTGGAGCACCACGGCCAAATCCCATGCCGAAACCCTCGTGCGTACCGCGGGCCTCAGCCTCAGGGTGCCACGGAGGAAGCGAGTAATAAGTGGGTCTCTACCAAGAGAAGAACCAGCCAAGGGTATGTGGTAAGCCGCAATGGCCGCCACATAAACCTTTAGCGTGGAGGGAGATAACCCTGCAGTGAACCGTTCCTGCAGAAATTCTAAGACCGTACCAACGGGACAGGAAACTGGATCAAACTGACAACTACTGCACCAAGAAGTGAAAAGTTTCCACTTCAGGGCGTATAGCTTCCTCGTGGAGGGAGCTCTAGATTGGAGAATGGTCCCTACAACCTCGGTTGAGAGACCGGAATTTATGAGCTGGGCCCCCTCAGAGGCCAAGCCCACAGGCTCCAGAGCTCTGGGCGGGGGTGGAAAATCGTGCCCCCTGCCTGGGACAGAAGGTCCCTCCTGACGGGAATCTCCCAGGGAGAGCCGTCCAGGAGAGATACTAGGTCCGAGAACCACACTCTGCCCGGCCAGCGCGGGGCTATCAAGGTGAGCCGGACGTGGTCCCGGCGAACTCTTTCTAGAACTCCCGGGAGCAGAGCGATCGGGGGAAATGCGTACAGGCGAAGCCTCGGCCACGTCTGTACCATAGCATCCAGTCCGAGAGGAGCTGGATGCGTGAGGGAGAACCAGAGTGGACAGTGAGAAGTCTCTCGAGATGCAAACAGATCCACCTGAGCCTGGCCGAACCTTTCCCAAATTTGCTCCACCACCTCGGGGTGGAGCCTCCATTCCCCGGGCCTCAGCCCCTGCCTCGACAGGACGTCTGCTCCAACATTCTGGACCCCGGGGATATAAGCTGCCCTGAGTGACAGAAATTTCCCCTGGGACCACAGGAGGATTCGGCACGCCAACTTGGAGAGTGGGCGTGACCGCAGACCCCCCTGATGATTTATATAGGCGACTACCGATGTGTTGTCTGACCGGACAAGAACATGGTGGCCCCTGAGATCTGAGAGAAAAGTCTTGAGGGCCAGAAAGACAGCCAGCATCTCCAGGCAGTTGATGTGCCAGGAGAGGTGGTGACCGCCCCACAGACCTTGAGTCGAGCGTCCGTCTAGGACCGCTCCCCAGCCCGTGAGGGAAGCATCTGTCGTTAGCATTTTGCGACGAAAAGGAGCTCCCAGCACGGGCCCTTGGGATAGGAACCAGGACTTCTTCCAAATGGCCAGGGCACGTAAACAACGCCGCGTGACCTTGATCATGCGAAAAGGATTTCCCCTCGGGGAGAATCCCCTGGTTCTGAGCCACCACTGCAGGGGTCTCATGTGCAGCAGACCAAAAGGTATCACGTTGGATGCCGCTGCCATCAGCCCCAACAGCCACTGAAACTGTTTTACAGTGAGTGACTGGCCTAGCTTTAACCGGCTTACAGTAGAAAGGATTGATTCGATGCGAGCAGGAGAAAGACGCGCCTGCATCGCAACAGAGTCCCAAACCACGCCCAGAAAAGTGGTTCTCTGAACTGGAGAAAGCATACTCTTCTTGGCGTTGAGCCTCAACCCCAGGCTCTTCATGTGAGCGAGGACGACATCTCGATGCCGAGCCGCTAACTGTTGTGAATGAGCCAGAATCAACCAATCGTCTATATAATTGAGGACGCGAATGCCCTGAAGACGTAGAGGTGCAAGAGCTGCATCCATACATTTGGTGAATGTGCGGGGTGATAACGCTAGGCCGAATGGAAGAACCCGATATTGGTAAGCTTTGCCCCCAAAAGCAAACCTCAGGAACTTCCTGTGATGTGGAAGGATGGAGATATGAAAGTATGCATCCTTAAGGTCGATCGTAACAAACCAGTCCTCGGACCTGATTTGAGATACGATCTGCCTCAGTGTCAACATCTTGAACTTGAGTTTCATAACGGACTGGTTCAGTTGACGAAGATCTAGAATAGGACGCAGCCCGCCATCCTTCTTTGGAACAATAAAGTAACGGCTGTAGAAACCGTTCTCTGCATCGGAGGGAAGTACATAATCTATGGCTCCTTTCTCCAATAGAGTTTTTACTTCTTGTTCCAGAACCAGAGCCTGGTCGGGGCCCACCACAGTGGGTAGGACCCCCATAAACCGGGGCGGGCGAGACCCGAACTGAATGGCATAACATTTTTCGATTGTACGCAGGACCCATTGAGAAATATTTGGCAGTAGCTTCCACGCTGTCAGATATTCTACTAAGGGAACCAGTCTCTCGAGACTGGCCTCTGGTATATCTTGAATAACCAGTTCGGTGCCCCGATGCGGCGCACCGGCAGGGGGCAACCGAACTGATCGCTCTGAGACCCTCCTCGGAGGGAGCGAACACCCCAGCACCGCTAAACTTACGGGCGGATGCTTGAGTGAATGTTTGCTGGGGGCCGCTGCGCCCTGGAATACCCGAGATGGCAGGGTTGGCAGAACGGTCCCCTGAGGGCACCGAAGAGAAGTGAGCGCTGTGCGCTGAGGTGTAACACACCTCTCTCCGGAGGGGACTGCCCTCAAAGTCAGCGTCAGGGCTTTTTCCCCGCAGCCTTCTTGGCGATAAGGACGGATCGCAGATCCATCCTACCCCTCGAAGGCTGCGGTAAAGACCGACCACCGGTCCCCCCGTGTCGCTGAGGGGGAGTACGGGTGGTAACGCTCTGCTTCTGAGCAGCACAATGTTGTTGTGAGGAGCTGGCTTTAGAAGTGTGGGGCTGCTGGTGTTGTTGAGCAGCCCTGGGGGTATGAGAGCGGCGGGGGAGGAGCTTCTGGAACGCCGCCGCTTGTTTATTAGCCTCCTGGAACCTCTCAACGACCGTATTGACAGCGTCGCCGAAGAGGCCAGGAGGCGTAAGCGGGGCGTCCAGCAGGAAATGTTTGTCCTTGTCTTTAATAGAGCTGAGGTTGAGCCATAAATGCCTCTCCGTGGCCATAGCACGACCGACAGATTTGGCCGTCTCCTTGGTGGCCCGGAGAGATAAATCAGCTGCCCGACGTAGCTCATCGACTACGTCGGGAGTCATTCCCCCGCCCTCATCAATATCCCCCAAAAGCTCGGCCTGGTAGGCCTGCAGCACGCCCATAGTGTAAAGGCATGCCGCAGCCTGACCCGAGGCCTGATAAGCTTTGCCCACCAAGCTAGATGTAACCCTCACGAGCTTGGTGGGCAGTGTCGGGGCCTTTAGGGGAGATGCCGATTGTGGAGAGAGATAGCTAGCAAGCGTCTCCTCCACCTTTGGCATCGTCCCATACCCGTGCTCCTTGAGCCCCACTATCGATGCATAGTGCGTGGTTTGAGCACTATGCACGCGATAGGAGGCCAGTTTCTTCCAGGACCTCGACACCTCAGTGTGGAGGTCTGGAAAGAAAGGGAGACCCCGACGGGGAGGCTGCGCTCGCGAGGGCAGGAAGCGCTCATCCAATTTACTTTTAAGACGAACGTCCTGCCTCTCCGCCGGCCAGTCGATATTTAATTTGGCCATGGCGCGAGTTATGACCTCTACCAGCTCCTCGTAAGCCGGAGAGTGGGATGGCGAGTCCTCACTCTCTGCTACGTCGGTGCTCTCCACATCCAGCTCCTCGGAGCTGGACACGTTGAGCACCGGTGCTTCACCCAGTGTGGAAGGAACCGCAAAGCGTGCTTCCAAGCACTGAGAAAAAGCACTGGATCTGTCAGGTGAGGGCTGAGATAGGGCGGGGCCTGTCTCAAACCCCTCTGATAGATCCATCTGCGATCCCCAAGATCTGGATCGACGCTGTGCCTCGGCAGCAGCGGGACCCGAACCCTGGGGAACGCGAGCCTGAGCGCCCTCATCAAAAAGCGCCAGGCGGGAGCGGAGCGTCCGCAATGGAAGATGGTCGCAGTGCTCACAGCCAGCACCCTCGAGTGCTGACCGGGCATGCTCCGCTCCCAAGCAGGCAACACAAAGATCATGTGTATCCCGCCCGTGATGTAACGTGGGCAGGGATGAACACAAGATCTAAGCTGTTTCTCGGCCATAATAACGAAGGGAAATACTGACAAACAACACCAAATAAGACATACGAGACACAGAGCGCAACTGAAGACACAGAAGCTAGCGTTGCTTTGTTTGAGCGTGCTTTATAGCTTCCTGGCCATGACGTCACCCGCTTCTGACGTCTCGACACACCATTGGACTGATTTCACACGTGCTTCATGACGACATCACGCGTTGCGTTCCCAAAGCGTCAATTTCTCGACGCAACGCGAGTTCCCTTGAAAGGGAACTATCTCTGTGGCATCATGTTAAACAGATGGAGGGGGGGGGGGGGGGGGAAATGACGTCTGCACTTCTGGTGTTTCTCATCTTTTAAAACTGGCTTTAAAAGTTTTTTTTGTTTTTTCTTACAGTGCCAAGGACGACCCCAGCCAGAGTCAGCGGAGGAGGTGGCAGTCGCTCTGAGCTTGTCATCACTTGGGAGGTAACAAAACAAGCTCTTGCTTGCACATTTAAGTGCACAAAAGCAGCTGTGAATGGTGGACTGTCCACTGGCCTGTATCAACAACAGACCTGTCATGCTGTCAGCCTGGTTGGTCTGTAATTTAAACAACCCTTGTTTTTTTTGGGTTTTTTTTAAAAAAAAGGCAGACACTCTTCAGTGAGGCAGATAAAATGTTTATGGATTTTAGCAATTATGTTTCAAAATGTGAAAAGCGAAAAATATGTTCAAGGACCGTGAAAGGGATTTTCCATAGTCTGCGTTTATACTGAGACAAAGACTCTTGTATAACACTGCTGTGATATAACGATGCATCCATCTTTCACTTGCTCTTTCTCTCTCACCCTTTTTTCTTCTTGTGTTTGTGTTTGTGTCTGTGTGTGCTTGTGTGGCTCTCCAGCCAGTCCCAGAAGAGTTGCAGTGTGGTCCAGGGTTCGGCTACGTGGTTGCTTTTCGCCCTCTTGGTAGTCAAAGCTGGATGCAGGCAGCCGTGACGTCTCCTGATGCATCTCGATACATCTTCAAAAATGAGAGCATCCCTCCATTCTCTCCATTTCATGTGAAAGTGGGAGTTTACAACAACAAAGGAGAAGGTCCTTTTGGGCCTGTGACCACTATCTACTCAGCAGAAGAGGGTAAAACCAACTTCCATTTATGGTATAAACTCATTAACTTGAATATGCAGTGTGTAATTTTTTTCAATCCTACAATGCTTTTTTTTTTTTGTATGAAGCTTAATATGTAGAAACAACTACACTAGCGTTTAAAAGTTTGGAATAATATATATTTTTTATGTATTTAAAAGAGGTATTTTGTGCTCACAAAGGCAGAAGATGCTGAACAATACAGTAAAAACTATAATACTGTGAAATGCTATTACAAGTTTTCTTTTTTAATATATATTTTAAAATGTTATTTATTTCTGTGATGCAAAGCTGAATTTTCAGCAACATTATTCCCGTCTTCAGTGTCACATGATCCTTCTTATTATTAATGTCGAAAATATTTTTTGCTACTTCATATTTTTGTGGAAACCCTTGAAAAACTACCATTCAAAATTCAGGGTAAATACAATTTAAAAAAAAAAATAATTCTTTGATTCAGCAAGGACACATTAAATTGATCTAAAGTGACAGTAAAGACTTATAATAATATTTAAAAAAAAACAAAACAAAAAAAAAACATTTGAACTTTTGAACTTTATTCATCAAAGAGTCCTAAAAAAGTATAACGATTTTAAATTGTAATAATTTTTCACAATATTACTGTTTTACTGTATTTTTCATATAAATGCAGCCTTGCTGAGCATAAGAGACTTCTTTCAAAAACATTTAAAATCATACTTTTTGAATTTTGAATACTTTAAATAACCGCAATTATTTAAAGCATTTGGGGCCCTATTTTAATGATCTAAGCGCATGGTCTAAAGCACACGCGCAAGTGCACTTAGGGCATGTCCGAATCCACTTTTGCTAGTTTAACGACTGGAAAAATGGTCGGCACGTCCGGCACATGGTCTAAAAGGGTTGTCACTATTCTCTTAAAACGTCATGGGTGTGTTTTGGGCATAACGTGCAAGAAACTAATCAGAGTCTCATCTCCCATTCCCTTTAAAAGCCAATTGTGCTCGCGCCATGGCGGATTCGCTTTTTACATTTGCAAGCGGAAAAACTGAATGCTTCTCTCGCAAGGAAATGGATCTGCTCGTGCGCGAGGTTAAAGTATGCAAGCAGATCATCTACAGGACAAGCCGGATTCCACTAAAGCATTTTTATCTTTATGCACACAATAAAAATCTTTTACATTGTAATCCTTTTATTTTTAATATTTGGCATGTTTGTGTGCTGCTGCGCTCCCGTGTTGTGTAACAAGCAGAATGTACATGCGTTGTGCACCCGCATATAGGCGCATATTGCTAACACGCTCTTTAAATAACAAAAAAAATATTGGGCCATTGACTTTAAACCAGGTTTCAGTTGGTCAATGGCAGAGTCTATTTCAGCTGCCTCAAAATAGCAACACGACAACGATGCGCCTGAACACACCTCGTTTTCAGACCAGCACGCCTATGGGTGCACAAATAAGTGCAAATTCAAAAAGTATGAACACTCTGCCTCTGTGGTCCTCCGAAACATTATTATTTGTTTGAGTGGCTCAACATTGGCAACATTGGCTCAATCAATGACTTTTGTTTGTACAATGGAAGACAGTGCAAGATCAGAAATGTAAGTATAAACAGGTATATGAAATGCTCAGACTCTAAAGACAACATTATGTACTGTAGCTGCAGTGTTGTGTTTGATTAGGAAGAACTGAATGTCCCATCTGCTATTGCATCATTGGTCTAATAATGAGCCTTAAGTTGCTAAGACATTACAGTAATGATTATTCTGACCATAGAGCCGAGTCGCGCCCCCAGTCGCGTCCGTGCCAAGAGCCTGTCAGCCTCAGAAGTGGAGGTCAGCTGGAAGCCTTTACCATGGAGCACCAGTAGGACACGCATAATGGGCTATGAGGTGAGGACAACACAGCTAAAGAAGGCTTAGTTGTGTTAGTACACTCCCTGTGCTCTTATAACAATTCTCACAGCATTGCTAGTGTTCTTAATATAGTAACTACCTATAAACAGTGCTATAAAGATGAAGTAATATTTTAGGGAAAACAAGGTAAGATCTTTGGTTTAGGGTAGTGAGATTTTTGCATTATTATAAATAGAATATTAATAGGCAAGACCGACCTATATTACATGTGACCCCATATTGCCCACATGGGCACCACAGCTCCAATAATTTTCTCGAATGAATGGCACTTTGTGATAGTTGACTGTTGACTGTGAATTTCAGCTGAGGTACTGGAGTACAAAGGACAGACCGGACACAGCTAGTCTGATGAGGACTGTGGGAAACAGGACATCTGCGGTCATTCATGGACTGGACCCCAGCAGTACATACCACATCAAACTCAAAGCCTATAACAGTGCTGGTGTTGGACCTGATAGTGCTGTGGTGAACGTCACCACTAAGAGACCCCGTAAGTGTGACATGGGCCCTGGCTGTGGTTATTGTTTATAAACTAGGGCTGTCAATCGATTCAAATATTTAATCACATGATTGTCATAAGTGAACTCGTGATTAATCGCAACCTAATCGCACATTCTTATCTGTAATCTTTACTTTTTTCCCCATAAATATATCTAGTAGTAGAGCTAATCCAGTGGCTAGAAGTCAATTGGGGTTATCCTTTGCTTAAGCTTCCTCATCGTCATGGAGAGTGCAGTTCAAGTTTGCATAGCAACGACAGACACGGGAGTGCAAGTGCTTTGAAAAGAAGAAGAAAGCAGCGCGGCTGCACTTTCCACGAGTTTTTAGACGTGACATGGGAATGACCCCTATCTTTAGCGAAGCGGCACAGCTCGGCACAACTCCAGTTTGGCGCAACTCCAGTTGACGCATTGGAGCCAGTTGCCAAACACGTGCAGTGTAAATAAGGGGTTATCCTTTGCTAAAACTTCCTCGTCGTTGTGGAGAGCACAGTTCATGGTTGCATAGCTATGACAGACGCCACAAGAGTGCAAGTATACTACTGAGCACATTGAAAAGAAGGAAAAAGTGGTGCGGCTGCGCTTTCCATGCGTTTTTATACGCGACGTGAACATCCCCTATGGCTACATCTTCATTTCTCCAACTACAGGCTAGGTCACAGGTCAAATAAAAAATGTGCGCTGTGTTAATCACGCGTTAATAAAATTAGTGCCGTTAAAATGAATTTGCGTTAATGCGTTATTAACGCGTTCATTTTGACAGCCCTATTATAAACATAACCACACTTTAAAAATAATTGTAAAAGACTGTAAAAATATGCCAAAAACCTGTTAATTTGTTAACAGTAAGTTCCCTTAATTTTATGTACCATTTTTTGAAAAAAGAACAAATTATCTTGTTGAAATGTTGGGACGTTTTTTAAATTTGAATAAAATGAAAACTAAAAGACTTTCAAATCACGAGCCAATATTTTATTCACAATAGAACATAGATAACATAAAAAAAAACATGTTTAAACTGAGAAATTTTACCTTTTTATCCAATATATGAGCTCATATTCAAATTTGATGCCTGCTACAGGTCTCAAAAAAGTTGGCAAGAGGGCAACAAATGGCTGAAAAAGCAAGACATTTTGAAAAGATTCAGCTGGGAGATCATCTAGCAACTAATTAAGTTAATTGATATCAGGTCTGTAACATTATTAGCTATAAAAGGGATGTCATGGAGAGGCAGAGTCTCAAAAGTAAAGATGAGCAGAGCTGTGAAAGAGTGCGTAAAAAAATTGTGGAATACTTTAAAAACAATGTTCCTCAACGTCAAATTTTGGCAAATCTCATCATCTACAGTGCATAAAATCATCAAAAGATTCAGAGAAACTGGAGAAATCTCTGTGCATAAGGGACAAGGCCGAAGACCTTTATTGGATGCCTGTGGTTTTTCAAGCCCTCAGACGACACTGCATCACTCATCGGCATGATTGTGTCAATGACATTACTAAATGGGCGCGGGAATACTTCCAGAAACCACTGTCAGTAAACACAATCCGCCGTGCCATCTGCAGATGCCAACCAAAGATCTATCATGCAAGAAGAAAGCCATATGTGAACACGGTCCTCATGGTCCTCTGTTTCAAAGTGGAAAAGTGTTCTATGGTCAGATGACCACAAACTCTTCAGCAGCTGGAAACCTGTATCAGGCAAGAATGGGACCAAATTTCAACACCAAAACTCCAGAAACCCATAACCTCGATACCCAGACGTCTTCACACTGTTTTGAAAAGAAGAGGAGATGCTACACCATGGTAAACATACCCCCGTCCCAACTATTTTGAGACCTGTAGCAGGCATCAAATTTGAAATGAGCTCATTTTGTGCATAAAATTGTAAAATTTCTCAGTTTAAACATATGTTATGTTATCTATGTTCTATTGTGAATAAAATATTGGCTCGTGATTTGAAAGTCTTTTAGTTTTCATTTTATTCAAATTTAAAAAACGTTCCAACATTTCCGGAATTCGGGTTGTACAGTGAGAAGCTGAAAACTTAGAGAGAATTCTGGGAATGTGTGACACTTCACATTTGATGGTTTTAAATATTGTTTCTTCATTTTTTTAATCAGTTATGTACATTATTTATTTATTTAAATTACAGTTTGAAAATGTAAAAAATTAGTTTTTTCTGTAAATATGTTTTTACTGGATTTTTCTGGCAACCACAGCTGTCAGTTTAGTTTTTTTTCTGTAAAAACAAGTTTATTTTATAGTGCATATTTAATTTTTTTCCCATTTTATCATTAGTAAGGAAAGTGAAAGGGATAATTCACTCAAAAATGTGAATTATTTGGGTTATTTGAGTTCCAAACCCATAAGACTTTCTTTTATCTTCGCAACACAAATGGAGATATTTGAATGAATCCCCAGAGTTTTCTGTCCCTGCATTGAAAGTCCCCCAAAAAATATCATATTTCAAAATGTTCATTAAAACTTTGTAAAATGAATCCATATAAATAGAGCGATTTAATCCAAGTCTTGGCTTTTATTCACATATAAACATTGATCAATGCACATACATGGAGCTCTTCAAATATGGTAAACAGATACTCAAACATACTTTCTTGATGCACAAAACCAATGATGCACGTCAAGCAAATAGGGTTGAGCTTCCATCCATTTGCCATATTTGATGAGGGCTACGTATGTGCAAAAATCAATGCTTAGATGTCAATAAAAGCAGTAAATTCCTATGGATTTCTTTTAAAAATATATATTTTTAAAATATCTTCATTTGTGTTTTTAAGAATGAGGGTGACAGAATTTTCATTTTGAACTATCTCTTCAATGCTTTGAAACACCAGCATTTAAGAGTACAACAGTTTTAAACTGCTCTGAAATGTGACCTTCAGTTCTTTGAATGTGTTTTCTTCAGCGCCGAGCCAGTCTCCAGTGAAAGTCATGTGGAATACTACAGACTCCAAACTCATCCTCAAGTGGGATCATGTGAAGGCTCTGGAGAATGAGTCTGAAGTTATGGGCTATAAGGTATGATCATACAGACACCATTGCCTCTGATCTGTATATCTGATTTTTTATATCACAACATTGTTGGATTCAATGGTCTGTTATTCCGTACATATATACTGAGTTTTATAAAAATATATCCTGTCCTTGATTCTGATCGGTCAATAGTTGTGTTTTATTCACGATGAAACACGGCTATGACCGCTTCACCCAACGGTTCTGTGTATCACTACACAAGACCCTTAGCAATCACTCTTAGCAACGTAAACTGTATGTGCTCAACTGATATTGTGCATTGAAGCTTACTGTATTATGTAGAAGAGTATTGTGAGAAAGAGATGTGTGAAAAGTGAAAAGTGAGTTTATTACCTGCATTCAGATTTAGCATTTTCCTTCAGGTCAGTCCTATGTTCATAATAAAAAAATATGTTTAAATGTCCGCTGCAATATCTTGTCCTTTTAACAGTTAAGGGGTCTTCCTGTGACTGACGGTCGCTAGTCAAACCATTGGTCAGTTGCGTGTTGTTTCGTGTTCACAACAATTCAGTGTGAAAAGTCTTCGCTACTGATTGACACACTCATAAAGACAGTCTTTGCTGCCATCTAATGGCGTAATAATGAAACTTCTGTTGCTGTTCATGGTCAGGGACTATTTTTACTGGCAGAAGGAAGGCTTTTAGTGAAAGTTTACTTCATGAAAGTTGCATTGATACATATTTTTTGGCTTTAATATTTGTATTGTGTGGTAACCGTTTTATAAAAGCAGTAAGGTACGAGAGGCTAGTGCTGTATCGTGAAAAAGTCACGGCTGAAGGGCGTTGTTAGGCACGACAGCCCTATCGTACCTTATTGCTTACTTAAAGCATCTGTGTTTGTTTTGAAGGTCATGTACAAGCAAAGCAGACAGAGCCGGCCCAGCGTGGTGGAGACTAACAGCACATCACTTGAGCTCTCTCTGCCTGTGGATGAGGATTACATCATCCAGATTAAACCAGTCAGCGAAGGTGGGGAGGGGAGCAGCAGCAAACAGATTACCATCCCCAGGATAGCAGGTCTGAACTTATGGCCCTTGTGGCATTCATAATTAATATTCCTCAGTATGCTGAACTTGTGGTTTATGATTTTCAGCCCATCACGTCAATCATGTATTTTGTAGTAATTGTATAAATTATAAACAAGTGAAAAATACTTATCAGAAACTGTAAAAATCTTGTTTATTCACTTTATTCATTTATTTATTTGCAGTTGGATTTGCCCCAGAGAGGAAAGCACTACCACAACTCATAACACTAGTACTCTACTGTACGTTCAGGACTTTCTTATGACAGATAAACTGAACTGTACAGACATCAAGTGGATCCACTTGTCTTTTTTCCAGTATGTTTTACAAACGAGACTCTTCGGACGGAAAGTTTTCCTCTCGCTTTTTTAAAAGAGGAAGTTTGCTAACCTGGTTTCGATCACTGACACCAAAGCTGTCGAGACAGTGGAGTAAGAGCTATCTCATTGTTTTTGGAGAAATGTATCGACAGACCACGTGGTTTCCAATCAGAAACTGAGTATTTAAGGGCATAAAATGACATACAGTTCACGCTTGAGGATTCGCATACAAGGACATCCGTTCAGTCAAGATGAATCCATATTCATCCATTAGACAGTTAGCAGTGGAGAACCACACAAATGCCTTTTTCATAGGAACCTTGAGACTAATGAACTCCTTTGAAGAGAATCCCTTCTGCCATACCTCACAGACACTTTCATTCGAAGAACATCAACCCATTAAATTAGCCGTCGTCAAATCAGACAGAGTTTACAGTCCCCCGGTGTTGACATGCCCCCTGTCTGTTTGAAAGACGAAGCTAATGCTGCTGGCCTTACCTATACAGTAAAAGAGCTCACTGGCTGCTTTAGCTGGTTGTTCCTTCAGTCATGCACTGAGATCTTTGTTTTGTTAGTGTGTGTGCCTCTTTAATGAGAAACGGTATGTAAAATATCCTCAGGACCAGAACAGCCTTAAATAGTTGTCTTGATTTCTTTTCTTGTTTAGTTTGTTCATTTACAATTCCATTATTTGATGATGTATAACAGATCATATTTTGATTGTAAAAGACCAGCTTTTCGTTTTCCGTCAAGGTGCTTTCTATAGGTAATTGCTGTGATCATTGAAATACCTAGGACATAATGCTTACTTTACATTTTCAAGCTGTTTAGCATGAACTGGCTCTGTAGTGGCTTGAAATACAGTATTTGAATGGACTGTCTGCTTTTAATAAATGAAGGAACCCAAGTAGGCTAATGTTCTTAAGATATTTGTAAGTCATCATAATTTCGACTGTTGTAGAACGCAAATTTAAAGGGGGGTTAGTTCACCCAAACATGAAATTTCTGTCATTAATTACTCACCCTCATGTTGTTCCACACCTGTAAGACCTTCGTTCATCTTCAGAACACAAATTAAGATATTTTTTGATGAAATCTGAGAGTTATATTGTATGACTCGTCTAGGGCTGAACGATTTTGGAAAATAATCTAATTGCGATTATTTTTTTACCAATATTGAGATTATTTTTTAAGCTCTTTATCTTGTGTATTATTCAACAAAGACAAGCAATAAATCATTGTAGGGGTGGGAATCTTTAGGCACCTCACGATTCGATTCCGATTCTGGGAGTCACAGTCCGATTCCAAAACGATTCTTGATCTTTTTTTTCTTATTGATTAGTCTTATTGATAAAACTTTTTATTCTGTAATTACATTTGTAATTATACTTTTTAAAATAATTACACATTAAAAATTTAATGAAAACAACTGCATGTTAATGATTTTAGGATTAGGCCTTATTTTAATTAGGACATCTAAGTAGCTTTTATAAAACGTGCCTTAGGAAAAAAAAAACATTAATGGTGTGCATCTTGAGACAAAACAATGGCGCTGATATATTTTCAGACATGTCAGTGCAAGTTGCTTTCAGTTAAGACAGCTCAAACATTTATTTTAGTCTGCGAATAGGCTTAAGCCTTGTCTGTGAAACCGGGGGAAAGGCTAGGAAATAATGGGGGGGGGGATTACAAGAAATAAACAAAGAGTGCTTTCAGTATTTAAGAGTATATGAACATTTTCCTTTCTAGAGCTGTAAGTGATGACTCTTCACAAAGCACGCGTCAGCATTTGAAGAGCATTTGTAAGGAAAATATCGGCAGGCGAGATGATACAGAAGCGTAAGCAAAGCACGTGTTTCTCACAGCGCATCATGTGCAATGAAGCACGCAAATGTTCTTGTAATTTCGCTTAAACCTTTCCGAACTTTATTAAAGTTTATTTTATGAATTGTATGAGTGGTGGTGTGTGTGTGTGTGTGTGAGAGAGCGCCACTGGAAGCAAACAGAATAAGTTTGCAGCGCACTCAGAATCGTTAGAGAGAGAATATTTTCTCCCATCTTGTATCACTGTATGAACAACACAATATTAGATGGATTAAACATAAACTGTGCTTTTCTGTAGGCCAGGCATATGCGTAGCGTCCCGAGTTGATGCTTCCTCTAGCGTGTCACGTGACGAGCGTGTAATCGCAGCCTTTGCAATTTAAAAATCATGTTTAGTCATATCGCGATATTATCGCAAATGCGATTGATCGTTCAGCCCTAGACTCGTCCATAGACAGCAAAATAATCCACACTTTCAAGGTCCAGAAAGCTACTAAAGACATCGTTAAAACAGTCAATGTGACTGCAGTGGTTCAACCTTCATTTTATGAAGCAATGAGAATACTTTTTGTGTACAAAAACAAAAAAAATAAGGACAGCCCTTCCAGGTTCTACGTTCGAATGCAGTCTCAGTTTTGGCAGAGGCTGTACACGTGAGTAGCACAACGCATTCGCAGGAGCCGGCCAATAATGATTCTGCGTTCTGATGTAGAACTTAGAAGCGCTGAACGTAAACAGCGTATGAGAATGACACAGAAGAGATATTGTTGAATAAAGTTATTTTTGTACAAAAAGTATTCTCGTCTCTTCGTAAAATTAAGGTTGAACCACTGCAGTCACGTCGACTGTTTTAGGAATGTCTTTAGTACCTTTCTGGACCTTGAAAGTGTTGATTATTGTGCCGTCTATTGTGAGTCAGAAACCTCTCGGATTTCATCAAAAATATCTCAATTTGTGTTCTAAAGATGAACGAACGTCTTACGGGTGTGGAACGACATGAGGGTGGGTAATTAATGACAGAAATTTCATTTTTGGGTGAACTAACCCTTTTATACCTTCAGGGATGCAAATTCATGAGTGGTGGAAACATTTTATTATTATTATTATTATTTTGAGAATGAGCTTAAACATGCCCAATTTAATTATTAAAATACAGAATTTAAACATCAAGCTCTGGCTAATTAACTATACAAAAACAGGTTGCATGTTTTTGAAACAGGTTTTAGAAAGTGAAGGAGCTGGCATGAAATTCACTCTAATTTCTAAATGCATGTTGGTATTCATCTTTTTGTTTGTAGGGGGGTGTTTCATCTGACTGTACATTTTTTTAATTTGACCTCGTAATTCTTAATCAAAATGTCATTCTGGTGATGTATGCCAGACTTCTTCAAATAGTCTGCTTAAACTCTGGCCCTTTCTTGCAATCAACTGCAAGCTCACATTCAGTTCTGCCTCCATTTAATCAACAACCCATGAACAGAATCAAGTCCCTACCCTACATTTTTACAAAATTTCTTTTTTTCTTTAATCCATTAATCCAGCTGTTGGTTACCACAGAAAATAATGTTAACTTCCCCACAAGTAAAGCTTGGCTTATAACACTTAAACGTGTTTGAATGAGAGTGTGAGACTAGACTAGACTAACTTTGTCTATGCAGAAACTCATTTAAAGAAAACTGATTAATTGTATGATGCGGATTAAGATCACATGACCAACGCAATACTACTTACTCACTTGCCCCTGTTATTAGACATTTTCTCTTTATGAAAAATTTGCTTACAACAGGCGTCAATCGGTCAGGCAGGGTGCACATTTACATTGTATTTTATCCTAAGTATTCATATAAACACCAATTATTTAACTGCTGTTAATAAGTGAGGCTAATGCCAGAAAAGATAGCTCTTAAGTAGGCTTAATTTGTTTGCTTGCTTTCAGTTTAGCTGTCGGTAACCTTCAGCTTAATGTTGTTGCGTTATGTACGTTTTAAAAGGTTTAATTTATCATAGAGTAAGTATCTTACCTTTGAAAGTGTAACTTCTGTTTGAGTCATCTGCGCGCACCCTGCTGCTCACAAGCCCGCGAATCGGAAGCGGGAAAAGGCAACCACTCTGCCGGATTGATTTTATAATTTTTTAGTGGGATTGCACAAAATAACTATGGGGAGAAAAAAAAAAAAAGAAGAAGAAAAGCTGACAAACCTTAAAGTGAAGCTGGACCTCTTCCCTCAGAAAAACTATTGTCGAATCTGCATCAATCATGTAAGTAACTAGGTTAGAACGGCGAATTTAGCTGTTTGATGACCATTTCGTTTACCGTTTCTTAAAAACTTTAACCGGGTTAATATCATAATATTAACATAAGCGTCCATTTTTAACCATAATGATGTTGATACACGATAAAACTATGAAAAACGTGATACTGTACATGTCATATTTCCGGTTTGGAGCACGTTCTTCAGTAGACCACAAGAGGGCAGCGGAATAGAGGTAAAGCAACATTTCTTGAACAAAAGTAGAAACGTTTGTACCTAAACCTATAGGGTAATACAGAACTCACAGTGTATCTGCTTTTTATTTAACTCAGAAACACAAAATAGCAAACTTGACCACATGGATGGTTCTTATTTATTTCGAACACTGTACAGCAAACACACAAAACCAAGCAGTAGAAAGTAGAGTGGATAGCCATGTAAACAGAAGTGTCTGCAGGTGGAATCTCAGGGAAATCAATTCTTAAAGTAGCTTTCTAAGCTTGACTCGTTTTCCTCAAAGTCCAAATCTTCAGTGCAACATGTACAGCATAAACAAGGACGTTGCCTTGTAAAGAGACAAAACTCTGACATAGGCTTAGCAGATGGGCTGGCGAAAGAACGCTGTGGTTGATTTGGAATCCATCTATCAACCTTTGCATGGCACTTCTTTTCTTTATATTCAAGAACAGCTCTCTTGTCCTCAAAAATCAGTAACTGTACAAGTTGGAAGTATACAAATTTCCCTTTTGATATCTGCAGGTTGTGTGAAGTGTTATAATTTTCACATAGTGCACAGTCCTGAACAAATGCATTAGTTACACAACAACAAGCCTTGACCATGTTAGCAAAGGTTATTAATACTCTATCCTGACCTTCTTTCATCCTAATATAAAGTATGCTATGTTTTTCATTTGGCAATACACACAATTCAAAGCTCATTCATCCATTCAATACTAGAACACATACACGTCCTTTTCAGGATTTCTACTGCTTTCACAGAGGAAACGTTTGTAAAGGGAATCATGGCTCAAGGGTCACGCTTCACTGAAAACCACAGGCTCATGACATTTACACATAAAAGTTCTCATATCTAACAAATCAGAATCATTTCGACAGTGTTTAAAAATCATTAGTTCATTGGCACAGCATTGTATGGGAAGGAACAGTTTAAAAAAAAAAAAATCACAGAAGTTTCATAAACGTATAGAGCAGTAGGGAGTTTGTTAAATATCACGTTGTTGGAAAATAATACTAAATTGTTTTCTGCAATCTTAATAAACTGATTTTTCTTCAAATGCTTCAAGTCTAAATGCACATGCACATAACACATTAAATAATTATGTAATTGTGTCAGCATGTACTGAACTCAAATTAGGTTTGGCTTCTTTGGACTCGTTCATTTTTCACAGTTTAACAACACGTGTAGGAAAACGAAATAGAGCATTCAACAAGCAAACGTGTTACTGTTTGTATTGTGCATTTCAAAACTGTCATATGGGGATATTTTGAATCTAAAATCTAACGTTTGACTACTACTGGTACCTTGAAAAAGTTTGCACTTAAAATTTGCATGTTTCATTTTTCTCTGTTCATGATATCTATAGCATATGTAATGACTACCGAGAGGGGAAAAAACTATTCTGGACATCTGTAAAACAACTCAGCAGTAATTTCCAGGGGGAAATGTGCAAGTCCACTATCTTCATATTATGTCTAATATGGAAATAAATACTTTTCAGAGGACCGTCGAAAGGTTTTGGCAATGATACATTAATACAGTCTGTCTCGTTTTCCTCTCTGGTTTGTAAGGACGCTGAACCAGAGTTTTTAGTTAGTTGGATGTATATGAAAACATTTTAAACCCTGCTTTGCCACATGCAGATGAGGATCAGAATAGCAACATAATGTTTGTTGATCAGATAAGCACGACATACTGTATGTACGCTATCTAGGCTTTTCCCTACAGTTCAGTGTTTGCAAAAAGTGTTATATCTCAATGAGCCCTAGAAAAACTACTCAATAGACACTACTGTCAATCCACTAAGCTAAATCTTCAGCAATGTTCATCAAAAGGCCCCGTGCCTCATGCTTGATGTTAGCATCGGGCTGTCGATAGTACGCTTGGTTAGTTTTCACATTCGTGAAGAAAAAGCAAGAGACTACAATGGCAGCTAAATCGTCTGATCGATGTGATGCCGAGTCTGTCCTTCCCAGACGGTCCTCAGCCGAGAAGACCGCGCGCCTCTTGAACGAGCATGTCCATATTACCACAGCGAATGTAGACACAAAATAGAAATTACATGAGAATGAATCGGTTCTGATGTCAGGGAGGCAGCATGTGTTTGTGTGCATGTGTAAATGTTAGTGTTGTTTATGTAAGTGGAAGCAAGAAGCTTAGCATAAGAGGTCTGTCGATGTTGGCGACCCACTGGCAGTCATTGAGGAACAGTTGCTTCTCGTTGAAGTCCTGAGAACTGAGGAGATCAGGACTAATGGAGAAACAAAAACAAATATACAGATCGTGTAATACAACCGTTTATTAAAGTAGATCTACTTCGATGGCAATAAGTGATTGCTGTTGTAAGATGGAAAACAAGACTTGCAATAGATTTTTGATAACTGCACGGTTTGTTTGTCAGCGCCGCCCACCAAGAGTTAACATGCGGCTGACTGAACTGGTTTTGACATGTCATTACACCGTTGTCAAACTGCTATACACTAGCAGGCTCAATATGACAGATAAACACTGAAGTGAAACCATAATATGCATTTTTGAAATGGATGGATTAATTGTGCATGCAGGAGCTAGCGGTGACAAATACCTTCAATTCCTCGTGTGGATCTTGAGTGGAAGATTCTGTTTCCCTGACAACTACAGCCTTGGTTACCAACATGTCAGGGTGCTGTTGCTTGGCTTCTTTTATTGCCATGGCGAGCGCCTTTTGAAAAAGTAATTTATTTTTCAGGTCAAATGAAAAGAAGAGGAAACAAGCAGCCAATGTAATAGTAATATGCTTTCTAACTAAGTCATCTGCACTTTAAAGTTGGTATGAAACAGAAATGAGAAAAATTTAGGAGGATGCTGATTTTGTCCATCAGGAATTGATTGTTGTTTGCTAATAGCTGCGATCTCATTTGATTGACAGATTGCTTGAGGGGAAGGAACATCGCCGGTGCACGTCATCATAAGTTAATGTTTCTGATTCATGATTATGAGGGCACATGCACAGATAAATCATTTATAATAAGAGCTATAATACTACATAAAAAAAAAAGAATTGCTCATTTTTCTTAATCATGGTGACTTTAAAGGGTTAGTTCACTACAAATGAAATATGTCTTCATTTACTCACTATCATGACGTTTCAAACTAAGCTTGCTGTGGTAGTCAGTTTTACAAGCGGTGATCAACCATTCACTGATTCCATTACTTGCCCACCGTGGCACCGCCCCCACTTTTATAGAAAAATAAAAACCATTTAGTTCAGTTGGACATAAGACAATTATAAACTGAAAGCGTCTGCTCTGCTTCATACAACAAAAGCTGCAGAGTCGCAGTCAGATTTATCACGTGACAAGTAAGGGGAGATGACTGACAAGACGATGGCGGAGGATTTTGTGAGCAACAGATCCCGAAAGTCATTGACAGATCTCATATCTTGTAAAATGTGCGGTCAGTACCGACGCTCCCTATACACAGAGTACGCGTGATCACGAAAGAGAAAGTGAAAAGCGAGCACACATTCAAAATCGATTACAACCTTATTCAGAGCAGCACCGTGACTGGTATGAAAGTGAGGCTGCGAGGGATAGACTTGCCGTGTTTTCAATGGCATCCGCTCTAAAAAGCTGTATAAAGCTCCTAGACCCTAGGAGCTCATGTTGTCTGGAGATTTTTGTCTACTGAAATCTCTTGGAACGATATTTCTGCAGTGTTTCGTTAGCAGAACAATCCAAAAACATATTAAATAACACTACAATCCACTGAAGAGATGCATGTCTATCCCTCACAGCCTTGGTTTCATTCCCGTTACAAAGATGGCACTGCCGTAAATAGGGTCTATACCCCTCATATACTGTAGGCTCTCTGATGCCAGCAAATGATAGGCCTATACACACACAGCGAATTCAAAAGCGAAAGTGGAAAGCGAGCACGCATTCGAAAGCAATACCCCCGCCCCCGGTGTTATTGGTAATACTGGTGTTGTCACAAGTTTATATACCTGAGTGAAAAGTTCCTCACCGTGACACTCCTATTTCAAAAGCACGTCTTGATTTTGCATAGTTAGACATGTTCCTGGGTCAACATATTTTGTTGATCCTGGATCAATATTACTCTCTGAAAATGTAATCCTAACCATATCCCTACCCCAAAAACTTACTCTACCCAGAAGTTATCTCTAAAATCAGGGTGAAATGATAGGTGAATAACACTGATGTAGAAGCACCTTACCCTGGTTTTAAGCCTAAACTTGACATAAACTGTAAACGTGTCCCTCAAATCCGACTGGTTGATTGAAATGTTGTTCCAGGATTAACAAAGATGCTGATCCAGGAACGTGTTGCACTTGGTGAAATCAGTTTCTGCATTTCGAACACATAAGACTTTCATTCATCTTCAGAACACAGATGAAGATATTTTAATTAAACCTTAAAGAGAATTCTGTCCATCCATTGATAGCTAACGTGTAACTGACGGAGAAGTCAGTTTATATTTCATGCTTATTTAATTACTTTAAAATGTTTTGTTAAAGACCTTTAATTTGAAACTGCTTAGTAAAGAGCTGTTTGAATTGAGACTTTTATTATGAAATGCACAGAGCGACTCAGGAAGAAAGATGTCTGCACTGCATGGCAAGTTGAAGAGTTTTCCACATTTCTAACTGTTTATATTCTACTCATCTGGAGTTAAAAGGTGCAAGATTATCCACGAATCGAGATGAATCGATTTATTGCCCCAGCTTATGCTGTTAAAGTTTAAAAAGCTTACAAGTTTATTTATTTTATTTATTTATGTCCTTTATATTATTTATCCTCATGGTGAACCAGTCAATAAATCGCCAGTCATCAGAGAATCCTTATGCTTGTGAAATTACTGGGGGGAGTTACAGTGAGAATTCATCTGCTCTTCACTGGTAGAAGAAGGAATGTTTCCAACCAGCCGTCTACAGAACGTCAAGTTAACTCCAAGTTCCATCATTCTGGATTCTACAACCACTACATACACCAGTAACCAATAAGCTTCCCTAGACTTTCAATTGATGCACAGTAATACTTAACATAATTTGTGTTGAATGAAAGTCTTATAGGTTTGGCTAATCTGAGTGTGAGTAAATGATGACAATGTTTTTGAGTGAACTAACCCTTCTAGAGTTATATATATATATCTCAATAAAGTGCAATGAAAAATACCCAGCCCTAGTTCCTTCTGCACCTACCTGATCTTGATCGACGTCATCATCACCAGTAATGATAATCCTCTTTTCAATTCTTGTCTCTGAGTAGCCTCCTTTCACCGTCTACAAAACAAAAAGACATATATACGTTTTCAGTCCTCCAAGAATACCTATTCTAAACAAGAGGCTAATAGCATGTTTCAGATACCTTTGTAACATGCGTTGTAGTGGCTGATGTTACGTTCTCAGTAACCATTAGAGGTGAACCATCTCTACCTAATGATCCCAAGTTCACCTGTACAGGAATTTAATCAAATAAACACTTGTCAAAGCACGAAAACTATAATAAGGTACTGTACTGTAGGTAGTACTTTCATACATCACAAATAAGGCAGGACATCTGAAGCAAACTCTGGAACTAAAGTTGAAAATAAAAGCAACAGACAGAAGGACAGAGCAGAAACAGAAGAGGGTTCGGAAACTCAAGTTCACCAGATGAAAGAATGGACATGCTTACAGGAGAGACTCTCTCGGTCATAGAGTATGCAGCCTCTCGCATACCACTAATACCGTGGTCCTATGAGAGCAAACAGAGAAGTTACAATCCAGATGAGATCTACCACAGTGCAGGTAAGTAAAAATAGAAAGTGATTACACTTACTTATGTAATTGATGATAATTGACATAATCACAGTCTTCACAGCATGTTCCTCTAACCTATCATACAGTGACATTTCTCCAGTAAAGTATGTATGATGAGCTAAAAGGTCTTTACCGGGTCTGCAATCTCCATTATGGTTGTGGTGACCTCAGAGCCATTGGGCTGCGTCTCGATCTTGACCTCGGTCTTCCTTAGAGCTTGGGAGGCAATGATTTCACTGCTCTCTCTGCTTAGAGGATGGATTGGGGGCGATTCAGAGCTCTCCCTTCTCATAGACTGGGCATTAGCTTGTTCTGTAGAGTCTTTCCTCAGGGCTTGGGCAGCTTTCACTGACCGCGGAGCTTTCTTAGGTACAAAAGGCTTGGGAAAGAAATGAAACAGATCAAGTCAAAACCTGGGAGTGATCATGAGGTTTAAGAAACACAGTGCCAATCAAATGAATTTTGCAGCATATGGTGAGTCATGGTTCAAAAGAAAAGAATAAGAAGCAATGAAAAATATAACACAATTCTGAAATCAAAGAAACCAAACCTGAACTGACTGACTGAACTATGGAGGGCAGCATCAAATGGAATGGAATTAGCATCAATCATGAACTCAAATTCCAATGTAATTTCATGCTTTGCTTTGATGCCCTGTAGAACGCGAGAAAAAAAAATGGGACGTGATTGCATTCATCAGCACATTTACACATTTACTCTGACCAGTGATTGGGTGATCCAGCCACTCTGCTAAAAGAGAAAGGATGCTTGTCTACCTCCGGTTTACGTTCCTCCGGTGGCTTCTGTTCTACAACGGGCTTTGGTTTCTCTACGGGCTTCTGAACTTCTACATGTCTCTCCTCTGGAAGGTAGATAGGATCTGCTCCCAGTATAAAGGCTGGATGGGTGGGACGGTCAGAGAGGCCAAACTCAGGTGAGAAGTCTTTCTCCCCCAGCTCAGTCATGCCTCTAGAAAATTCCTCAATACCCGTTTGGAAGTCCATGAGCACAGTGAAGTCCACCTCAGCCTCCAGGCTAGACGTTGAGCTAACAGTGATACTCGAGCATTTGCGCTCAATGCCCAGGTGAGTCTCCTTCAGGTACAGAGTGTCTGGGTCAGGGTCATCTTCTGATACTGATCCCAAGCGTCTCTCCCAGGGCTCTCTCTGAAGAAGCACAAAAAGAGATCTTGGTGCAAGGAACCAGCTGTGCTACAAGAGCTAATGTTGACTGACAGGTAAAACAAGGCAACATAATGGATGTTACATCTTCTTCACATGACAAGAATGAGACAACATTGTGGTGACTGATGGTTAAAGAGTCTAGTAGGGATGCAGGGGTTAGTTCAACTCAAAAGACTAACTGAAATGTCAGAAGTGTTACATGTCTCTGAGGAAAAACTGAGACAATAATATGCTGATAGAAAATGTTCACCCTAGGGTAGACTACTGCACATCTGTATTTGTATTTCATATATTATTCCTCCGTAGGACATTTTTATAGACATTTTTTATGACTTCATGTTAAATTCATGCTAAGTGCGGCAAGCCTAGGACTTGCTAAACAGTGCCAATGAATCAATGCATGTGGTGGGATGCATTAAATGACATTTCTGTGTAGAACTGTTGTGTAGGATGGTTTGGATCATGCAATCATGCTGTGATGATGAAAGCAAAAGACAGAAGATTGTAGTGCTTATGTATACAAAAATGTGAAAGCCAAAGATTTTGCAAGATTTTTAGCAAGGAGGTAGCAGTGGATGAGTGGAAAAATGAGGCACCTGCGCTTCCTCCTGAGGCTCCGCATGAATTGCTGGAGTGGGAAGGGGCTCCTGGAATGTGAGATGAAATAATAGGAAGAGCAATGCAAAGTTAGTGCACTGAAATTTGAGATAACAGGGAAGGAGCCCAGACTAGGCCCTGAACCAACAACCAGACATTTATAGAACTGATCGGATACACTGACTGACACAGATAAAAATGAGAAGTCTTAACAGTGTGAGCGTACAACTAGAGCGTACAGCACATTGCACCACAACAATTGAAAGTTAAAATATATTATGGCAGCTGGGTGCAATTTTGCACTAAGTGCCACTAAAGAGCCTTTTAATCAATCACAACATTATATCTATATTAGACATCATGATACTCAAAGAGCAGTTTTGCCTGGTTATTCCTCAGGCTCTTCTAGTCCAAAGTCTTTCTACTGCCAGAACACCATTTCATCAGCACTTTTTCTTGATTTAATTTCTTTCCATTTTAATGTTGAGTGAAATAAGGTAGCATCTGCTTTGACAACAACAGTTGTCTATGGAAACTGCAGTGTGGGCTTTTGCATAAAAAAAAAATAAAAAAAAAAAGCCCTCAAGGTCCTTGCAGTTTGTTGAATAATATATTGACCAATTTGTTTTCCCAGCCAACTCAAAGAACAAATTCAAAATCCCTAAGAATGAAGTTGGGTATATTATCTTCTAAACAACAGCTAAAACCATTCCTTGTTAAATCAACTTTCAGAGCCCTTCTCATGAACAGTACCATGGCCATTTTTGAAAGTCTTGCAGAAGCCCTTTTGTTTGCAAAAATGGCATTTTAGCATAACAGTATGGTGCACAGGCCTTTGATTCCTTGCAACAACCATTCCCTACATGCCTGGTAAGTGGGAACCAGAGAAAGAATGTTGGAAGGAAAGACCGCACATCAGGTGGAAAGTTAGTGGAACGGAAGCCTGAAGCTTAAGCAATGGAGATTATGTGGAAGATCCTAAGTGTTTCTCAAATGCGCAAGCAGATGTTGAGCTGTGCAGAGGGAGGAGAGGAAAAGAAAGTGGCACATCCTCATCCAATCAGACAGCGGTTATAGTATCTCATACTTCTATTAGCCAATAGCAAGATTAGACAAAAAACTGACTATTCTACTCATCTCTCCTCAGAAACAGGTTTCTTATGTTTTACCGGCATGTGCGTAATGCAAAACTATAGATATGGATGTGCCGTTTCATGCGATGCTTTAGTTCCTGTGAGTGACAAGCAGATTATCAAGCAGTTGTTACCACTGGTTTCCTCTTGGAAGATTCCATGGTGGAGCACTTGTGAAGACTGTTGCCAGAATCGCTTTTGGTGATTGGTTTGGTACGTGTATCTCTTGCCCTCTGGGATTTTACAGGTGGGTAAAAAGGGGGAATCTGGTCAAAGGCTGGAAATGCTGAATTGGTGGGAAAGTCAAACATAAACAATGGATCTTCAAAAAGAAACTGATCTTGTTCGATACTAAGTCTGTGGTCTGCACTGTTCTTGAGATCTCTTAATTGGTGCCTGTCTTGGACAGACTGTCGGCTATATTCTCTGACTTCCCTATTGTGACAATTACTCATCCAGTCTTGCTTGGAAAAAGTTCCAGTGCTTTCTAAAGCAGCAGAATTTCCGGGCTGAAAGAAGCCATCCAGGGCATTATCGAACCCAACTTGCTCTTCTTTAGACTTGGTCCCTTCACTTTCATCAAATGATCCTGAAATGCTCTTCTCACTTGGTTGTCTTTGCAGCTTGGCTCCTTTATTGCCTTTCAACTTCTTCGACCTCTCAGGCTTCAGTGGAACAATTCGTTTCACCTCAGACTGTGATGTGTCGCTTGCAGTAGAATCATGTCTCTGGATTGTTGAGCCTTTACCTTTAGGATCTGGTTTAGATGTTTGCTTCTGTAAGGTAGCTCTGGTGTTCTCGGATTCTTTTTCACAGGATTGTCTCTCCCATCGGCTTTCATTATATCGATCTCTCATATATTTGTCTATGGCTGCATTGGGAGAAGCCTCTCCGAAGCTTCTCTCTACATACCTTGCTAAGTCTTGATTCATGGTCTCGTCTTCTCTATTGGTTATGTACTTTTTATCGCCCCAGAGTCTCTCTGTTGCATATTCTTCGCATCCATTTGTATGAATGACGTTCTCTGACAAAGATCTGTCCTGCGGGTGCCCATTATCATATGCTTTCTGCTCCAAAGAACCGGCTCCCTCTAAATGGTTGTACCTTAAAGCAGGGCTTTTAGCACGATTTCTCAGGGGCTTCTCTGGTGATAGGATGGTTTCTGTTAAGGTCCTTTTTACTACATTTTGTTTTTCTCTCGTTTCACTCTGTGTGGTGATGGCTTTTTCTCTCATTCTGTCTTCTGTCTCTCTGTTGAATCCAGTGGCTAATGAAGCTACTCTAGGACTCCTGCTCTTTTCGTCTTTTTTACTGAGGGGCAGGTCTCTTTGACAACCATCTTGCTTCTCAATCAATAGGGACTCCTCTGAGGCCTATATATCAATAGAGTGAACAGTTTCAATGGCCTGTCAGTGCCAACACTCCCTCTACTGTTACTTGTATAGCGCATTACTTGTATCTTTGCAATATGAATCTGACAAAAACTTATGACGCAAGATAAGGCAAGACAACAATTTTTGATCTGAGGAGGTAAAATTCATGTTATCAAACTTAATGTAAAATGTTGGATGGATGTTTTGAAGTTAAACAAAAGGGAGACATTTATGTACATAAGTACTTAAAATGCCATTTGCTTTTATTATCAAGCAATATCATTGTCTTTATAACACTAATTAAAGAAAATGGATTCATGCTGTGTTCAAATAAACCACTCCAGCCAGATTCTATTAAAGTTCAAAACTGCTGCTAGCACTTGACCAGAGGCATGACATGAAATGGTTCAACAGCATCCACTTAAAGAGAGATTAGTCACATAAAAAAGAGTGCATGAATAACAAATCAAGCATTTGGCACTAAATCTAAGACCGGTACTGACATAAATCTGAATAATCCTCATCAGAAATGTTACAGCAGTATTAGACCAAAATAACACTATTTTTTTTAGCATCTTGCTTTTTAAAAAGTCGCCCCACGACACAATCCCTTTGCAGGTTCCAATTACTCACAGATTTTTTCTCAGGAGTGCTACCGGATGAAGCTCCAGAGAGACGTTTCTCTCTGTGGACCAGTTTGCTGTTGGGCTCTCTCAGCGCTCTTTTCAGCTCATTGATGCTGGCTTGATGTTTTTGCAACACATCCTCTGGTTTATCCAGGAACTGCTATAAAACAAACAGGTCAATCGGTTGAACCACTTACCTCTAGCAATTACTTAAGTGAAGGCTTTCTGGAGACCTGCACAGCTGTTTAAAAAAATGTTTATCTAACAGAGGTAAGTACATACAGTAAAAATGCAAATGCAAATATCAGGCCTATGCCCATGAGTATCTTAAGTGTAGTTCTGTTCTTAAAACAAATGAATTAGCTTCCCACGTTGAAATAATATATAACTCTAATAAACCTATATGAAATGCCACTGAAGTGCATGAATAAAGGTATCCGTTCGATCACTTTAGATTTTCCTATTTTCAAGGCAAGTCAAAACACTCTAAAACAGGGTCTCCAACCCTGCTCCTGGAGAGCTACCTTTCTGCAGAGTTCAGCTCCAACCCTAATCAAACACGCCTCAACCAGTTAATCAGGGTATTCAGGGCTACTTAATAATAACAGACAAGTGTGTTTGGAGCAGGGTTGGAACTGAAGTCTGCAGGAAAGTAGCTCTCTTTAGGAGTAGGGTTGGAGACCCCTGCACTAAAATTCTGTGCGTAGTAAATATTGTGATGCCAACAGATTGACAAATTGAATGCCTGTCGTAATAGTTTGGCCCTCTTCTTTATGCCAAAAAATAATCACTACATCTTTTCTTCAACATTTAAGACAACAAAGCAGCACATAAAACATGAAACATGCTGGTGTAGATAACAGATGTCAGATGAAGTGCCATCTTGGCTCAGTTTTCTGTCATTTCCACTAGAAGACAATTACAGAAAGAAAAACTACAACACAGAGAGTGAATGCTCAGGCAGTTGATCGATGAGAAACAGTACCTCCTGTTTAGGACGTGGGGCCAAGTCCTGGTCCGACTGGGATAAAGGGGTGGTTGGGGAAGGGGTATGGTGGTGCAAGCCAAGGAACGGAGGCAGAGGCAAAGTGAGGTAGTGGAGACAGAGAGGCAGAGCATGGTTGAATTCATAAAGCAGGCAGCCAAACAGAGAGAGGAACTCTCATACAGACGTTGATGTTAGCCATGGAAGTACAGAGAGTGAAGAGGTTGTGCCACTGCCTCAGATACAGTGTTAGAGAACTGTCTTAGTCACATATCTATTGATCAACAATGGCATCCAGTTCAGTGACACAAATCTCCTGATCTTTCTTTTCATTATTCATACATGTCTTATGAGGTGCAGACTGGTGTGTACTGGAAATTATCTGTGAGCATGGATAAGCAATACACCATTGACATCCCTAATCTCTACAAAACCTCTCGAAGACAAATCAATACATGAACTGTTCTACAAGTAGTCTAAGTCAACTTGCTAAGACTAGACTAATCTGGCAGTATGGCAAAACGTAAGCTCTGTTTCTGGAGAATGTCCCTGAGCTCCTCCCTACTTAAAAAATTGAGTGTACTGTGATACTCCGATTAATGAAAACAGATGGGGAAAATAGGACTCGTTCACTAATAATTTTGTACAATTTGCACATGTGCACAGAAAAAACACAGGAGCCATTCTAAAACAGTTTTATATACACAACACTATAGGTGGTTGTGTTTTGGACCTCTCATTTGTCATTATATTAATGTTAACTGGCATTAAATTGTTGCATTAACTATTGGCTGCATTCTGTACAACAGTAGCCTAAAACAATGCCTAAATTGCTATTTGGTGATCAGTTACCATTGTTTTCTCTGCTAGAACTGGTGACAAAAGGAAAGTAATTTCAGAGGCAGGTGACATTATTCAAGTTTGACATAAGATTACAAAGATTTTTTTGGAATAATGTGCTTTGTTGAATCGCATGCAGTAAGACCAGGAATGTGTATTAAGAAAATACATAATCAGCAGTGATTTCAAACTTACTTTAAGCGGGTGAAACAGACCAACAACAATCAAAGTGCATCCATCTCAGTTCTCCTTTAAGTAATTGACAAATAACCATTATACCAAGATGATCCAGCTATGAACAATGGTCTCATCTGGTTCTCGAGAAAAGCCATGAAGGCTACATGGTCTGCCTTGTGGCTAACAACATAGCAATCATGTTGCTATTTTTTCGAGGCACTCTAAAGCCATGCTAGCAGTGTGTATGCAGATTTAGAGTGCAATTGAGACAATGACAGACAGACAATTAGACACACAGATAAATAAATCACGCTAAAAATACCTCCGTCTTAGAGTCTACAGGAGAGCCTGCCTCCTCCCTCTGTCCGCGAGAAGATGAAGAGAGAAGCGATAGTTAGAGGACAGCAGTGAAGGGTTAGAAGCAGGGAGAACAGTGCAGAATCTGAATTAGACTGAGGAAATTAGCAAATAGGGAGAAGAAGGTGAGTGTACAGGCAGATTTGTAGAGAGGTTGATAAGAGGTTAAATTCAAAAGAATTGTTAACAAAATAGGCAGGCATAGAAATATATTTAAGATTAAGTCAGGGGCAGAGAAGAAAGCCATAGGTAGAAAAAGGTTTTGGGCCCTGTTTCCACCTGGTATTAAGATGCATTTTTGTTGGTCGAATCACAAATGGTCAAGGGAGACACATACACGTTTACACCTGGTATTTTGATCTGTCTCTTTTGTCCACTTTCAAACCACTTCTGTCCTTTTTTTGCTCGTGCAATTTACATATGAACGTGCCCAGAGAGCATCAGCTTCCATTTCTGCTCTGAAAAAAAGCCACGACACCAAGCCGAACGCTGTGAGTGTGTGTTAGAAATCAGGAATGATGAGAGAACATTGTGCTTGGTAACAAACTTGGGTCTTCAGCTGACAAAGTTTAAATCCCGTCTGGCTAGCGCACTTCCCATAATGTTTACGCGTTAGGTCGGTAGACGGAGCGTAGGCGGTCTTTAGTGGCTGTTCGAACACATGAGCGTTTCCACTACGAAAGCTATCCGGTCTAATGCGTTTTCGGCTACCTCTGGAAGTGGTCGAAACTGGACAAGCTCAAAACGTTTTACACCCCATTTACACCTGTATTTAGCACCATCCACTTGTGATCCGATCGACCAAAACGCATCTTAATACCAGATGGAAACAGGGCCTTGGAGTGGAAGGCTTTTAGTTAGAAGGGACAGCAAAGGGGAGTGTTAGTTAAAAATAATGTGATTGGAATCTTGAAACTAGTTGTTTGAATCTGCTAGGAAGAATATTTGCATATTGCCACCCATAACGTATAAACTTAAAACTGCTTCTTTCTCAAAGAAAACTTGTATAACTTATTAGAAAAGAGAAAAACACAACTAAATGAAGAAGCTGACACTAAATACGGTTGTGTGCACAGAACCTTGAGCTCCATAGTCTTAGAGGGAGTGGAGTCACTCTCTAGTCGCTGATCTACATCTTGTTCGTGATCTTGGTCCAGGTCCTGATCCAGACTGGGCTCCAGGTAGTCCTGGTCCAGCTCATCTCTGGAAAGACTATGCACAGGCTCGCAAGAGGTGTGCTGGGAGAGTCTGTCCATAGTGTCCCCTAAAGCAGACTCTAAAAGAGATGCAAAGAAACAAAGCATGTAGGGTAAAAAACCCAAGTAGAGGTAGAAATCTCACTTGTAGAAGCCTATTCCTCCATCACCCCCTTCAAATCAAGTCTCAAGTAGATGATCTGACAAATACACAGTGGGATCCAAAAAGATGTGATCGCAACAAAGTCACACAGAAGCTCACACAGAAGTTAGTTTCAAACCAGACAGCTTTCTGTTGATCAACGGGGTCAATTTGTGTGACGAACTTGAGCATGAGCAATATCTGCATGGGGATTGTCAGATCGTGCCATTTCCTAGTGATATATCTGGAAATTCTGCAAAGCAACGGTAAATGTGACCTCATGTTAAAGGGTTAGTTCACCCAAAAATGAAAATTCTGTCATTAATTACTCACCCTCATGTCGTTCCACACCAGTAAGACCTTCATTCATATTTGGAACACAAATTAAGATATTTTTCATAAAATCTGATGGCTCAGTGAGGCCTGCACTGCCAGCAAGACAATTAACACTTTCAGTGCCCAGAAAGCTACTAAAGACGTACAAACCCGATTCCAAAAAAGTTGGGACACTGTACATATTGTGAATAAAAAAGGAATAATTTACAATAATTTACAAATCTCATATACTTATATTTTATTCACAATAGAATATAGATAACATATCAAATGTTGAAAGTGAGACATTTTGAAATGTCATGCCAAATATTGGCTCATTTTGGATTTCATGAGAGCTACACATTCCAAAAAAGTTGGGACAGGTCTCAATAAGAGGCCGGAAAAGTTAAATGTACATATAAGGAACAGCTGGAGGACCAATTTGCAACTTATTAGGTCAACTGGCAATCCCATGATTGGGTATAAAAAGAGCCTCTCAGAGTGGCAGTGTCTCTCAGAAGTCAAGATGGGCAGAGGATCACCAATTCCCCCAATGCTGCTGCGAAAAATAGTGGAGCAATATCAGAAAGGAGTTTCTCAGAGAAAAATTGCAAAGAGTTTGAAGTTATCATCATCTATAGTGCATAATATCATCCAAAGATTCAGAGAATCTGGAACAATCTCTGTGCGTAAGGGTCAAGGCCTGAAAACCATACTGGATGCCCATGATCTTCGGGCCCTTAGACGGCACTGCATCACATACAGGAATGCTACTGTAATGGAAATCACAACATGGGCTCAGGAATACTTCCAGGAAACATTGTCGGTGAACACAATCCACCGTGCCATTCGCCGTTGCCGGCTAAAACTTTATAGGTCAAAAAAGAAGCCATATCTAAACATGATCCAGACGCGCAGGCGTTTTCTCTGGGCCAAGGCTTATTTAAAATGGACTGTGGCAAAGTGGAAAACTGTTCTGTGGTCAGACGAATCAAAATTTGAAGTTCTTTTTGGAAAACTGGGACGCCATGTCATCCGGACTAAAGAGGACAAGGACAACCCAAGTTGTTATCAGCGCTCAGTTCAGAAGCCTGCATCTCTGATGGTATGGGGTTGCATGAGTGCGTGTGGCATGGGCAGCTTACACATCTGGAAAGGGACCATCAATGCTGAAAGGTATATCCAAGTTCTAGAACAACATATGCTCCCATCCAGACGTCATCTCTTTCAGGGAAGACCTTGCATTTTCCAACATGACAATGCCAGACCACATACTGCATCAATTACAACATCATGGCTGCGTAGAAGAAGGATTCTGGGTACTGAAATGGCCAGCCTGCAGTCCAGATCTTTCACCCATAGAAAACATTTGGCGCATCATAAAGAGGAAGATGCGACAAAGAAGACCTAAGACAGTTGAGCAACTAGAAGCCTGTATTAGACAAGAATGGCACAACATTCCTATTCCTAAACTTGAGCAACTTGTCTCCTCAGTCCCCAGACGTTTGCAGACTGTTATAAAAAGAAGAGGGGATGCCACACAGTAGTAAACATGGCCTTGTCCCAACTATTTTGAGATGTGTTGATGCCATGAAATTTAAAATCAACTTATTTTTCCCTTAATTTGATACATTTTCTCAGTTTAAACATTTGATGTCATCTGTGTTGTATTCTGAATAAAATATTTAAATCTGAAACTTCCACATCATTGCATTCCTTTTTTATTCACAATTTGTACAGTGTCCCAACTTATTTGGAATCAGGTTTGTATTTAAAACAGATCATGTGACTACAGTGGTTCAACATGTTATGAAGCGACGAGAATACTTTTTGTGCACCAAAAAAACAAAATAATGACTTTATTCAACAATATCTAGTGATGGGCGATTTCAAAACACTGCTTCATGAAGCTTCACAAATCTTTTGTTTCGAATCAGTGGTTCGGAGCGTGTTTCAAACTGCCAAAGTGGTGAACCATTAAAATTTTGAAACACTTATGACGTAACGAAGCCTCGTTTAATGAAACCACGTGACTTTGGCAGTTTGATACACGCTCTGAACCACTGATTCGAAACAAAAGATTCATAAAGCTTCGAAGCTTCACATAAAAAGTATTCTCGTCGCTTCATAACAATAAGGTTGAACCACTGTAGTCACATGATCTGTTTAAAATATGTTTTTAGTAGCTTTCTGGGCATTGAAAGTGTTAATTATCTTGCTGCCAATGCAGGCCTCACTGAGCCATCAGATTTTATGAAGATGAATGAAGGTCTTACAGGTGTGGAACGACATGAGGGTGAGTAATTAATGACAGAATTTTCATTTTTGGGTGAACTAACCCTTTAAGAACTTAGGACAAATCTATGTTAAAACTAGAAATAAAGTTCTCTCATCCTTTTTCTTTTACATGTTCATCCTTCCATTGAAGCACTAGATGTGAAGGCACTACTAGATCATCTATCTCTCAGAAAACGACTCATTTCAGATTTTTTTTACATTATTACATCATAGTTATTACATCATTATGTCATAGTGTGCCTACTTCTACATCATTGCCTCTTTAGCCCCTCCCACCGATTCAGGCATGTCATGAAGTAGTTAATATGAGACAGGCGCAAACACAGGATTATTCCAGTCACAAAACAATAGAGATTTTTCTAAGGGTTACAAGACATTTTGAGGTGGCAAGCTGTGGAAAAACACAGTCTTTGTATTGCCATCCTTGTGATCCTAACATTAAGAAAGCATGGATGAACTTCATTCTTATAAGTCCCAGTCAGACCGCATCAGTAAGACATTGTTCGCTTCATTTTACTGCATACTCGTTTTTAAAGACAGTTCGCTTGAAAATAAAAGATTATGCCAACTGCAATGGATTCAACAGTAATGTCGCAACACACAAGTGTGAGTAACAGTGTTTTTACCATGTGTCACAGGAAAATGTGAATGGTGGGTAAAACATTTTTAGGTTAAATGAAAGGTCAATACTAGTAGAGAGGTGCAAATTCAAGTACGATTTAGGCAATTCATGCATTTTGTAATGATCATGGTATCAGAAAAATACTTACCTCCATCTATGCTGCGGGACAGAAGGTACCTCCTACTAATTGATCGTTCAAACTGAGGAGCTGGCCTGTCAATCAAAGCACTGGCCTGGCGAGTCTGGGCTTGGGTCCGCCCACTGTAGCGGAACTTCGAGCCAATCACAAGAAAACCTTTAGGGGGAGGCTCAGGAGAGACCAACCTATAAGAGAAATACCAGAAACAATGTCAGAAGAAAACAAATGTAACATGACAGAATGAGAGTGGATTAAACATTGTGTGTCTATTAAGCCCAATGCCATCAATGAACAGAGTTGGAGTCAAGACCAGACACTACAAGACCAATACATCCCTAGATCCAGACTTGGTCTAAGAATTAAGTCCTTAATTAAAAACTTATTTTCTTTATTTAGTGTTAACCATTTTCCATAAAAAAAAAAAAGAAAAAAAAAAGTCCACATTAAAAATAAAACCGAAATCAACTAAAAATTATAATTAAACAAGAAAATCCATTAAAAAGGGGAAAAGACTGTGGTTGTCTGAGACCATAAACCAAGCCCTAGATCCAGAACAAATCCTTAGGTTTCAAACCTAGACCAGGGAGTCAGGTAATGAGGCTTTTTTGTGCTCCGTAACATCGGCACAAGTCGAACCCCATCTGTGGCCTTTAGGCCGATTAAACACGTTGAATCAGATGGCATCTGCACTGTGAAGAAGAAGGAACTCTGATTGGCTGCTCAACTTTATAGTTAACCAGTGCATGAGAAGAAAAATGATAGTGATAATCTTTCCTTTTTACATCATTTTCTCTGAGCATTCTGATACACAAAAAAAATTCATAATGACATGGCTGTCTGGAATCAAGTGATCAACATGATTCATATTCAGAATGGTAAGTAAGAGCTTGTATATCTCCAATCCTAGTTTCAGTTTCTCTTTCTAAATGGTGAATAAAGACTACAGACCCCTGCTGGTATAGGCAATTATTTTTTCTCACACAGGTGCACAATGTACGTATGGAAGCTTGTTTCCACCACTGAATAAAAAATTTGTGACTTTTTTTCTCGCAACTGCGAGCAATCGTGAGTCAACTACCGTTGACTGTAGTTTTTGCGGTATGTTTAACCCCAACATTTTTAACCCAAATGAATGCGTCGCGAGGTGACAACACAGTCGGATTTCGTCTTTGATGTCAGTTTGTTGTGTCATGGCCTATAGGCCAAGGTCATGTTTAAGTCCATTGGTTTCTTGCCTAGTTTCCCTGGTTACCCAGTTCTTGTCACCTCGGCAGAGTGACCACCCTCCTCCTTGCTCAGGGCATAACATACCCGAGCCCCCAGGCTTGGGACCAGCATGGCGAACTTCAGCGGTCGAGGCGATCTTCTTTTCTTGGACCAGTGATCCTAGATACTTGAAGAACAAGTACAAGACTTCAAGTATCTAGGATCACAGGTCCAACAAAAAAGATCGCCTCAACCGCTGAAGTTCTTAGCCGAATTGGCCAGGCAACAGTGGCAATTGCCTCGCTGACGTGGTGTTTGTGGAAGAAGGCCAATATCACTACTGCGACTAAGATACAACTCTACCGAACTCTGATCATTCCTATCGTTTTATATGGATCAGAAACCTGGACTGTTCTTAACTCGGAACCTAACAAGCTTGAAGTCATTCACATGCAATGCAACAAATCCTCTGCGTCTCCCAGGTGCGACCGACTTCGGAACGAATGGATCCAAAAAGAGTGTGGCGACCAGTCTACAATCGAAGAGGCCACCCAGAAGCTACGTCTGCAGTGGTTTGGACATGTCTGTCGGATGAGTGACGACCGACTGTTGTTCCAACTTCTCTGGCACCACCGACCTGGAAATCTCATTGTGCCGCTCCGAAGAAGACCTGGCTGAAGCTAATTGGTGACGACCTAAGAAACCAACGCATCACCCTCATGGATGCCAAGGCCACTGATCAATATACATGGAGGCGTGTAGTGAACGCAGTCGAAATCCTGCGGCACCCACAGCAGCATACGTGCATCGGAGGCGGCTCTGGCCTGACACCAGCTAGGGAATTAAGTCAAGTCAGGTAAGTCATGTTTAAGTGGAGACTCCAACTCTGTCAATGAGGGTACAAAGAAACAAAACCAGACCCAACACCTGATTCTCACATAAAAAAAAAAAAGAAGAAGAAGAAAAAAAAGACTGTGCCCAGTGTTGTGGCAATGGTTATAGGACAGTGAGCGCCTACCTGAAAAATGTGTGATGTTCAATGCAGACCTTCCACAAGCGCTTAGAGGCACGGTGGTTGGGCAGCTTGAAGCCAATGGTGCTCTCAAACTGCTCGTACTAGGGGTGCAGGGGAGTGTGGGCATGTGATGGGGAGGAAGTGGGGGGTGTGAAGGGAAAGCAGAGTGGTAACGTGTTACTTGACAGAAGATTTGACGAGGTGTAAAATCTGTGTGCTGCTAAAGCTCAAATCAACCGACAGGGCACAATTCTGCATGCCTTTATTTATCAAAACAGTACGTAACCAGAATTTCTAAAGAATGCTGCAGAGAAACTGCATAGGAATGAGAGTAAATATTAATATCTTAAAGCTCAAGGTCCACAGAATGGAGCCTGTTACGCTGATAAGATGCTGAACAGTGAAGCATCTTAAAAAAAGGCATTGAAATATTGTTGAGCATTCATATCTGACCCTCGCACATAATGGGCAGATTCTAAGAAATGTCATGCTTTTATGCTAGACAGAACTGAAAATCCCATTGTGAGAGGAAAATCAAAGAAAATAACCCTGTAAATGCACACTGCCGAATCCTTAACAGTTAATAAAGGCCTCTGCAACTTATTTTGCCTTCTTTCTTCCCTCTCTCCAGATTGAATTCTCTCCTAACCCCATCTCTACTCATTTTCTGCTTCTCTCTCTGTCTCTGTGCCCACTAGGCAAAAATTTTTCACAGCTCAGCCTAATGTTTTAAAACCCTCATCCTTTCCACACTCAGCAAGCTAGCAAACACTAAAGAGCAGAATCTCAAACAATATAAGTAGTATTTGTTGAGACATAATTAAAGGCATTTTTTAAGTGGCGTAATTAGAAATGTGCCTAAGAAATATTTTATTTCTTTTGTGCGCAGCGGTGGAAGAACACCCACATCAGTCTTCAGAGCACTGGGTAATTTGAAAGCCTGAATAGTGATTTCAAATACTCGAAAAACGTCCTATTCTTTTCTAATAAAACCACATCATGCAGATTATCCACCCATTTTCTCGCCCACAGCATTAGTCTCAGTACGGCATCCTTATCTAGCTAATGCTTGAACATGCATCTACAAGCGAAATCTAACAAGAAAAACCTGGAAAATCTCAAAAGACCTTTTTCTCTACCTCTCCAGGTCGGATTTTGATGTAGAAGTTGCTTCTCTTGTAGGATATTTTAAGGATCTTGGGCCAGGCGAATCGGTTGATACGCAGCCGGTCTCTATAGATCAAGAGGCCACTGGCACACACTCCTAGCATGATGTCAATGCCTTCAGAGTCCTTTAAAACACATGAACACACAAAAATAAATCCAGATGCTTAGGTTTTCTGTCACATTTCAGTTTCAGACTGTCAATAGGATTTCATCCTATGAGGTCTGAGCCTGTAAAATTGCGAAATTGGATCACAGGTCCGTTCTAATAGGGTCGTGGACCGCAGGGGAAAACATTGTGAAATCCAAATAATAAAATACAAATAACCATATAATCATCATGCAGTGTTGGGATTCCAAAATAAATAGGATATCTACTTTCAAAATGCACTAAAACACTTTTTGACATCAATTTCTTCCAACTTGCAAAGGGCGTGTGTCCAATCAAAATTCAAAGTATTTTGATGCAAATTCATTTGTCACTTGGTAATAGAACCAATACAATTGCAATTTCTGGCCCAGTGTGTGTTTAATATGTTAGGCTGGTGTAAAACATTCTTTTCTCGTTGTTCTTTTCAGCCCCCCTGAACGGGAACTAGAATCACCTATGCACCAAATATACAGTTATAATGTACCATGCACAACACAGACACTTTACCTTAGCATGATGGAGATCAACGCCATACATGGAGAGTTTCTTGGCGTTCTCCAGGAAGTTGATCTCGGCCTCAGCAGGACTCATGCCCCTGAGCACAGTTCATGGTTTTGAGAAAATCATCATTAAAGAAACAGTATAAAAACATACGTTATTCAATTGCTTATGCTACTTGCTATCAGTATCTGTAATTACTAGAGCTGTCAATTTAATCTGGTAATTTAGTGTTAATTTATTATTTAGTGTATATTTGAGTGCTGTCAAATCGATTAATCATGATAAATCACATCTAATATAAAAGTTTGTTTACATAATATGTATATATATATATATATATATATATATATATATATATAAAGTCTATACTTTAATCATTTACCATAATAATGTAATTTAATGTCTTTAGGTTATCTTAATTTGGGGGACTTGCTCAGCAAACACTGATAAATGTGATTAATCCAATTAATTAATCAGCATATCATGTAATTAATATGATTAAAATTCTTAATTAACTGACAGCCCTGGTAATTACAGCTCTCTTCTCACCTGTAGGTGCGGTGCAGCTCCATCACCCTCTCCTCCAGCTCACGGGTCTGATTGGGGGCGAAGCGGAAATCGCTGATGTAGTCTGGCCCATGTTCCTCTGGGTCGTAGTCTCCCAGCTCAGCCTGAACGGCGTATGAGCCCAGCAGGGCATGAGTGACAAACGAGCAGGGCAAACGACCTGACAGTATGTCCTCCCTCAGCTGCAGACACAGGTAATAACTGTCCACGCAAAGATCAAATCACAAACAAAGTCATTAAATCAATTTAAATCACATTATATTTTCGTTACATAAAATAAACTTTAAAGGCACAATATGTAATTTTTGCCGCTAGAGGTCAAGATTTAAACAATAAGACTTACTGTGTTGAGCTATATAACATTAGTTTTCTGTCTATGAATGTATCCAAACAGATGCTCACCTGTCTAATAAAACACATAATATATTAAAGAGTCTTTGGTGTTTCCAACTTTTCTACAAAATAAAACCAGAAATCGAGGGTAATACTGATCGGTGACGCACGACACGGTCCATGTCCTGGTTAAAATTGCTTATTTCTCTGGATTTAAACATTCTTGGAAACATTTGGGATAATGCAAGTATATATATATATATATATATATATATATATATATATATATATATATATATATATATATATAACACTGTTCTAGTGGGTTTTGAATATTTTAATCCAAAAATCTTACATATTGTGCCTTTTCTTAATTTATTGAACTTAGTAAATCTAATTTTCATTTAGTTTAACTTGATGTACTAAAAGAACTAAAACTAGAAATGAAATAAAAAATAGTAAAAACTGCACAGACAAAACAACAACAACAAAAACAATGTCAAAAACACACAACTAAATTATTAAAATTAGAGCTGAAATGAAAATGAAAGTGGAAAAGATAATAATAATAAAAACTAATTCAAAATATTAATAGTATATTATAGTATATTAGTATCTCACTGATATGTATAAATAATTAACCATGGAAATTAAATATTAATGAAATATTTCACTGAGGACAACTTAAATGATTCTATAATATGATTATATTTGTACGTATATACATAGATTACAAATATATTTTATATTTATCATTCAACATTATTCTTTTTATTATATACATTTTAATTTATTTTAATTTAATATTTTCTCCAGTCTCAAGTTAATGTGGGTCCATTTCCTTGAATAGTGCCGCTATCAAAACATCACAACCAGCACAGCAACACTGGCTCAACCAATAACGTAAATTTGGGGTGGGATTATCTGTTTTGATGACCAATACCAGACAGTGGCAGTGTTCGGCAAACCTATTAAAAGACTTTATTTTAGCACTTACATTTTTCTGTTGCTAGTGCCACAGAAATGACACATTTCAGCTTTAACATGTTTACACTCACCGTGTGATGTCTTCAATCAGCTGAGACGGATCAGGAGGATAGAATTTGACAGCAAAGGAGAAATGCCAGGGACCCACTAAAAACAATCAGACACAAACTCACATTCATCAGACTCAGCCAACCAAGGTTACAAAGCCAATGTGTCTTGTTTTCCTACACTTACCACGGATTTGTTTCTTGATTTCTTTTGAAGGATCTAGCCAATTCTGAAAGAGAGAACAAAATTTCCTCTATCAAGCAGGGCACACTGATAAGCAAATGCCGCAGTTTCAGCATAGTCTCCTCCACGGCTGGAGCAATCACCTCATACATATTCTGTAAAACGGTCAGTGCATTAATATTCTGCAGCCACAGGAGCTCTAAAAGAGTAGATAAATGTCATCTCCAGCACACCGCACTCCAGTAAGGTCACCCAAAGCCTGGTGACACAGGAAAACATTTAATGCCTGCTCATCTCTGAGATGAAAAGAACTGCCTTATTCACATCTCACAGTACCAACCTTCATAAATGACCACTGATACATGTAAAATATAGAAGCGGAAGAGAAATTGTCTCTGAGTTCAACCCAAGATATTTCCACTAAAAGCCTGGTTATTTTTATCTGCCCATCCGCCTGCAAATGTCTTTATACTTTAACATTAATCTTCTCCATCACATTTGAAAAATGGCCCGTTTCTGTTCCTGGATCTGTTTCCGCCTTTACAAGTGTCTCTGACAAACCATGAACTCTCCGCAGGTCTCGCTTCCCATGCTTGATACATGTGGTTTTCAAACGGAAATCGTTCAAACTGCAGTGTGATCAGATTTGTTGGCCTGGGAACAATCCCTGCTGATCACAGCAGCAGGCACAAGAGCCTCAGCTGGGAAAAAGAGCTAAGTGGAACTAGACTGGGATAGCCGTGGCAGTGCAGGAATGGTCCTTATGGCTAAACTAGGACTGGGGAGTTCCTCAGAGCTTTTCAATCAATCCAACCTGCCCCTAACAGTCCCAGTCACGAGGACCCCCTAATAACCACATTACCTCAACCCATTTATGTTCACGACAAAGCCAGTAAATAAAGAGGTCATGGTAGTGGGAATAGATGGAAAACATATGGATGCTCTTGTTAAAAAAATATCATGCATATTGGTCGACATCCCCTGTTGTAGTAACAAATGAGGGAAAGCATAAGATTGCTTTGGATGTTTGCAAATCAATTTAATCAAATGAGCAACCAATAAATTATTCTATAGCAGTTATAGGACTGCTTAAATTAGGAATAACACAAAAAAAAAGAAGTGTCATCAGTATTTGCTCTGTTAAAGGATTAGTTCACTTCTGAATTAAAATTTCCTGATAATTTACTCACCCCCATGTCATCCTAAATGTGCATTTCTTTCTTTCTTCAATCAAAAAGAAATTAAGGTTTTTGAGGAAAACCTTCCAGGATTATTCTCCATATAGTGGACTTCAGTGGGGTACATTGGGTGGAAGGTCCAAATTGCAGTTGCCGTTTTTTAAGGGTCTTCTCTACCGAAACGATCGTCATTTTCTAAAAAAATAAATAAAAATGTATATACTTTTTAACCACAAATGCTCGTCTTGCACTGCTCTGCGATCCGCCACGCATGACGCAATCACGTTACAAAGGTCACGCGTGACGTAGGCGGAATTACAGGTCCAGTGTCTACAAAGCGAACGTGGAAAGACTAAGTCAAACGCCCTTTACAAAAAAGATGTTGGATAATTTTGAAGTTGGAGGAAAAAATGAGATGCAGTTTTTCGCCCTACCGTGGTACTTCCACCCATGTCAGGCGTGACCTTTCTAACGTGATTATGTAATGCGTGGCGGATCGCAGAGCAGTGCAAAATGAGCATTTGTGGTTAAAAAGTATATACATTTTTATTTTTTTAAGAAAATGACTGATCGTTTCGCTAGAGAAGACACTTATTCCTCGTCTGGGATTGTGTAGAGCCCTTTGAAGCGGCACTGAAACTGACATTTGGACCTTCAACCCGTCAAACCCCAGTGAAGTCGAAATACTGGAAGAATACTGGAATGTTTATTTTTAATTTCTTTTCGACTGAAGAAAGAAAGACATGAACATCTTGGATGAAAGGGGGGTGAGTAAGTTATCAGGAAATGTTCATTCTGAAGTGAACTATTCCTGTAAGTTAAAGCAATTATATAAGAGAAATTCTGTCATGACAACTCTCAGAGTGTCTGGCATAGTATTGGATATGACAATGTTGATATGTTTGGTCTTGGCAGAATAGTTGGTTATTTCTGCTGCTGCTGCAGAGAAAGTACGGGACTTGCAACTGCCAATACATACACGGCACGCTGCTGTAAGCAAGATAGACATGCTGCTGCTGATGCTGTACAATATAGCATACATGAATTACCCATAGTAGATCTATACAGGTGGAGCTGGGGAAGGTGGAGGGTATCTGAAAGCATGCTGCAACTGCTACAGCAAATGCTGACCAAGTATTTGAAGGTTGAGCAGCTAGTTCATTGGCTACTGAGCTGGAACCAATCAGCTGTACCCTATAGAGAATGATGTGATTGCAAGCAAACTGAGTTAAAGACCTATCAGCCTGCGCCATCCAGAGTTTCATGACAGAACTTTGTATAAGTACAATGGGAGGATGTAACGCTGACCTTTTGGCTCTCCGTGTCACTGAAGGTTAAGCCAAAGTAGTCCTTCTCCAAGAGGTTAAGATGTTCACATACCGCATCCAGTAACACTTGTCCTTTGCACAGCTTCTGTACACAGAGATGAAGAAGAACAGAGAAAGAGCACAAAAGAAAAGAGATTGATTTAGTGTTTGTCATTGTGGAACGATTACGATTTTAATCAAAGTCGGGAGCATTGCTAGTCTCTTTACTGGGGCACGGTAACCTTTCCTGAGTAAATGATGATACTTGGGTTTCTGTCATGCAATGTGAAGGTGATTTTTAGATTTTGAGGACACAAGTCAACATCATATTATTTACTCAGGCTCATATTATCCAGTAAAACGCTGGTCAACCACAATGTTTGTAATAAGAGGCCAAAAGTCACCAAATATGCTGTGAATAAGAGATTTATGCTAATCATAGAATTCAAATGGGTCCGATATGTTTTCTGGTCTGCGGCGACTCGCGCATTTGATCCGCTCTGTGCTATCGTGTCATTGGGCCAGAGCAGACTGTGCGGTTTGCGTGACACAAACCAGACTACATTCACCCTAATTGAAAGCATATTTAGGGCTCGTTCACACACAACACGTTTTTGCTTTGAAAAACGTGAGATGCAGGCAGTGGAATGGGGAAAAAACGCAAGGTCTCGACATGCGTTTTTTAAAAGTTAAACTGATTTTACTTTGGGCGTCGCGTTTTTTAAAACGCCGTGACATGCGTGAGACGCTGCAAAAGATGCAAGAGGCGAGCGCAACGGTCATACACATCCGTCTAGCACATGTTTACATAGAAAAACAATGGGAAAATAGTACATTGGAATGGAAAAATGCGTTCTGTGTGAACTTGCACTGTCTGAATCATTCCCTATCCCCTATATAGTGCACTATGTGCCATTCACCATGTAGAAAGTAGTAAATGTGTGAATAAGTGACCGATTTCAGCCGCAGCTTCAGTGTCTATTTATAATGCAGGGGGCGGGACGCTTTAGATTCTAGAGAGCATTTGATTGGACATACTAAAATTCATACTAAAAGCCAAAAAACTTGGTTTCATGGGGACTTTAAAGCGTGCAGTTAAGTGTGCATTAAAATAATAATTCACTACCTTACATACTGTATCTAACTGAATATAAAGAGCCAGGCAATAATATATATGAAATATACTATAAATATATTTTGAACTAATGAAATCATAAATGAATGTTTGAAAGAATGTTTAAGATAGAAGACTTATGTGCTGTTTCTGCAAAATTTCCTCAAAATCTCTCTTCAGTCATAACTAAGCATCTGTGTGCCTTTCTGACCACACCCAGTCATTCTGCACAAAAGAGTGGCATATGCAACACGCTTGAGACACCAGCTCTGGCTTTGCCTTTCTAAAGAAACACTGAGCACTCGCCGCCCAGGGAGGCCGTTTCCCGCGGTGACAGAGATACAGCGCAGCTGTTTCCATGGCAACAGAACTGGTGAGGTTTTATGTGTGTGTGTGTGTGTGTGTGTGTGTGTGTGTCGCCTCCCTGGCCTCTCATGGCTGAAGCACAAGGTTTTTTTTAAGAGGGAGAGAGAAAGATAGAGTGGGTGTGCTACCATAAAAGGCTTCTTAAGTTAGCCAGGGAGCCCCACAATTAAAACAGCACATTATTTTGATATGTAAAGGTAATTTGATAGTTTTTACTCCAACATAATGCAGTTGAAAGACTCAATTTTGAAGGATCCCTGGGTGCAGAAATGAACTTGGCGATTTCAGGCGGTATTGTACTTTCACAGCTTGCTTCCATCAGCAAGGCTTGTAATGAGACATGCTCTATTGTTTTTATCTACAGTTTTCTGAGTGCAAAGATTTTTATTATTGATGATGTGACAATGAAATGTTCATTAACATGCTTTATTACTTTAGATATATTAGACTCTTGATATTGTGCTTCTCTCTGTGATTAACTCAAGAATAAGCCATTGTTTCAGTGGAGTCACTGGATATTTAAAGGGACAGTTCACCTATTCTCACTCAACTCATTCCTTCATCTGTGGAACAAAAAACGAGATTTCTAGCTATATTCTCAGGCTGCTTTTTTCCATACAATGAAAGTGAACGGGGGTAGTAAATCAACTTCCCATCACAACTGTCTCCTCAGAAAGGAATAGTTCCCCCAGAAATGAAAATTCTGTCATCATTTACTCACCCCTGTGTCGTTCCAAACCTGTATGACTTATTTTCTTTTTTTGGCACATAAAAGGTATTTTGACTTCCATTGTATGCACACACACAAAAAACATTGAGGCATTGCTTAAAATATTTTATTTTATGTTCCACAGAAGAAGGCATACAGGTTTGTGAGTGAATGATTACAGAATTTACATTTTTGGGTGAACTAAAGAAATAGCAAGTACTTCTCAATTAAAAATGGCTTTAGGTTTTTTCCAAGCAAAAATGTACAATCAATGTTTTAAAATTTAATTATGAATAATAGTGCTGTCGAATCGATTAATTGCGATTAATCGCATCTAACGTGTGTGTGTGTGTGTGTGTGTTTTGTACATATATATTTACAAACTTATGTTAGATACGATTAATCGCAATTAATCGATTTGACAGCACTATTATTAAGTTTTTTTTGATGAAAACATGATATTTGGTTTTAAACTGTTGTAAAATTGCTTTTAGGCTAGATTTGTGTTGATAATATGGTTTATTAAAGTAAATGTATCCATCCAAATCATCCAAATTCTTATTTTAACTTATTAAAACCTAAAACCATAGTTGAGATAATATATATATATATATATACGTATATAATATATAGCTAGATGCCAGGGCAGCATTTCTAATTTTCTCAACATGATGTACTAAAATGACTAAAACGAAAATAAAAATTAATAAAAATGTAGGTATATTTAAAAAAAAATAATAATAATAAAAAAAAATTAATAAAAGTTTAATTAAAATTAAAGTGGAAATTATAACAAAAATTCATAATATTCATAATATATCACATAATTCAATATATTAATAATAGTAATTAATAAAATGTTAAAATAATATTAATAATATGTGACCCTGGACCACAAAACCAGTCATAAGTCACACAGATATATATCTGTAGCAATAGCCAACAATACATTGTATGGGTCAAAATTATTGATTTTTCTTTTATGCCAAAAATCATTAGGATATTAAGTAAAGATCATGTTCCATGAAGATATTTTGTACATTTCCTACCGTAAATATATCAAAAATTTATTTTTGAGTGAATATGCATTTCTAAGGACTTCATTTAGACAACTTTAAAAGTGATTTTCTCAATATTTAGATTTTTTTGCACCCTCAGATTCCAGATTTTCAAATCTCGGCCAAATATTGTCCTATAATAACAAACCAAACATCAATGGAAAGCTTATTTATTCAGCTTTGAGATGATGTATAAATCTCAATTTAAAAAAATGTACCCTTATGACTGGTTTTGTGGTCCAGGGTCACATATAATAATAAAATATTACTATTAATATTAATTAAAACTATAATAGTATCCTCAATGATACTTGTCATAACTGACACTTGTCCTTTTGGAGTTTAGATGTAAATCAACATCTTTTTTTTAATTATTATTATTATTATGGAAAAGATCAATTTAGACTTTGTATTATTTTGTGTCCTATGGAAGAAAAACAGTCAAACAGGTTTGGAAAAAGCTGAGGGTGAGTAAATGATGACACATTTTTAAAATCGGGGTGAACTTTAGCCAAGGGTGACAAATACACAAGCCTGGTATACCCTCCTCTGAAATGCTGGAGTATTATTTACTCCATGGGGCCACTAACATGTCACAGTTATAGATTTCCCATCCTCCTCCCCTTCAGTGAAGCGTAGAACACTGGAAGTATAGGCAGCCTTTGACCTTTAGATTGGACAGTCTGTCTCTCTCAGTAGGTGTTGCTGCATCAGTAATGGCAAACGGATGGAACACACTACCAGAGAGCTACGAATAAGACCCCAGAGAAGAGCCATGTCTGAATACACCCTGGAAATCCATCAGCCAGCAGACCCCCGGGGCACACAGGCAGACATGGCACTGATCTCAGAGCAGTATGTGGCACTCCCTGGAGAGCAATAGTGTGGGAGGGATTTTTACCTATCAATGAACACCCCCACCCCCATCAGCCCACACCAGCATTCATATCTCATGTGCTGTAACTCCCAGGAGCACTGCAGTAGGGAACATGAAGCTGCAGTGAAATCCATATGAAGGGATTTAAATCATGTGAGGTCCAGGGATAATCATTGTGATTTTTTTTTTTTTTAATTATAATATCTGTACTTATTCCTACTGTTATAGAAATGCATAAGTCCGAGTCTGAGGACGTGAACAGCTCTGGGTAGAATGTCACAGGTTGCCATATTTTAAAGGCCCACTGAAGAGTCTTGTAACGTGCAGCATTATTCAGTGTGTTGACGTAATTTCAGCTGAAACAGGAAGACAGGGCGGGATATATCGAACAGCCCCGTCCCTTTTTTTTAAAATAGCCAGTAGCGTTTCATTTAAATCACAGCTCGGCCGGAGCCGCTGAGCTCAGTAAAGCTTTGGTTTCCTTCTAATCTCTAACCGTTTCTCCTCCTGATCTCCTCTATATCGCTTTAAAATACAGCTATGAAGAATTCAAATGGGTCCAATACGTTTTGTGGTCTGTGCTGACTCGCGCCTATGATCCACTCTGTGCTCTCGCGTCTCTGGAACGGAGATTCATTGTACTTAATAGAAAAAAGCTGTGTGAACTCAAAATTGCATTGTAGTAAGTTGAACTTAATATGATTGCGTTGAGTTGCAGCCGATTTCTAGTTTTGTAGGGTTACCACTGTGGTGAAGAGTAGAGCCTGTGGTTAGGTTGAGGATAGGTTGCAAAACTTTTTAGACTTTAATTTAGGATTAAATTATATGTTTGATTATATACATGCAAGTGTAATATGACAGTCTCTTTGATAGTTATAATAGCATGTGTTATTTGCTATCTAACATTTAAACAAGACCTGAATGTGATGTTTATGTAAATGAACTGTATGTAATTAACATTATGATGAGTTGGACGAGGCTGAGAACTGTGGGAGCGAAGGGATGCCGGAGACGGGATTGTTAATGAGAGACACCTGTGCTCCGCTTCCATGGCTCTCGGCCCCACCGCACTTGTCACAAAAATGTGAAATTCTACTAACTTAAAAAAAAAAAAAGAGTTAGTTTACTTAAATGTTTTGTGTATTCTGAACTTATTGCGTTAACAGTGTATTGTTATTTTAATGCAAATTAATACTATGATTAAATATGTTAAACTAAATGTTGAATCTTGTCAAGTAGACTACTTCTAAATTATGATTCTTGTTTCTTTTGACTGAAAATAATAATGTCAGAAAAAATGTCAGGATAATTATATAATTTTAATAACCACACCTTTCAAAAGTAGATAGTAAGATCACATGATCCTTCATAAATCATTCTAATATGATGATATTTGATGCTCAAGAAACATTTCTTATTATAATCAATGTTGAAAACAGTTGTGCTGCTTAATATTTTTGTGGAAACCGGGTGTATCCAGGGAGCCAAGCCGAGTTGGGGCTCCATACTCTGGCCTCCTAGTGGGCCCCACATACCAGGAGTCTGGAGCCTTAACTCAGCTTGGCTCCAGAGTTAGGCCAGGTTATACATGAGGAACTTTAGGACAAAACGGGCTCTATCTCAATTGAATTAATGTGTGTAATTTGTGGACCTATCTAAATATAGTTTTAAATTAAGGTAGTAAGTAAGGTAAGGTAAAGTAAAAGGTTAGTAAGGTAAAAGCACACAAAGAAATGTTATCATTAAACACTTTCACTCAGAAAATTGATCAAAGTTTGTAATTAGAGGCATTTCTCATTAAAACAGAGGGGCTTAAATGGTTCCACAGTGAGTAATGGTGCAAAAAGACAATGTTTACAAAGACATGCATGGAGTTGAAATAATGTGGGCTAAGCATCATAGTAATTTTTATTGTGCCCACATTGAGAAATGTTAAGATTTTTTTATTCAAGTTTAGCTTGTGTTGGCTATAGTTTGTATGCGTTTTGTGGCGCTGTACCATCTTTAAAAAAAACAGTAACTTTATGAAAATAATCTGTTCTACAAAATGTATGATGTATTTATTTGTAAATTAGCGTAAGATGAAAAACATTTATTGTTTGTAGTTCACATGCTTAATTCTTTGGCAGTCCATCTTTCAGTAAGGCTAATGGCTAGGCTAGGCTAAAGGCCTTGAGATTAGCTTTGTGCGCTAATAAAACTTATCTTTCCATCTAAAGGAAAATAATATAAAATGATAAAGTACTATTTGTTCATACACAAAAAAAAACAATACATTTATCTCTTATTTGACATAATATGAATGTACATGCCAAAGAAATGGCTGAAAATTGAAAAAATGTGTTGATTTCTGAAGGGTCCCGAAAGACCAACTTTTTGGGGTGTGTTTGTGTGAGATCCCCTGGGACAGCATGCACATGAGTGGGGCTAACTCAACTTTGCCAAATGTGATTGGTATGCGTTAAAAAATGTCAAGGAAGTAACAAATCACTGGATTTGCTAAAATAATGAGCAGCATAAAAATATGATTTTTTCTTTTTTTAATTTGACTTCAAAGTTGAAAGTGGGCTTAATGGGTACACCTACCCTACTTCTAAATTATGATTATAATTTCTTGTGATTGAAAATAATCATACTTCAAAAGAATACTACGTCTAATCAAAAAAAAAAAAAAAATTGACAAAAATCTTGAACAATCAGATGAGATTGTTCAAATCAAATCAGGATATAGTTTCTCAGCTACACTGCCCAGCTCTACTGGAAAAATCACAACTAATCTAGATGGTTAAGCAGTCGGCAGGGGTGTGGTTGACTTAACAATGGAATACAGCACTACAGCACAACAGTATGTGAAATAGCTGAGAGCCCTAGAGGTCTAGCACCATGTTTCTTCAGAACAACACAAATTAGTTTTAGCGCACGCAAGGAACTGCTGTACCTCCACTCCGGTCTCATAGGCAGATCCATCTAGCAGTGTGACTTTCACAGGTACTGTCTTTGGTCTTTTGGAGGATTTCTGCGGAGATCTGGACATCCTACTTGGCGTTTTCTCCGACGAATCATCCGTATCTCTGTGCTCATCCGACATCTTTGAATCGTGATCCTGAATTCAAGTGATTAAAAAGTATAGCTTTAAAAAAAACAGCTTTCCTGGCTAGAAACAAAAATAGCCTGAAATCATGGTGTATCGTTAATGAAAGGATGTTTTATGAATGAATTTCAATTGATAGAAAGTTGCATGGCATGATATTTTAATAAATCATACATCTTAAGCTTACCATATAACCTCCGTCTGCTGTATTCTTTGTGGTTGAACTTCTCTCTGACATAGCAATCACTTGCAGTCCTAATAAAAGTTAAAAAAAAAGTAATAAAAAAAAAAAGACAAACTCATTAAACAGACTTTCCTCCCACTCAACATATTAACTTCTTTATAGGCCTAACAGGCTAATAAACATACTTTAATGAACATACACATACTGTATATTTGACCGTTGACAACATAGTGGTGCTACTTTCATGTCTCTCGTATCACTTTCAGTATATTGAAGAAGTTTTTATTCTTAAAACAAGAATCTTCTGCATTCCACAAAATGAACAAAGCCCTGTGGGTTTGGAACAACATGAGATTATTGAATAACTGTCTGAATTTTCATTTTTAGGTGAACTATCCCTTTAATATGATTTGATAGAAAGAAGAACAAACACATCTGTTGGTTTATCTAATGAGCCAAGCTGCGGCATGTTCATGTGTGCTGCAGAGCGAATGTTTCATAGTTAGTCACCAAATGACCAGTACAGAGTCTCTTTACTGAATCAATGCCTGTAAGAGAGGACATCTGGTGACTTATAGCGCAGGAAATGTGTTCATTGACACATACTGATAAGAAACGACTAAAACATTATGTGTCTTCGCCATAAATATAATTAGCTAGCGATGATCTCATATTAATAAATTAACAAGCTGTGATACACAGTTTGAGTACACAGATTTACTATATTAAAATGAAGCACTTAATGAAATGAGTAAACATAAGCATTTTATTTATTGGCTATGCTATTTTTCTTTCTCTAGAATGGTAAAATAAGACAGATGGACATGGAAGCTTAAAATGTACAATCCTTTTTTAGCAAATAAACTTCTCCATGTTTAATGGTGTTGAGGTGTCGCAGCTTGACAGTTTGATACCACTGTGAATATGCTAATCGCCTTCATTTCCATCTCATTCACTTGCACCACGCTGTGCTACTAAAAGCCTCAAACATCTCCCCATAGAAAATCTCCAAATATCACTCAATAAAAATATAGCATTGCAGTTACAACAAACAAAGCTCCTCATATGGCCATGCTAATTTTCATCGTTTGCTCTTTAAGTACTATCCACTAAATGTAGCTGTGATTTAGTCAGAAGACAAACAGCCAGTCCATTAAATGGCTAATCTATACATTTAACTCTGGTCGCTGACTTATGTCTTTTACCAATTAACCGATTTTAACTGAAACTCTGCAGTTTGCCTTAATGGAGGACTTAATGCTTTAATTATTTTAGCTGAACTCTTACGGCCTTGAGTGTTAAAGTTTGATGTTTTTATTCATAGAACAGAGGACAAGAAATTAAAGGGAGAAGATCAGGATCAGGAAACATCACAAGTCAGATTTAAACAAACTGTCCGTGTGAGCTTATTTCTATGGCCATGATAGTTCTATAGATGCTGACAAGAGAGAATATAGACTGATAAAATATGATAAAGATGAAAAAGAAATTGTAAAAATGTTAAAGACCCTGAGTTTTGTGACTCTTGGTCCATCTCTGTTAGCTTTAAAGCCTATCTATAACAGTAGTTCCTAAACTGGGGTAGGCGTGTGGTGACAGAGGGGGTACATGAACTGAGTTTTGCCATTAATTTAATTCCGCACCCACTTTAAAACAACAATACCGAGCATGTACAGTATTTCTAAGAGGAAAAATGGCACCTCTACTGTAAAAATAGGAAAATGGTAGTGCTGTAAAAGGTCAAATACATGACACCCAATCATCTTTTGCGGTCTAAACTGACTGCATCCACACAAGCAGCGTGCATATGATAGGTTGCGTGCAGAGTATGCTGCCTTACGCTTCGTTACTGCTCTCAACAATGTACCTTTGAAAAAGTTAGCACTTACTAGCATGACGAACAAATATAGACACAGACTGTGCACAGAGATCAATTTAAGACTCAAACTCGATAGAAAAACATACCCTGTGTGGGTTGTTTTTAATGCTGATAATATATTAACAGTTCAACAAACAAAAAGGTAATATTAAGTGATGTACATAGATAACACCATACTGTTTGCTCTATTTTGAAGAGAAATAATAGTTTCAATGAAGCAGCAGCAGAGTGGTGTTTCGTTACTGAACGAATATGTGGCTTTGAGCAAATCGGATAAGTCAATGATTCAATGACCCATTCATACATACCATAAATACAGCCACTTGCTTCATCACTGAATGAATGAATAACTCGATGACTCTCTCATTAAAGGGGTACACCCAAAATTTGTTGTCATTAATAATTCACCCTCACGTTGATCCACACACATAAGACCTTCATTCATCTTCAGAACACAAATTAAGATATTTGGATGAAATCCGAGAGGTTTTTTTTAATCCTCCATTGAAAGCAATAAAATGACCACATTCGAGGTCCAGAAAAGTAGTAAAAACATGGTTAAAATAGTCATACATGACTAGAGTGGTTCAACCTTAATGTTATAAAGCGATGAGAATACTTTTTGTGCGCAAATACAAAACAAAAATAACGACTTTACTCAAAAAATTGATCTCTCCCCTGTCATTCAGGTATGTGAACAAGATCTTTGTATGTGTCCTTTTTATTTTTTTATGAAAAGAAACAAAAGTTTTGATGTAATAAATCCATGTTTTTCAGTGGTTTACTTCCACTTGTATAACAACTGTTGTACTACAGGCACCATGTTTAAACTACGCCAGAGCGCGTAAACACCTCACGCACCGGTGTTTACTCTCAAAATTTACTCTCATAGATTTTGTTACCATTGACATGCATTATACAACTGACAGACTGCAACGGTTTGAGTTAAAAATCATCATTTGTGTTCTACTGAAGAAACAAAGTCACCTACATATTGGATGCCCTGAGGGTAAGCAGATAAACATCAAATTTTCATTTTTGGGTGAACTAACCCTTTAAGACGGTGACTTTGCCTTTATTAAGGTAAAAAAAAAATTACCTAAAAATCAATTTAACTCCTAAAAGTTGACAAGATTCACTTTTAGCACATTACACATTTAAAGTCTGCATGAAAAGGAAGTTGCAATAGTCTTTTCTTCTCTATTGTGACATTTATCAGAGTGAAACGGCTTCACGAATGAGACAAAAATTTAGGACAGGAATGGATTTTGTGGGGAATTGCTATTGGTGGATCTCATGTGAGTGACAGGTTGTCCCGCCTTCGCACCAGTCAACACGTCATCAGAGAAGAGAAGAGATGTTGTTGCAAGAGGGAGGAAAAGTTATTTGGATTAAAGATTACAAGGGCTTATGAATTTAAAACAAAAAATGATGTGCACGGATAAATCATTTATAATAATTACTGGAATATTTCATAAAAAAATTTTTAAAAAATCATGGGGATGTCATGGTGACCTTCTGTTCTGGAAAAAGGGTCTCATCCAGCACAACACAGAATTTTGTCCAATCAAATGCTCTCTAGAACATGAATGCCCCTCCCCCTAAAACCATTTGCTACCAACTATTTAAATATCAAATGGTTAATTTTATATGCCCTACCCACACTTCCTGGTTTCAACAGCAAATGCATTAATACAAAAGACAAAACTGCACTTGTCAAGCCATTTCAAATGGGCCCTTAACACTAATGTGATGAAAAGAGCCTTTTAAAATCAGTGTTAAAAAACTTCTAGTGTTAAAACACATCATCTACTCAAAATGAGACGAGCCAGCTACAGAAATGTATGAAGAACCAGAATAGTCACATTTGCTCTCCCAGCTCCTTCTCTTTCAGTTAATGTGTCTTCGGATCAATATACCTTTTACTGGGCTCAGAAGGTCAGTTTATAGTCTAAAAATTAATTCATGTGCCTCCATCAATGGATAGTCGTCAATGTTATCTCAAATTAATGTTTGACTAAAATTATAATTATACTAAAAGTTAAAATAAAAATATGACACATAATAACAAAAGAAATATAACAATTTTGACAACTATTTTTAAAAAAAACGTGTGTATGTGTGTGTGTATACTGCCACAAGGCTCAACACAAACTAAAGAGTTTGAACCTTAGACATACACTGAAGGCTCATAAGCTAATGGCTTAACAAAACAAGCCTGCCTCTGCAGAGGTCTCAGTCAGCCCTGCTTGAGCTCAGAAAACAGCATACGCTTTAATGTGACCATAGCACAACAGCCTGAAGAAAACGACTAGGAATAAATAAAATAACGTAACACACTAACACAAGTGCAACTAAATGAAGAAGAGACAAACATAATTAAATAGCACAATTCACCTAGAGCTAATGTAATGAAATGTGAGCCTTTTTTATTATAGCTATATAGTCTAAATGTTACAAGGCATTAATTTCATTTTCAGTGCAGAAACAGCATTTCGTCAAGCAAAAAAAAAAAAGAAAGAAAGAAAGAAAAAGGGGCGGGGCAAATCTTAATAGACTTTTCACTCATTTTCTCCACTTCTGCAGTTATCTTTCTTTAGTTGCATTCACTCATTTTCTTAAAATGATCTTGAATGTTAAATTATCAATACAAATAAAACGTTTGGGATAATGTCATAAATTCATGTTGATTTCCTAAAATTTCTTCTCACCATTATAGTGATTAGTGTTTCCTTTGGTTGTGCACTTGGAACCTCACTTATATTATTATAACAGTTGATTCCAATTGATTTCCAAATGGATAATTACAGTTATTTGTGGTTTCAAAGGAAGCGACATATTAAATAGATTGCTTTTATTAATTTGGCACTAAACCAATAACTAATTTAGACTTTTGGTTTATTAGATCATATCACTAGCATATATATCATAAACACCATACTTTTTCCTCTCTAGTTGAGCCAGTGTCTTGCAATCAACCTTGCTCGAGTCACACACAGACATCAACATTCAGCATGCAAAACACAACAATGGTAACAGTTAAGTGTTTTTTTATTATTATTGTTAATTATTAAGACCATTGCAATTTTATTTGCTGTCATTGTTGGGGTAATACTGACACAAGACAGCAAATAAAATTGTAAAATAAAGCCACAAACAGTAAAGCAAAGCAATTACTTTATTTGTGCCGCAATGCACTCTGGGAGTACACTTCCTCAGATCACAGATAGTTTTTGAGTTTTGTCAACTTAATTCTAAGTAAGATCAATGTAATACAATTAAGTAAAGCTTACTTGAATTAAGGCAACGAGTTTGCACAACTGAATTAAGTAAACTGAACAAATTTGTTTTTGCAGTGTATATATGAAGCATCAGACAGAACCCTTTAAAGGGTTAGTTCACCCAAAAAAATGAAAATTCTGTCATTAATTACTCACTCTCATGTCGTTCTACACCCCTAAGACCTTCGTTCATCTTCAGGACACAAATTAAGACATTTTTGATGAAATCCAGAAAGGTAGTAAAGACATTGTTAAAACTACAGTGGTTCAACCTTATTGTTATGAAGCAACGAGAATATTATTGTGCGCAAAAACAAAAATAACGACTTTATTCAACAATCTCTTCTCTTCCATGTCGACGCATGCGGTTTTTTTTTTTGTTTTTGGTTTTTTTTCGCACAACAAGTATTCTCGTCGCTTCATAACATTAAGGTTGAACCACTGTAGTCACATGGACTATTTTAACGATATTTTTACTACTTTTCTGGACCTTGAAAGTGGTAATTTCACTGCTTTCAATGGAGGATAAAAAAACCTCTCGGATTTCGTCAAAAATATCTTAATTTGTGTTCTGAAGATGAACGAAGGTGTGAGTAATTAATGACAGAATTCATTTTTGGTGAACTACCCCTTTAATGTTCCATATAGAAACTTTTCTTCTAAGAGTGTTAAAGAAATCATCAATTCAACTTATGAATACCTTTAAACCTCTCACTTTATGGTTAAATAACTCCTTTAAATCATTTTCAAATCTTTGATAGATCAGCAGACTTGATGATCTGGCTAGCATGCTATTGAAATATTCACAAAAATTTCACAATAATAATAATAATAATAACAGTCTCAGTTCTGTTTAACACTTTTAATCATGTTTCAATTCATTCCACAGATTTTAACCTAAAAATTGTCCAAAAATGATTTTTTTAAAATTAATATTACAGTTACTTTTGGCACATACAAATACTACTTATTGCAGGTAGATTGCCTGGGGTTCCATCTCATAAAATGACTGATCATGCATTCATTAATAAGACAAAGATAATGTATTCTTCTTCAAACATATGGGAAGCTTCTGAAGAAATACTAAGACCGAGGTGCATTCAGAGAGACAAAGAGAGAACACTTCCTTAAAAATGCCAACAAAATTACTGCTACCTAATAAGTGAGACTTTAATTCCTCTGTATAATTACATCTTCCTTGTAAACAGATGACGGATAATGTGGCATTAGGAACCGAAGTGTTGAAAAGCTGAGATTAACATTCTACATCCAGATGCTTATATTTGGATTTAATGCTGTCGAGTTTTGAACCACACACACAGCAATTTGCACAACAAGAAACTGGGGAGATTAAAAAGACCAATAACCAAGCACTTCAGAAGACGACAGCGTGTGGATGTATATGAGTGCTAAAAACTCCCAGAGAGAAATATTCAGGAAACTGCAGCTCTTGGAAAGAGCACAAGATGAATTGCAGAACATCTGGCCCACCGTGCCTTGTTCCTAACATTCAGAAATCTACAGAACCACCTCAGCTCAAATGCTACACAAACGCCGACACATCTTGACTGTAATAGGTCTCTTTTGAGTTCATACACCTGGGACAGTTTCAGGAAAAATCGACTCCCTGTAAAGCACAGCTTTAAATACTTCAGTTCAAAGAATGTAATACAATTGTGATATGCAGCCTTTTTGATGACAGGGGGTTAGCACTGATTGGACTACCATTATTCTGAGATGAATAAATGAGATGTACTTTAGCGTGATTGCTAAGGAAAAGTCCATTTTTGATTGCTAAGGCAAAGGATAAGCCAGAGATCATAAGTGAGGTTCAAAAATGACCATGCTTTGCCAAGGAGAATGTGTTCCTTTCCCTAAAAATAACCAACCCCTAACATCAAAAGAAATAACTGATAATGGTTAACAAGAGAGTTATACAACTCTTAAAGGGATAGTTTACCCCAAAACAATTACACTCAGTGAGGTCTAATGTTGTTCTAGACCCCACTGACTGATTGTATGGACAAAAACAATTGCAACATGCTTCAAAAGTACAGAAGAAAGAAAGTTATAAGCATTTAGGACAACATGAGGGTGAGTAAATGATGAGAAAATGTTCAATTTGGAGTGAACTAAAGCTAGTTATGTGTAGGCAGACGACTATCGTCTGTTTCAGGTGCAGATTATTTTGGGCTAAGAACTGCCCACTTAGACAAGAATAGACTGTCTGACTAAGATGAGAAGCAGAAAGTTTCGTTTTGGTTTTATTGTGCTGTTTAGGAATTGGAGATCTTCTAAAATAGTGCATTGCCGCATTAATAGACCAGTGTGGAAGAATAATTGTGCAGCACTGTACATATGTACACAGACTAAATTAGCGTTGAATTTGCAATCAGAATGTACAGCTTATTTCTCAGAGATAAATCAAAATATGCAATCATACTTATAGTTTACTTGTTACCTAAGTGCATCAAACAAAATTCTGAACATCTTTCAGTGATTTGATGCCACTAACCTGGCAAACTTCAGCATTTTGAGGACAAACTATTGACTGGATTTGCTAATTGAAAGTACTACCTTAAATACAATGGGGACAAAATGATACCAACCATAAAGACCCATAAAAAGTCATCACAGGTTTATGGAAAACCCTTCACTTGTAATCTTGTAAACATGCGTAAGCAAATACAATGTCGAAATACAATAGCTTTTCATTGAAGAATAATGAGTAAAGGATTACAAGGCAAGATAAAATGTATTGCATTGTCAGAGACAGTGCCTCTCGTTTAATGAAATAACATGCATGAGATTCGTTTCTCTAATGTCATCTGTTTCACCCCGTGATCGTTATACATGAATGACTGCTCTGGTCAATACACACCTAATCAGCAGGCTCAGGGAGATAATAAGGAATCCGACATGGGGCGGCTCTGCTTTTGCCCTTTTTTTTTTTTTCTTTTGTCTAGATGTTTCACATCTAGGAGTTTTTTCTTGCAGATGTCAGTTTTAAAATGTACACATAAAATTATGGATTATAAGATCAATGGCATTTTTGATTTGTGTTGATTTAAAAAACGTGGTTTTTGACAAGCATTGCAAGATTGTACATTAAATTATTCAGCCAATACTACATGGACCATCAGCGAATCACTTTGAAACTAATGTCAGTGGAGATTTGTTTACACTTAAAGGATACTTACATAACTTACATCTCATCTTTTGAATCATATGATCAGACTTTTCTCATCCAATTTACAAAATGTCAGAGCCAATCATAGGATATACAATAACTTTACAAAATAGTATGCCGAGACATGTTATCAGACTGCAGAGCAACATTTACGTCTAATACAAAATTAAAGAGATAATTCACCCAAAAAATAAAACTTCTGTCTTTCTTTACTCAACCTCATGTTGTCCAAAATCTGTATGACTTTCCTTCTTTTACAAAAGATGAAATAGTCATGCTGCAGTCCATGGCAATCAAACACATGACCATTGCTTGTACCATGCTCGACTCTTTGAGCTATGGAAAATCTCCACTTCCACATTTTCAAATGGGCCACTGTGATCAGTACAAACCTACTGCGACGTGTCTTCACTTGCTAATATTTTAAAGGGGACATATCATGAAAATCTGACTTTTTGCATGTTTAAGTGCTATAATCAGATCCCTGGTGCATCTACCAAACCAGAAAACGTGAAAAAGGACAACCCAATAACTTTGTTTTGGTAAGCCTTTCTCTGCAAGCATGTGAAAAAAAACAAGCTGTTCAGATTTCACTCCCCTTGTGACGTAGGAATTGGATCTTGTTATAATATTTCCACCCCCTGAATCTGTATGTTTCTGCCCACGGCGCCGCCATTTTGTTTTCGCAAACGACAACGGTGTACCAGTAACACTGGTCCTGGAGTGCAGCTGTCCTGCACAGTTTAGCTACAACCCTGATCAAACACACTTGAATGTCTTCAGGATTACTATGAGTCTCCATTAACGAATACGAGTCTCCATAAACTCCTGGCATCTGAGCCACTAAGGACGCAGTGGTGTAATTATATCTATGAAGGGAATGTGTCCACATAAATTCAAATACCAGTATTTTACACCAGCTTTGCACACAAGGGATTTGATTCTCAAAGATGGATTGATACCAACTGTTCATGATCCAATTTCATATATATATCGTGATGTTTGAAAATTGTCTTTCTGAAGGTTTTCATTAGCATGTTGCTAATGTACTGTTAAATGTGGCTAAAGTTGCCATCGTTTCTTACTGTATTCACGGAGTTTAGAGCCATGTCATTATTTTCATTTTTAACCCGAAAACGCTTTCAGTTTGTATAATTCATAAACGCATCTTCATTCTTTTTGAGTTTCTCCAACAGTGTGTAGCTTTAGCCACATTAGCTGTGCAGCATGCTATCAAACTCATTCAGAATCGAATGTTAGCAAACATCCAGAAAAAAACATGCCATACCAAAGGTATTATATATATAGAAAGACGGTGCACTTGTATTATTATGAATGCGAGAAAGTGCAACGTGCAATATAGTGGAATAAGTCATTTCAAAGATGGCCGCTGAGTGAAATTACTTGTCTTAAAGGGACTTTGGCCATACCTACGTGATCTGATATGCTGCATATGCTTGTTATTATCCATTTTGAGAGTTATATTTGCTGTGTGAGCTTCTCCTGTATTTTATTTATGCTTCAGTGTATTGGAATCGTGAGCTTGGGGGCAGGGAGCACGAGCTAATTTGCATTTAAATGTACACACACCAAATCGGCGCATTTTTCTCTCCCACGCAAAAAAAAAAAAAGGCAGTTAAAACATGGTATAATAAAAAAAAAATCCATGGAGTATTTTGAGCTGAAACTTTACAGACATATTCTGGGGACACCTGAGACTTATACTACATCTTGTAAAAAGCATAATAGGTCACCTTTAATCTACACATGATTACAAATATGATTTGAGAGCTATAGTGGAGCGGAAGACTGACTTAAAAATGACCTAAATTTCAGTCTGTTCTTCACACAAACCTATTGCATACCCTTGAGGAAAGCATGAGTCATATAGACTACATGGAAAAGAGCAGCGTGAACATTCTTCTAAACATCTCCTTTTATGTTCCACAGAAGAAAGTAGGTCAAACAGGTTTGGAACGACATGAGGGAGATGTTTTTCATTGTTTAGCCCTTCAGAAGGTATTGTGAAAATAGCAATTCTGAAATTAAAAGTTAAATAATTAATTCCCTTAAGTTCTTAATGAACAGTGGTGATTAGATGCACACTTTGACCTTTGTGTAGTAGCTTTCATGGTGGGTCTGCTCTTTCATCTGAAGTGTTTCCTGCAACTAAAGCACTCACCATGATCAAAACTGCATTTAACACAGATGATGATGGATAATTAAAATGCCCAAACAGAGATCAAGCAGCCTTATCGTGTTGCACTGAGAATTAAATCTGATCAGCAACTATAATGTTGTTCCCTGTACATGTACCCATGCCTTTGTTTATCATCAAGTCAGAGGTCAGGTTTGATCGCGGATAATCCAAATGGATCACTGATGCAGTAGAAGATGACTTAGACCTCTACAATAGCAGTTAATTAAGAGTGTTTGTTTGTGAATGTGTGTTTGCTCAGATGTAAACTAACAAATGCTGCAAAATATCCCTGTAGTGTTTATGAGATTATCAAGCACAGACATTATGGAACAAGACTGCTGCCTCTGATTTGCTAAAGTTCCCAGTTCTGCCATAATGCACACTGGGAGCGCAGTAGTGAGCTGGCACTGCCCCAGGGCCATATGGACATATGGAGAACTGAACCTGATGTAACCAGTGACAAGCCGAACACTTTTTTCAGTAGCATGATGCTATCAGAGCAGTAACCTTCATCTGCTAAAGCATAACAAACACCTCATAAAAGAAAAAGGAATACGTTGAATAGTACATATATATTGGGAAGACTTTTGTTGCATTTTCTGTTCTGATTTGGTGAAAATATGCAAAAATTTGTGGAATGAACTTCAACCCTATGAAGCCTACTGTTTCATATTTGATACACAAATACCTAAGGCCTCTAAATTAGATCAAAACGTTGCTGAAAAAAACTGTTGTACACAATCTACTACATGCCTTCTGTTGTCTGATTGATAGTTTATAAAAAAATTAACAAGTAAAAGCCCTTTTAGTATAATTTTAAAAAAAATTCCCCCTACAGGTCTTGGTACGCATGTCTTTTTCTATGAAATCTTCAATGATTTTTATTAAGTAAACTTAAGAATAGCTTTTAGCTCAGTTTCAGGGTCTTGGCAATCTTCTTATAGCCTACGCCATCTTTATGTAGAGCAACAATTCTTTTTTTCAGATCCTCAGAGAGTTCTTTGCCATGAGGTGCCATGTTGAACTTCCAGTGACCAGTATGAGAGAGTGAGAGCGATAACACCAAATTTAACACACCTGCTCCCCATTCACACCTGAGACCTTGTAACACTAACGAGTCACATGACACCGGGCAGAGAAAATGGCTAATTGGGCCCAATTTGGGGTGTACTCACTTTTGTGGCCAGCGGTTTAGACATTAATGGCTGTGTGTTGAGTTATTTTGAGGGGACAGCAAATTTACACTGTTATACAAGCTGTACACTCAGTGTCATTGCTTCAGTGTTGTCACATGAAAAGATATAATAAAATATTTACAAAAATGTGAGGGGTGTACTCACTTCTGTGAGATACTGTATATGTTTTGTCCCCTAGCATTCTGATCATAAAACTAGGTATTTAAATATCATCCTAATAAGACATATTATTGGAAGATATAGAGTGACAACTGATATTTATATACATTTTATGTACATAGCTCTGCTATACTGTGATATTTATTGATTTATTGATTTACATTACAAGCTATCAGTATTTCATCAAACTTTTTGGCCATATAAATAACAGCATATTTTTGCTGTTTGGGCCATTCAATTAAACTGAGGTAAGTGTGAGTTCCATATTCCATTTTAATATTTTGTCTAAAAGTTCAACAAACTGTTACATTTTTTAATGACTTTTCTGACTATAATTTAATGTGTCAGGTTTTGCAGGGTTAATATGGAAATGTGAACTCAACTACACTCATATTACTAGCTGAAAGCAAAATCAAATTAGGGAAAATATTTAATAAACATGCCTTAGTAATAGACTTTTATAAAGGATGGGATTCTGTGGAAATCTGTAGGGCTTTCTGATGGGTAAAGCAAAAAGATGAACCACATAACAAAAGCAGCTGCTTTAATTACTCTCAAGGACCAGCATATACAGTACAGTATATGAATATATAAATAGACTGACATGTTATCATAATGTTGAAATTGGGGCCGGTCATTTTTTGCACTCTTGCCAGTGTCGACCGGGAATACAAATGTCTGCTCCAGTCCAAAACATTTAAAATGTCAAAATGTTCACAAAATGGTTGCAAATGGCAAGCTAAATGGGAAATTATCTTTTTCCTCCAATTATGGTTTTCCAAATTGGCGTTAACAGCAGAGTTAACAGCATGACGAAGACTTGATTCAAATGTCTTCAATTTATATGTCCTGATCTTCAGTACCACATTCTACCACGATTTATTGTGCTTGCATTATTTTCATCCCGTTACTTGCCATTTCATAAGCAGTCTGTCTGTCTCTCCCTATCTTAATTAAAACTAAAATTGAAAATTGTTATTTTTAAGACACTATTCAAGTACAGGACACTCGCTAAAACCAAATGCTTTTATAGCAGCCGTTTTGGATTGCAGCTCAGGATGCCGGCCTGCTTAGATAAATGCCCCCAAAGCCAGCAAAATGATGGGGAATAATTTCCTGCAAAATGACGGCCATACTACGCCATTTGTCATCGCGTATCTTCCCCTTCATTCTCTCCCTGCAGCCTTGCTGTTGGAAAATAGATCTACACTTGGCGACCAGTTCTCCGTAGCTCCTAGCACAATCACTCATCTGTAGTGCAATCTGCTATAGGAATCCATCATTTATGGCATAACGCATGCTTAGTAGAAGAAAGGCACAAGGCACAGGCTCTAGTAACTCAAGACAAACATGTCAACAGTACGCACAAAACGATTTTATGGAAGTGACAAAATGTGAATGAGGAAGAAGTAATGAGGGAAAGCCTCTCCGTATTTTCTCATGCATGAAGACAGGAGCTAAGGTCCAAATCTTTGCTGCCTACTGCCTACATAGGTTGCATCCTAACAAAAATGGTAACTCATTTTAAAGACTTTTTCTCTATTTCTCTGTAAAAGCATTTCTCTATTTTTGATTCCAAGGCTTCCCATTGTCCAGCACAAATAATCGAAGGCCAACAGCCATGCCTCCTTCAAAACACATGAACACACACACACATCGTATCATTGCAAACATTTTTTGGCCTTGAGACTTCTAGAGAAGATTTTTTTTAATATTTAGACCACTTCTATTATTGATTGCTATCAGGATGTGAAGAGAGTTTCAACTGGTGTAACAAAATACAAATTTAATTAGATAATAGATTAGATAAGATAATATAGAAAATATAGCAGATTGTACTACAGATTTACAGTATGATACAGTAGGCTTTATAGAGTTAAATAGATGAAAATTCTGTCATCATTTACTTATCCAAAATTCTTTCTTGCATAGATAGGACACATATGCAGAAGTTTAGCAAAATGTCCAAGCTGCTTTAAGAATGTGAATGGTGAAGAAAACTGCCCCTGTTTCCCCTACACTTTCATTTATAGATATCTCCTTCTGCAAAAAAAAAAAAAGAAAGAAAGCCATCCAATTTTGAAAGATCATTCAGGTGAGTAAATGATGACTCATTTTTGTGTGAATCACTCCTTTATTAAGGATAAATATCCATAGCATATTGATTTTTACTTATAATTTTCAGTACTGAGTTATATTTATAATCAACATTTCTCTCAAATCATCCACCATCTTGGATTTATTTTTTCTCTGAGCTCATTGCATTACATTGCATTATCTCCACAAAGGACAATGACACTTCCTTTGAATTTGTCCAAGAGAAGGCAACATAATTAAAGTCCCCCTGTGGTGATAGTTTAAAGTTGTTTATACATATGTCTATGTGGTGTTTTTAATATGCTTTAAGACAAACCATGTGCAAATTCTTAAAGTCCCCCTGTAGTCAATAATTTTATCCCTTAAAACTCATCTTTGATCACCAAAATGACATATTTAAAAGTTTTTTCCTGTGAAAAAAATGTTAATGCCTTAAAAAATAGCTTGAATGTAACTCTACACCCTTGACTCATTTATTATACACGGATCTATGAATATGATAATTAGCCCCGCCTCCACTCACTCGCACAAGCTCGCACAAGACGAAATCCACTCGGTCAACTTACTGAGGTAAACGCTGCACAGATGTATCGCTTCTTACAATGTCGTAATATACATCTTACACCCGCCATGTTGCTAAATCTCCCTGATTTTTCATATCAACAGAAAAATATACCGGGATAACCTGGCTTCTTTTGAGACTGGGTGCGCGGTCAGTTAATGATATGCTAAAGCCCACCGGCACTTTGACGCGATTGGTTACAAGGTAGTTTGTGACGTCAGAAACACCAGCGATTTCAAACCGCGGGTTTGAGACTGTCTTTGGTTTACTGCAATGGTGTTGACTTATGAATTTGCACACGGTTTGTCTTAAAGCATATATACCAGATAGACATATGAACAACATTAAAAACTTGATTTTTATCATTGCTGAGTATTTTCTCTTTAAAACTGCAGTGATCTAAAGACAGTTTCAAAAACGCGGTTTGAAATCGCTGGTGTTTCTTACATCACAAACTACCCTGTAACCAATCATGTCAACGTGCCGACAGGCTTTAGCATATAATTAACTATGACCGCTCTGAAGCAAGGAAGTCATGTAACATTAGCAACACATTATTAGCTGTTTGATAATGTAGTCAAGCAAAAGGCTAATCATGTTAATTACCGTTATGTGTCCGACTTTGTAAAGAGCAATACCATTGTGCAGCGTTTACCTCAGTAAGTTGACCAAGTGGATCTCTGAGCTTGTGCGAGTGAGTGGAGGCGGGGCTAATTATCATATTCATAGATCCGCGTATAATAAATGAGGCAAGGGTGTAGAGTTACATTCAAGCTATTTTAAGGCATGAAGACATTTTTTTTCACAGGAAAAAAAAAAATTTAAATGTGATCAAAGATGAGTTTTAAGCGATAAAATGATTGACTACAGGGGGACTACATTTTGGAACAGCCTTTGCATCAGGAGCATATATAATGCTTTAAAATGCGGAGGCAGCTCACTACAATTTGAAACAGTGATGGCTGGAGTTCTTTTTGAGGGAGCTGTGTTGCCCTTTCAGAAGGCACAAAACCCTCCTTGTTCAATACAAGAAAGCGCTCCACTGTAAAAAAGAAAACACAACCAAACGTCAGCCAGGTCTGTGAGTGA